>CAUYUJ010015030.1:237500-260000 GCA_963575745.1 Prorocentrum cordatum
GCGCAATGTGCACAGCACTGCCCTGACACGCTCTTGAAAAGTACAACGCAATTTGTCCCACCAATTTCCTCTGAAAACCTAGCTGCAGAAAGCGAAGGTGGCCGGCCGGGTAAACGTCACCACATTCAGGTAAACGTCACCACATGTCCGAACTGCGGGCCAGAGTCGGGCGGGGGCCAGGAGCTTTCAGACTCCAAAGGCGGAGCTCGATGCATCGGTGGGCAGTCGGCTGCGCGTCGGCATGAGTGAGATCGGGAATTTAAGGGGGTACTGGAGCGATCGGGAATTTAAGGGGGTACAGCTTGAATCACCTTGCACCACCTTGAGCCACCTTGCGTCGGCCTTTCTCGGTCCGTCGTACTGTGGTCCAGCTTCGCGGAACCAGTGGGTGTGCCTAGCAGGGCGGCGGTCGGGGACCGTCACAAGAGGGGGCAAGTACGCGGCCAACACCCATGACAAGAGGATCCGCTTGGCCCGGCGGAGCGCAGGAGCCGGAGCATACTGATAGGGTGGCTCCTCCTGGGCCTGCGCGGCGTCCCCGCCGCCCCCCTCGGCGGCTGCTGCGGCCTTGCGTTTGGCCCTCAGACTCCTCAGCCTCCTCCTGTCGGAGCGCTCCTCAGCCTCCAGTCGTTGGAGCAGGTCCTGCTCCTTCAGGTGCGACAGCATCTTCGCGACGTCTCGGAGTGCGACTTCCCAGTCAGCTGTGCGTTCAGTCTGGGCGCGGCTGCCTGGTGGGACGGTCAGCGCAGGTGGCCTGCAGGGTACTGCTGCCGTGACGTCAGGGCGCTGTGCTGCTGAGGTACGGTGGCGTGGGTTCACTGCTGGGCCGGGCTGGGGCCCCTGAGTTTGGGCCTTGGTCTGTGCGCCCGTACTGGGGGACGGCATCTCGGCGCGGAGCGCAGGTGCAGGGACGGTCAGACTGGAGCAGCTCAGGTGGGCGGTGTCCCCAGACGACAGCGTGACGGTCCAGTGGCCGGGGTGCTCGCTGGACTGCCCCCGTACGATACCTCGGAGGCCGTTGATGGGGTTGTGGACTTGACCCTGGACGATGACCGCTGTGCCCGCGTGGAGCCGTGGTGGGATCCAAGCGGCCAAACGGCAGTTTACGGCTCGGAGGTGACCGATGGTGGCTGGTTGCGGTCCGAGGAAGCGCTCGAAGTGCTCCCGTACAGTCGCGGTGCTAGTGCTGGCAGTGCTGGTGCTAACACGCGAGGTTTCGAGGGAGCCAGGACCCGGGGCAGGCGTGTGGGCATGCGAGACGGCCGAGGCTGGCCCCGCTGCCGTGCTACCAGGTTGTGGCGGGGAGGTCACCCCAGGGCTCGAGGCAGCGTGGGGACCGATGACAGGAATGGTAGGCGTGGTGCCATGCGGGGGGGCCGAAGCCGCCCCCGCTGGCGTGCTACCAGGTTTTGGCGGGGGGGTCGACTCGAGGCTTGAGGCAGTGTGGGGGCCGATGACAGGAATGGCAGGCGTGGTGCCATGCGGGGGGGCTGAAACCGCCCCCGCTGGCGTGCTACCAGGTTTTGGCAGGGAGGTCGGCTCGAGGCTCGAGGCAGTGTGGGGGCTGATGCCAGGGCGGCCCTGGGCGGCCGTCTGGTGGCCTAGAGGGCGTCTGCGGTCGACGTCGCCGCCGCGCTGTCGGCGTCGCCGCCGCGCTGTAGCTGCACTCCGTCGCCGCCACTCGTCGCGGAAGCCGATGAAGAAGTAGTACATGACGTACGTGGCACACAGGATGGCCCACGTGGACGGTGACACCACGTTGTACCACTCGATGACCTCCAAACACACACGCTCCACGAACGCTGCCGTGTAGGCCGACGTGGGTGCCACCTTTGGTGCCGCCGCGGACGGCTCAGGGCGTGCTGAATCTGGCAGGGTTGGCGTGAGAGTTTTCGTCGGCGATGGCGTCTCGGCTGCGCTCGGTGCCGGCGTTGGTGCTGGTGTCAACGTTGGTGCCCGCGTAGGCGTGGGCGCGGGTGCTGCCGCTGGCAGTGCTGGTGTCGAAACTATGGACGATGCTGCCATGGATGCGAGCGTCGATGCGGACGGCGGAGTTGGCGTAGATGCTGGCTGCAACTCTGGCGTGGGTACCGGCGTAGGCGCGGGCGTGGGTGGTGACGCTGGCGGTGCTGGCGTCGGAGCTGTCGTCGGTGCTGGCCTCACTGTTGACGTCGGGGTGGGTGTCGGGTCTGACGTCGCTGCTGCCTGTGACTCTGGCTTTGGTGCCGGCGTGGTGGGGGCGGCCGCTGGCGCTGGAGGTGCTGGTGTCAGAGCTGTCGTCAGTGCTGGCGTCGGTGCGGGCGTCGACAAGGACGTCGGTGCTGCCTTCGGCTCTGACATCGCCGTCCAGGGGGCAGGCGTGGATGCTGACACTGCCGATGCTGGCGTCGGAGCTGCTGTCATTGGTGCTGACGCCTCGGCTGCACTCGGGGCCGGCGCTGTCGCTGGTGTCGGAGCTGCGTGCGGGTCTGGTGTTGGTGGCGCCGTAGTCGTGGGCGTAGGTGTTACTTGTGAGGCTGTTTTCGCTGGTCTGTAGTTGTTGCCCCACGGGGTGTCGCAGTGGGTGCCCATGGGGTACTGTGCACAGCACTGCCCTGACACGCTCTTGAAAAGTACAACGCATTTTGTCCCACCTATTTGCTCTGATACGTTCAGTGGTACGCATGTTACCGTAGACGATGATGCCGCCGGCGAGTCTGACATGGCTGCCGCCGTGGGCGGCCGCCCGAAGACTGGCACTTCCGATGCGGCCGTCACAGCTGCCGTCCGTGCTGTCGTCGATGACTGTGGAGGGATCGGGAATTTAAGGGGGTACAGGTGCGATCGGGAATTTAAGCGGGTACAGCCCCACTCGGACTGAGTGGCCCGCCCGCCCCACCAGGCCTTGAGCCAGCCTTGAGCAGACTGTACCGATGCTGTCGTCGATGTTGTCGTCGATGCAGACTGTGCCGCAGACGATGAAATCGACGAGGCAGACGTGTCATGACATGACATGGCGGTCCCACTAGCGTAGGGTGCGCCTGAAGACGGCACCCGCGCCAGCGGCCCTGGGCGAGGCGTCAGGACAGTGAATGGCCGAGGGCTCGTCGAGGCAGGCGTCGATGCGGTCGTCGGTGCTGACGTCGCTGTTGGGGTCGATGCGGGCCGTGGCGCAGGCGTAGGTGTCGACGTGGCGGACATGATACGGCGTGGCATGGCGGCCCCAATAGCCGTGGGTGTGCCTGACGGCGTCGATCTCGTCGTCGATGCCGCCGTCGGTGCCGACGATACTGAGGCCGACCCTGTCGTCAATGCTGGCGTCGGTGCGGACGTGAGCGCGGGAGCCACGGCCGTGTATGCCGCCGTGGATGCAGTCATGGGTGCTGTCGTGGATACCGCTGTGGAGGCCGTTTGGGGTGCTGCCGTAGATGCCGACGTGGGTGCCAACGTTGGTGCCGCCGCCGGCGAGTCTGCCACTGCTGACGTCGAAGGCGGTCGCCCGAAAGCTGTCGCTGCCGATGTGGACGTCCCAGCTGCCGTCCGTGGTGGCGTCGATGTAGTCGTCGGCACAGATAGTGACACAGACGATGCGGGCGACGAGGCGGACGCGGCATGACATGACATGGCGGCCCTACTAGCGGAGAGTGTGCCTGAAGGCTGCACTCCCGCCCGCGGCCCTGGACGAGGCGTCAGAGCAATGACTGTCTGCGGACTCATCGAGGCTGGCCTCGATGCGGCCGTCGGTGCTGACGTTGATGTGGACGTGGGCGCCTCAATCGATGCGGTGGTCGGCGGTGCTGGCCTAGGGACACCCAGGGTCGTCGGCGGGGTGGGATAAATAGTGGGTGGTGCCGCTGGCGGTGCTGTCGCAGGAGCTGTCGTCGGTGCTGGCCTCGATGCAGACGTCGGAGCTGGCGTCGACGCTGGCTGCAACTCTGGCGTGGGTACGGGCGTAGGCGCAGGCGTAGGTGCTGACGCTGGCGGTGCTGGCGTAGGAGCTGTCATCGGTGCTGGTCTCGATGGAGACGCCGGAGCTGGCGTCGATGCGGCCTGCAACTCTGGCGTAGGTACCGGCGTAGGCGCAGGCGTGGGTGTTGACGCTGGCGGTGCTGTCGTAGGGGCTGGCATCGGTGCTGGCCTCGATACGGACGTCGGAGCTGGCGTCGAAGCTGGCTGCAACTCTGAGAGACGATGATGCCGAGGAGAGGTCTGTAGGTCACCAGGCTTCGGCGGGCCTGAAGGCGCCGCCGAGCGAGTGGCCATACAGGGAGCGCAAGAGTGGCTGATTGTGGTGCTGACGTCTCTTGCGGCCGTCGGGGCTGTCGCTGGCAGTACTGGCGTCGCTGCCGTCGATGCTGACGTCGGAGCCGCCGCTGGCAGTGGTGGCATCGCTGCCGTCGATGCTACCGTCGGAGCCGGCGATGCTATCGATGCCGCCGTCGGAGTCTGTGAAACTGCGGGCGGAGCCGTCGTCGCTGCCGTCGATGCGGCCGTCGGAGCCGACGATGCTAACGAAACTGACGTCGGAGCCGGCGGTGCTAACGATGCTGCCATCGTAGCTGCCATCTCTGCTAACGATGCTAACGGTGCTGCCGTCGGAGCCGTCATCGCTGCCGTTGATGCTGCCGTCGGAGTCGGCGAAGCTGTGGTCGTTGCTGCCGTCGATGCGAGCGTCGATGCTGACATCGGAGCCGGCGTCGGTGCAGCGTCGTCATGGTCGTCGTGGTCGTCGTCGTCGTCTCCTCCTCCTCCAGCGGGGCTGGGCGAGGGAGGGGGCGGGGATGGTGTCGAATCTGTGCCCCCCGCTGGCGTCGAGGCTGACTGCAGTGCCGTCGTTAGAGCTGGCTTCGGTGCTGTCTGCGGTGCTGGGGTGTGGTCCGTCATGGACGTGGGCGTGGGTGCTGCCGAGGACGATGCTGGCGCCAATATTGACGTCGATGCGGGCATTGGCAAGGACGCTGATGTCGACAAGGCGGACGGGTCATGGCATGGCAGGGCAGCCCCACTGACGTCAGGTGCGCCTGAAGACTGCACCCTCGCCAGCGGCCCTGGGCGAGGCGTCAGGACAGAGGATGTTGAAAGGCTCATCACTGCAGGTGCCGAGGACATGACATATCGTGGCATGGCGGCCCCCGCAGCCGAAGGTGCGCCTGAAGACTGCACCCTCGCTGGCGGGCACGGGCGAGGGGACAGGGCAGGTGATGACGGTGGGCTCGTCGGGGCTGGCGTCAATGCGGTCGGCAGTGCTGGTGTCGATGCTGGGGTCGATGCGACGACAAGCATGACGGCGGCGAGAATGGTGGCACGTTTGGGGCGAGAGAGAGAGAGAGAGAGTGAGTGAGAGAGAGAGCGAGAGAGAGAGAGAGCGAGAGAGAGAGAGAGAGGGAGAGAGAGAGAGAGAGAGAGAGAGAGCGAGAGAGAGAGAGAGAGAGAGAAAAAAAAAAAAAAAAGAAAGAGAGAGAGAGAGAGAGGAAGAGAGAGAGGGAGAGAGAGAGAGAGAGAGAGAGAGAGCAAACAAAAGAGAGAGGGAGAGAGAAAGAGAGAGAGAGAGAGAGAGAGAGATTGGAATCTTGGCTGGGGCCAGCAAGATCTGGTGCAGATTGCGCGATGGCGCCACGTCTGAGTGGTCTGAGGGCTGGCAGGCTCATTGGGATACGGCCATTGCTGGCAGCAGCGCTCTGCTAGCAGCGATCCTCCGCTCGTTGTTAGGTGGGGCGCGACGGCACTGGGGATGCCAGCAACGACCTTGGTGCTCGACTTTAAGAAGCTGCACGGCTCGCTGGCTTGAATCTCGTTGGGCCGTGCAGCGCAACAGTTGGGCCATCCGCCCATCGCGGTCTGCCTCGAGGCGCCTTTGCGCGCTAGTCCTCGATTTTTGCGAGACCACAAGGGAGCCGCTGAGGCGATTCTGCCGACGCGATCACTGGTGGCAGGCCCCCCGCATGGGGCGCAATCTGCCGAGCTGTTCTTGCGCCCCTTGCTCCAGCGAGCCCAACGACAGGCCGATTCCACCGCGTTCTGGACCATTGTCGACGACGCCGTTCCTCGAGCAGAAGGACCGAAAGAGCTCGTTGAATCTCGCGCGCTCTCCTCCGCCGGAGATTTAAAGCAAGGACTGGACACCATGCGACTGGTGGTTTCCCCTAAAACGGCGTCGCTGGCAAATGACGTCAGCTCGGGCAAAAAGCTGGCCAAGCGGCTTCGCCACAAAGCCAATCCTGCGCAGGATTGTCAGGAGGCAGTGGGCCTAGGAGTGGGCGCGACGGGGGTGGGCGACGGTCTGCTCGTAGATCGTCACAACGTGTTGCCGCTGCTGCTAGACGCGCCCTCCGACTACAGCGCTTTTGTCGCCATGCTCGCCTTCGCAAAGTCTCACTGGGGCTTTGGGCAGCTGGGGCGCTTCCCCAAGCAACGCACGGGCGTCGGGCGCTGGGTCTTGCTCCGCGCTAATTGCTCCGATTCCGACGCCAAGCTGCCGCGGCCGGCGCTGGCCCGCTGAAGGGCAGATGCTTGACCAGCACCTTGGAAACACTATGCGGACAGGAAGACCCAGCTCTGGAGTTGCGTCGTCAGCTCGCGGCTGAGCACCCTGCAACCCTTCATCCACAATGCCATCGGAGAGTTGAGCAACCTTGGCCAAAAACTTTACGGCGGCTTGGGTTGGCAGGTCGGTCGGGCAGATGGCGAATTGTCAAAGTACCAGCGTCAGCTGTTATCGCCGCTCTTCTCGAGGCAGGATGGACACAAACGATAGCAGTTCCTTGGTGGCGTCCAGAGACCGCTGGACTTGCTGAGTGGAAGCTCCCCACTTCGTCCCTGGCAGGCTTCGCAGGAGACGAGATGGACGTCACTGGTATTCTCGACCATTTGATGTCCGATTCCAATGTTCAGTAATGTTCAGTTATGGGTTCAGGCTGCTGCGCATGATGGCGCCGACGACCTCCGAGGAGGAGCTGACCTCTACTGGCCTCGGCGAGAATTCGTCAAGATCTCAAAGAATGGGGAAGCGATATGGCGGGCCAGACGCCGTGCGCGGCTGCTGGTGCCCAGTGGTCTCGCGTCCGCCAAATTCCGACCGGCACGGCCGAGCAGCAGCTGTGCACGCGGTGCCGCAAATCGCCTGAGACGCTGCGGCATCGCAATTGGGAGTGTGAATGCAACAAAGATCATGGGGATGACTCCCTCTCCGCCCTCTTAGTGTCTCACTGTAGCGAATTTTGATATGAACCCAGGCTTGTGTCTCAGAGGTGCCCCCCCCCGACCGACCACACTCACCCCGAGTTCGTGAACCATCAGAAGCCGAAGAATTAGAGCCCCTCGGCGCGACGTACCTGAACGAGTTGTCGCCCGTCGGCTCTGAGGCCTTGGCGGTTGTCGGGGGTGGCTCTGGATGGCGTTTCTCCTCCGACCCTCGTCGCCGACGTTGTGGCGCGGCTTTTGTGGTGGTCAGAATCAGCCCAATGACGTCGTTGTGGGAGGTGGGCGGGGGCTTTTCTGGAATTTGTGGTGGAAGGTCTCAGCCCGTTCCTCGCTCCGGGCTTCTGGCTTTCGCGCTGTGTCTTGAAAACACTACAGGCCCCGTTCATGATGTTACGGGACGCTATCCCCCTGGCAGCTGGGTTGGAGCGGTGTCGGGCCAGCGCGGTGGGGGGCAGGAACTGGGATTTGTGGCTGCGAATTTAAGACCGCTCTTGTCTCACGAAAACAGGGGCACGCCACCTTAGAGCGGACGGTTTCTCACCTTGACCTCGAGGCCGAGGGCCGTTCGGCCCATCAGGTGTTCCTCAGGGCTGGAAACCACCTGGCGGACCAAGCGGCCCCAGAGGCCGCCGAGCGTCCCTGGCAGCTTTCAGCCCGCTCTGATCCCAGGGCAGATTTTTGGGATGCGCAGACTGCCCCATTTCGGCGTCGCGCGCGCCGAGCCTTGGTCGATTCGTCCCTGGCCGACCTCGGGAAGGCTCGGCCGTCGGTCGCCCCCTTAGAGAGAGCGAGGCAAGGGTCGAAGCTTGACCGAACGCTTCGCGCGTCGCCGCACAACATCGTGACGTATGGTAGGTCCTTCCGCTGAAGGGTGTGCGAAGTGCTCTGTGATCAGCAGGACCCCTCAGAGGTCTCCAAGGCACCATGCATCCCTGCCGCGGGGGTTGGCCCCTTCCCCTCGGACGTCGCTGTCGAGGTCCCTGGGCCTGTTTCGGTTTCGGGTGCGGTCTTGCATCCCTCTCACAAGATGGCGTTCTGGGACTTGCACAGCTTGTACTTTAGCAAGGCTTGCGGCCGAACAGCCACTTCGGACGGGCGCCAGCTGGTGCCCGAGTGTAATGCGCCCTCGAAGAAGGGTTATGAAAACCTGGGCCGAATTCGCCGCGGTTTGTACCCGAGCTATGCGGCGAGTCTCTGCAACGCCACGCTCGTATTGCTGCCGTGGCCGATCAGCAGGCGCGAGTGCGAGGGTGTGCCATTTGAGGCACGTGCGCTCCTTGCTTGCTGCGCTCTCCCTCCTCCCTGTTCTCTCCTGCACGACGTTGCTCGCCAAAACGTCCCAAAACGTCCTGCTCCTCCTCGCCCAACCTATCATGATCGTCGCTTTGCTCCTCCTCCTCCTCCTCCTCCTCCTCCTCCACCTCCTGTTGCATCCGCAACCGTTTTAAACATGTGCCCGTACTCCTGCAAACCAAGCCAACCGGCCGATGACGACTGGATACAGGGGGTCCTATCCCACCCGTTTAAAACAACACTGGCGCATGACGTCTCAATCTGGAGATTCGCTCGTCCATGTTGCGAAATGCGTGGCAAGAGGGGGACGGGGCACACATCCCGCGCGAAAGGCCGACATGCCGCTCTCGCCTCGGCACCGCATTCACTTTTCTAGAGAATCGAGCTCCCGAGATTTCGCACGAAATTCCGTCGACGCGCGAGCGGACGAAAATGTCGCGTTGGCCTCGGCGATGCGCAGATTCCACATGACAGTCGCATTCCCGCCTCGACACGGCAAATACTTTTGGGGCCCGAGCGAGTGGGCAACTCTTCTCCCTCGCCCAACCTCCGCGCGCATTTCGCTTGGAAGTGGCGTTCCAACGCGGGCGCGGCGCATGGTTCGCCCGCCGCATCGCATGACAACGATAGCAGCAGCGGGGCCGCGCCAGAGCGGGCGAAATGCCGACCTCGCCCAAGCGTCGCGCAGTTTGTGTGAAAGTCGCACTGCTGCGCCAGCGCGGCGCATGCTTCGTCTTCGCAGCGCCCACGTAGGCGGCGGGGCCCTTCGAGGGAAGGGGCATTATATGAAGGGCCCGGCGGCTCCTGAGAGGGCGTTTGGAAAACGGGAGGGCTTCTGAGAAGCTCCATGCCTCTCTCAGCCCCCCCCGCCATCTCACGGTTTTGTTTTCTCGCGACTCCCTCTTGCGCGCGCCGCCAAAACACGTGCGGCGGCAACCAGGATGGAGGAAACCGACCCTAAGCCACATGAGGACGAGCGGAGGGACGACGGAGACGACTACCACCACCAACTACGACAAGAGCCACCGCCCAGCACCTCGGAGAACATCGCAAGACAGACGCGGTCATCCGAAGAGCCAGCGAGAACACCCGAGGAAACCCCGAGACCTTCCGAAGGCCCCTCGGAAAACGACAAAATGTGCTTTATAGTGGCTTTCTGCCTTTTTGGGCCCGTTCCGGGCCGCGGAAACATCAACATCAATCTGGGATGGACGGGCCCCTCCCATTAGCTTTAGGTCGGGCATGATCTCCTACAGGCGGATCTTGGAAGACAAATTACAAATTGTCAAACAAAACGCAAAAATACTCTAAACTCCGCCGACCCCTTGGGGTTCATCGGCGTGTGAGATGCTTCCCCCTCCCCAAACCCATCCCCCAGGAGCCGGATTCGGTCGATTTGGAGGGGGGGTCTATCCGGACTCCCTGGGGGGGTCCTTTGCTCCAGAAATTCTGCCGGGGGGGCATCTAAGGCTTGAAAGCGGGCCACGAGGGCCCTAAACAAATTCCAAGACGGTCCAAGAAGGCCCCGAGTCGCCGAAACATCGTCCCAAGACGCCCCAAATGGCCTCGAGTCGGCCCAAGATGCCTGCAAGACGCCCGAAGAGGCGTCGAAGAGACCTCCCACCAAGGCCCCAAGAGGCCAAAATCGTTGATTGTCATGTTTTTCCCCGCATCCAAAGTGGGGTTCTTGTTTTCTCTGGACACCCCGCGCAGGAACAGGAACACACACAACACCCACTCACACTCACTCACACTCTCTCATCATCAACCTCATCAGCATCATCGATGATGCTCTCTCACATGCTTAGTCACTCACATACTCATCATCATCATCACTCGCACTCTCTCACACGCTCATGAAAATCAGCATCATCATCGGCATCGGCATCATCCTCATTCAAACATCATCATCGCCACCACCACTCACAATCAATCATCATCCTCTTCACCACTCATCTTCACCACCACTCATCATCTTCATCCTCATCATCGTTGAGTAAATAATGAGGAAGTCTCAGGCGGGAGCCCCCTCCCTATGGGGCCCGCAGATCATGTTGGTAATCCGAACGGGTCATCGGAATCGTGTAACTGTCGTCACTTTTGAGCTCAACAAACCTGAAAATGGAGGAAGTCTCAGGCGGGAGCCTCGTCTGTGAGTGAATTGGGAGGAAGTCTCAGGCGGGAGCTCCCTCCCTATGGGGCCCGCAAATCATGTTGGTAATCCGAGCGGGTCATCGGAATCCTGTAACTGTCGTCACTTTTGGGCTCCTCAAGCCTGAATTTGGAGGAAGTCTCAGGCGGGAGCCTCGTCTGTGAGTAAATTGTGAGGAAGTCTCAGGCGGGAGCCCCCTCCCTATGGGGCCCGCAGATCATGTTGGTAATCCGAGCGGGTCATCGGAACCTGTAACTGTCGTCACTTTTGGGCTCCCCAGGCCTGAAAATGGAGGAAGTCTCAGGCGGGAGCCTCGTCTGTGAGTGAATTGGGAGGAAGTCTCAGGCGGGAGCTCCCTCCCTATGGGGCCCGCAGATCATGTTGGTAATCCGAGCGGGTCATCCTGTAACTGTCGTCACTTTTGGGCTCCTCAAGCCTGAATTTGGAGGAAGTCTCAGGCGGGAGCCTCGTCTGTGAGTGAATTGTGAGGAAGTCTCAGGCGGGAGCCCCCTCCCTATGGGGCCCGCAGATCATGTTGGTAATCCGAGCGGGTCATCGGAACCCTGTAACTGTCGTCACTTTTGGGCTCCTCAAGCCTGAATATGGAGGAAGTCTCAGGCGGTTTTGCCCAGGGCGGAGGCGAAGCAGCTCGCGGCAGAGCTGGGCTTCGTGCTGCCTTCCGCCTGAGCGCGGCTGCGCCTCGCTCGAAGCCCGCGGGGTTGTCCCAACGGCTTGGTCTTGCGCGCCAACGGCTCGCGGGGTTGTCCCGACAGCCTGGCCCGCGGGGTTGTCCCAACGGCTGCGCGACGTGACCAGTAGAGAACGCGCCTGTGCTGGCCGTGGCGGCGACGGCGCCGAGGAACATCGACATGCGCGCTCATGCAACAGGAAGGGGAGGAGGTGGCGGGGCGCGGAACAAACAGGGGGGCGAGGATGGGGACAACGTAAGGAGTGGAAGGGGGGCCCGCGCCAAGGCGACAGGAAATATACGCAGAAGAGACAGCCAGGACGCCTCACCAACCACGAGGACGACGGTGATGGTTTTTTTTCCAGATTCGCCCAGAGGATTCTTATGTGGGGTTCTTCCGTCGGAGTAATTTTCCAAACATGTTTGGCTTTCTCGCCTTTTCGGGCTTCCGACGCTCCAAGACGGCCTCAGAGGCTCCATAGACCGCCTCAAGACGGCACACCAGTCCCCCGAGAAGGCCCCAAGACGGCCCAAGAGGGCCCGAACACGAGTCAAGAGGACCATAAGATAGCCCAAGAGGCCTCCAAGAAGGCCTCAAGAATGGCCCCAGGAGGGGACCACGAACCGAAAATTCTAACTCTCCGCACCAAGGAGCTCCCGGCATAGCCCAGGAGGGGCCCTCTAGGCTCTAGGGGCTCCACGAGACCCCCACGAGACCCCCAGCGCCCCAAAAGATGCCCCAAGAGGCACCTCCAATACGCTTGAAGAGGCTTCCACGATACCTCCAACGAGGGCCCCACTAGGCCAACATCCTTTATTTTTAGATGATTGTTTCAAGATGTTTGGCTTTCTCGCCTGTTCGGGCTTCCGACGCTCCACGACGGCCCACAAAACCCCTAAGACAGCCTTAAGACGGCCCGTCAGGCCCCAGAGAAGGTCCCACGAAGGCCCAAGTGGGCCAGACCACGGGTAAAGAGGACCTCAAGATAGCCCAAGAGGCCTCCAAGAAGGCACCAAGAATTGCCCAAGAAGGGGACCACGAACCGAACATTCTAGCTCTCCGCCCCAAGAAGCTCCCGGGATGGCCCAAGAGACCCTCCAAGGGCTCATCGAGGCCCCACGAGACCCCCAAGAGCCCCAAAAGAGGCTCCAAGAGGCCCGAAAACAACACTCCAGAGGCAGCCAAACGGCCTCGGGAAGGCCCCAGCGACGCTTCTCGCGAGATCCCACCGCACATCCGAGAGGCTTCTGAGCCACAGCCCAGGCACGGTGGCGGGATGGGCCAAATGCCACCAGAACCGCCGCCCCCTCCTGATTTATCAAAAGGGTGCCTGGCGTGCCGAACGAGATGGCTTTTGGTTTTGGTTCTTTTTCCAAAAGGACTCCCCCTGGGGCTTCGGCCCGTCCCGCTCAAAACGCATCGTGCCTGTTTCCTCCAGTTGGCCCAAGATGGCGTCCAAGACGGCCAAGATGGCCCAGGATGGCCTCCAAGACGCCTCCAAGACGGCCCAAGATGGCCTCCAAGACGGCGAAGATGGCCCCAAAATACCTCCAAGACGGCCCAAAATGGCCTCAAGATGGTCTACGACGGCCCAACAGGCCTACAAGAGGCGCCCACGACGGCCCAAGAGCCCTCCAAGACGTCCTCCAGGAAGGCCCGAAAGGGCCAAAATCATTGATTGTCCTTCGGTGTGTGAAGCATTTTGGCATTTGCGCCATTTCGGCTTTCCGACGGCCCACGACGGCCCAAGAGGCCCCCAAGATCGCACAAGAGGCCCCCAAGACGGCTACCGACGGCGTCAGACGTGCCAGGAACCCACCAAGATGGCCGAAGTTGGCTCGAACCTGGCCCAAGACGGCCCAAGAGGCCCCCAAGAGGGCCTCCAGGAAGGCCAGAAGAGGCCCAAAACATTGATTGTCCTGAGGTGTTTGACGGATTTTGACATTTGCTTCTTTTCGGCCTTCCGACGACCCGAGCCGGCCCAAGAGCTCCCGAAGATCGCCGAAAGATTGGCCTCCAAGATGACCCCAGAACGGCCCAAGACGGCCCCAAGACGGCCCCAAGATGCACCCAAGACGGCACAGGAGGCCTTTAAGACGCCCCAGATGGGCCTCCTAGACGGCCCTGGAGCATTCCAAGAGGGCCCCAAGTCGGCCCATAGAGGCCCCCCAAACGGCTTCCGACGGCGTCAGAAGACAGCCGAACATGGCCCTAAGATGGCCCAAGACGGTCCAAGAGGCCTCCAAAAGGGCCTCCAGGAAGGCCCGAAAAGGCCAAAATCATTGATTTCCAATAGGTTTTTGAAGGAATGTGGCATTTGTTTTTTTATGCCTTCCGACGGCCCGAGACGGCCCAAGTGCTCCCAAAGATCGCCCAAGAGGCCCAAGACACGGCCCCAAGAGGCCCCAATGACGGCCCAAGAGGTCTCCAAGACGTTCAAGATTGCCTCCAAGACGGCCCAAGAGCCCTCCAAGACGTCCTCCAAGAAGGCCCGATGGCCTCCAGATGGCCAAGATGACCTTCAAGATGCCCACGTGTTCCCCGAAGGCTTTCCAAACCGATTCGGGGAACACATGGTCCGATAGCTTGGCAGGTCTGGCCTCAACGTTCGGCCACATAGGCGCTTCCAAAAAGGCAGGGAGCGGCGGTGATTCGCCGTAGGCGTCTTCGATCCGCCGCCCCCTGTCGATTCATCGCAAGCGTGCCTGGCGTGCTAGATTATTACGGTTTTTGTTCCAAAAGAACTCCCCCTGGGGCTTCGGCCCGTCCCGGGGTCCCGGGAGGATTGCCCGGACCCGGTTGCCAAGGATGTTTCTCTCCAGATGGCTCCAAGACGGCCCAAGAGGACTCCAAGATGCATCCAAGACGGCCAAGATGGCCTCCGAGACTGCTAAGATGGCTCAAAGATGCATCCAAGACGAGCCAAGATGCATCCAAGACGGCCTAAGATGGGCCCAAGACGGGCCCAGAGGCCCCAAAGAGGCCTCCGATACGGCCCAAGAAGCCCCCAAGAGGTCCTCCAGGAGGGCCCGAAGAGGCCAAAATCATTGATGTTACATTGGTTTTTGAAGCATTTTGGCATTTGCGCCTTTTCGGCTTTCCGACGATCCAAGACGCCCAAGAGGCCCCCAAGGTCGCCCCAAGATCGCCCAAGAAGCCTCCAAGATGGCCCCATAACGGCCCACGAGGCCCCCAAGACGGCCGCAAGAGGGCCCCAGGACGGCCCAAGAGGCCCCCAAGACGGCCAAGATGGCCTCCAAGACGGCCAAGACGGCTCAAGATGGCCTCCAAGATGCCTCAAAGATCCAAGACGGCCCAAGATGCACCCAAGACGGCCTTAGATGGGCCCAAGAGGCCCCAAAGAGGCCTCCGATACGGCCCAAGAGGCCTCCAAGAGGTCCTCCAGGAAGGCCGGAAGAGGCCAGCATCATTTACTTTCCGTAGGTTTTTGAAGCATTTGGCATTTGCACCTTTTCGGCATTCCGACGGCCCAAGACGGCCCAAGAAGCCCCCAAGGTCGCCTCAAGATCGCCCAAGAGGCCTCCAATATGGCCCCGTGACGGCCCAAGAGTCCCCCCAAGACGGCCCCAAGAGGGTCCAAGACGGCCTAAGATGCCCCCAAGACGCCCTCGATGACCTCGAAGACGGCCAAGATGGCCCAATAGAACACTAGAGTAGACCAAGAGCCTCACAAGAGGCCTCCTCCTCCCTTCTCCTTCTTTCTCCCTCTCCTCCCCTTCCTCCTCCCCCCTCCATGTTCCCCGAACGTTTTCCAAACAGATTCGGGGAACACACGGTTCGATAGCTTGGCAGGCCTCTGGCCTCAACGTTCGGCCACGTAGGCGCTTCCGAACGGACAGGGGGCGGCGGTGATTCGCCGTAGGCGTCTTCGATACAAATACAAGCATAATTCACGCACTGATTGAGCTGGGATGGTATGACTTCATAATGAGGATGGACGATAGGAGGATGGGAGATCGGGTGCGAATGAAGGAGACCGACTGCGGCGTGGTCGCTGGGACCTGTGTCAATATTCCTTCTGGATATGCACCGCCTGCTCGACCCGACCAACGACACACCCGGGGCTATGTGGGCATTGTGCGGGGCTTTGGGACAATCTCGCGCTTTGAACCCCCCGACGCTCGTAGTGGACCCGCAAGGCCGCCACGACGGCCCCACGAGGGCAGCTGCGACCTCTACGACGCCAACGGAGGCGCCCAAGACCAACTCCGAAAGAAGACCAGCCAAAGGACCCGATCGGACATTCCGAGCCCTCGGCCACAAGAGAACCACAGGAGATCCCACCAAAACCCCCGCAAGGCTGACACGAGGCCCCCACCGGACGGCATCTACTACACCCCCGAGGGGTCGGCGGTGCGGCGTCAGCCCGAGAACAAGAGAGGTATCGTCCCCAGGCGAGTGCTCTTCTACTCTCGAACATTCCTCCTGTAGAGGGACATGCCCCACTTACCATTGGCCGGGGCGGAACGGGTCCTGCGGGAAACGGGTGCTGGACCCTGGGACCTTCCCCCGGGACGAGATCCCCGTCCCGAGCCGTCTTCTGACAGCTCTGGGCCCGTGGAGGGCCCCCCAAACTTCAGGACTCGTGCCCCTGAGGGCCCCTTGGTCCCCTGACGACCCCCGGATTCACGCTGGGCCGGCTCCTCATCCCGGACCACGGCGGCGCCGACGCCGACGCCGACGCCGACGGCGCCAACTCCGACGCCGCCGACGACGACTGTGACGACGACCAACTTCCACCACCTCCCGGGAGTATCCGGAAACCTCCCGCAGAAGACCCTCCAGAGGCATCCAGGGTCCAGAACACATCCAAGCGCCTTCAAACGCTGTTCCATACGGTCGGGCTGTAGAGAAAAGGAGCGATCAACTCTTCACCTCCACCTTCCATGCCTTCCGACCCCCGCTGAAGGTGTGGAAGAATCCATCGAGAGTCCAGGAAACCTACGTAGAACATATCGACAATAGGGCGGAAGGTTAAGGCAAAAGGTCCTGTAGAATGAAGGGGTCATACGGTCGGGCTGGTGAAGTAAGGAAGCGTAAATTCGCCAGCCCAACGGGCCAGAGGCGTGCTAAGATCTCCGGTAACTGGTTGACACAATTTCTAGGTCGCACGCGCGGGGCGGCCCCTGGGGGCCCCTGGACGAAAAGTACTCCGACCAGGTCCCGGTCAGGTCCCCCCATAGCACTCCAGCGGAGGGCCATTTTTTGCCACCCCTCACGAGGATCGTGGCCTCAAAGGGAGGAGCCGCAATCAACTACCTCCGCCTCCCGCCACAAGAGCTCCCCAAGAGCCCCCAAAGAGGCCCCAGAGGCACCCAAGACAAAGGCCTCCAAGAGGCCCTCGAGAGGCCACCAAAGGCCCAAAAGAGGCCCCCAGGAAGCTTCGAAGAAGCCCCACAGACGCCACAAGACGCTCCGAGGAACTAGAACACCTGTTCCAAGAGGCCTCCAGAGGGCCCCAACAGGCTCCCAGAGGTCCCGAAGAAAGTAACTCCCAGACGCTTCTTGAAGCTTGAAACCTGCATCCCAGAGGTCCTACAGAGGCCAACTTGGCGGGATACGCCGAAGGCAACTGCATATTTCAGCTACGTCCCGATCACCCAACCGCAAACGATGGCATACTACGGGCCGGCGGAATGAGCGAAGCAATTATATAAAGAGCGAAATAGTTACTGGGCCCCAGAAGCGCCTGCGTGTACATACGAGGACAGCTAGAATAATGACCTTAGGAGCAGGGAGCTCCTTCCGATCCCAAAGCGGCCCATATTCCGGCGTCTTGACTGCATCGACGACGACGACGACGACGACCACAGCGACGACTAGCTGTCGACGACGCCCGCACCTGGGCGTCGACCTCCTCCAGCTCCACCGGCTCAAGCTCGTCGCAGCACCCCACCGCGGCGCCCATGGAGGCCCCGGGGGCATTTTGCCCCGGTCGGTGGGCTCGAGCCGCCGCTGCGGGTCGCCGCCGTAGTTTTCCTACCGCTCCTCCTCCTCCTCCTCCTCCTCCTCCTCCTCCTCCTCGTCCTCCTCGTCCTCCTCATCCCCACTCTCGCACTCCCTTCCTCCCTCCCTCTTCGACCTCCTCTTCCTGCATCCACCTCTCCCTCCTTCCTCCTCCTGCCTCCTTCCTGTTCCTCTCCCTCTATCCTCCGACCCTCCTCCCTCCTTCCGTTCTGTTAGACTCGTCAAGCCACACATCGACAGGCCTACATGCCCAGATAAAATATGTCACACGTTCAAACTAGCACGTTTCTCTTAGCCAGCTCTGCTGGACGCAACGCGGGCACCGTCCAATGCGATGGTCTCTGCGGTGAACGACAACAAAGGGCAGTCAAACCGTCGCGACGCTATAAAACAATTATGCGTGAAACCGTCGCGGCGAACTAGACCTAAACCTCTCATATCCATGCCGCGGCGGAGCACGAACCCGCCCGGGTGCCACCATCTCAAAGACAAGCGATATTCGCATCGAAAACTGTGGAATCTGGTATCGCGGGCGGACCCTCCGTCATCCAGATGCTCTGGGTGTCCATGGTGTGGTCCACCAGAATATGCGATGTGGTTGTTGTGCACCCGGCGCCGCCATAACACTGGATCAGACACGGCTGCGTGCGGGATCCGCCCTCCATCCATGAGATCAAACATGCGCGTCGTGATCCGATTGAGGAACGAGTCCAGGGGCGGCAAGAGGACAATGCCCACATGCACCTTCAGCGAGAGGTTTACCATCGACGACCAAACCATGCAAACAAACAATGTATCGAAAACTATGCGCATGTCCTCCGTTTGCTCGGTGTTTTTTCCGCGGGCGCATATTTATGTCATGATGAAATACCTTGCGCCGATAGCTTGGGAATCGGCCGGTTTCCGGAACTGCTGCAGGCATAGCCGGAAGGTCCCACGTCGCGCCGACTGTCGCGGAGAACTCAAGGACAAACTTCTGCCACCCTGCGAGATCATGGCGCGAATCGCGTCAAGCCCTCCAACCTGGCCCGAACACCTCGCAGAGTATACCTTCCCCTTCCCACGGGTACCACGTGCCAACGTGGACGAGTCCAACAGCGCGTCTCTGCTTCTGGATCGACGTGTCTTACAACCCCTTCGGGGGAGATCGATGTAGATGAAGCCTCCGGGGAAAAAGGAGTCGTCTCCCTCCCAGCATGGATTAGCACAACTTTCAATGCTTTGACGTGGACGGGTACGTGGCCCATCTTTTTAACCCACCATTGGATCACGTGAGAGGTGCGGGCGTTGTAATTCATTGTGCTCTCCTCTGGCCTGTGCCTGAGCTTGAAGGCCTTCATCAACAACCGATTCTCCCAACGGCGAAGGCTGATCAACATGTGTCTTGACAAATGCCACGCGCAACGCCGCGCGCAGCAAACCACGCTAAATTGATGGTGCTCGCGCTGCACAACATGCTGAAAGTTTGTGCTGAACCCGATAAGTTCTTCCAGCGCTTCCAGATACAGGCCTCGCCCTTGCTGAAACGGCGCTCCACGCCAGCCTCCGCGACGCCACGATATTCGAATAGTGTGCCTAGAATTGACGCGACTAACTCAAGACATCGCCGTGCCAATGGAAGCTATGGGGGCACGAATTGCAGAGCCGACGTCTTCATTCAGGAAGCGGCCCGGCATGCGCAAAGGAAGATGGCTTCCACTGGAAGCCAACGTTCTGGATCATTTCGAGAAAATAATATCTTGTCAGCACAAGCTGAATGAGCAAGCGAATGATAGTTGCCATCGCGGCCAGATAGATTTATACCCAATCGCCGTCCCTCCCAACCATTCACCAAAAGCTTCGTGATGAGCTCGAATGCGCACTTGAACTCGTCCCGCGTCTCCGCGCCGCCTCGTCTGCCGCCGCGTCCAAGAAAAAACGAACCGCTGACTCCAACTCCCAACAAATCGGTCGAACAATCGATGTCGGAAACCTCTTGCATCATAGCCTTCGCAAGTGCCGCGCACGGGCCGCGGCCTAGGAGAGCAGTGGACATGCAATCGTGGAGCGCACAATCAGATGCTGTCGCAACGTCGCCAAGGCCGAGTGCCAGGGGGCGCCACCCAACGGCATGCAAAGAACAATGCCTGTCGGACAATGACCCCATGTCGTCGCAAGCGCAACCGGCCTCGGGGCCCAGCGCATCGAATGCTGAAGGCGCATGAACTTCGCACCTGCCTTGGCAGACGAGACGCCGCGCATGAGATTCAAGCGCGCGTCCAACTTTCGGAAAGCCAGCGTCGGGCCCGAGAGAGACCACGCTGCGCTATGTCGGTGCGCCACTGAACTCAACGTTCTCCCACGACGCTGGGACTGCGAGCCCCCCCCCCCCCCCCGGCGCCTCGAGCAAAAATGGCGCCGCGCATCGCGCGCCGACATATAAGGTGCATGCTGATAAATTTCATCCAGCTGGAATGCCATCAGATCCGCGCGCGAGATTCGTTCGCTGACCAGCCCGCGCTCTGAGCGCAGAAAACGAATGCCTATCAGAAGTCTAGCGACGTCCAGACTCTCATCGTTTGCGAGCGTCTCCAACTACCTCAGCCACTGGCGCTGCGCTTCGCCCGGGCCACGGTCGCCCTCAAACCTGCGCCCGCCAAATGTCCGCGCCCCTCTCAACCGCAGCTGCCTGCGAAGTCGCTACCCTCCACGTTCGACGTCTGGGGGAAGATCGGACTTGAGATTGTTCGCAGACCGCCTTCAACCGCGCGCCGTGCCGTTCTCGGAGGACGTTCCGCTTAGCCCGCAGGGGGTCAACGATTGCCGCCCGTCTGCGCCCGGAGTCCGACGCGGGCGCAGCCTTTCTAGCCCGCTTCGCAAGTTGGTTCCTAGTAGGCATGTCACGATCGTCTCGTATCCGCGCGGTCCCGAAGTCTATCTGAAGCGCGCTGTTGTTTTATGCATGCCTGCAAGTGTTGGGAATTAGACTGGGTAAGCTTCGCGCAGAAACGCTGGAACCGATCAGCCCTCAGTAGACGAAGGCCCCCATCCCCTGAGCGACCGAGGACGACGGGCAGGGGCAGGGCAAGCACATGGCAGCAACCATTCTGCGACAGCTGCTCGATGATCCGATTTGGCGAACAAGCGATGTTCGAGGCCCCGCGGCTTTGCGGCCCGGGTAACCTCCTCCGGAAGAGCGGCGAAGTAAATGTGCGATCGCGTGGGATGTTTCTTCTTCGCCCTGCGCGCCCGCGCTGTAAACTCCGCGTTTGCCGCGTTGGCCTGGCGGGGAAACGCGTTCCGCGCTCGTTGGCCCAAAACCTCGGGCCGGGGCGCGACCGCCCTGATCTTGGCGAGAGCGCGGCCCCCATCCGGCTTGACAACTGACTTTCTAGAGAACCCCCCAGGCCACCTGGAAGAGATGCGCCAGCATCAACTCCAAGAAAAACTTCGAAACTAGCATCTGGATGATTCATTTTGGAAGCCTCCGCGCAACCCACGGCGTCGAAGCGCACCTCCTCCGCCCGGCCCCCCTCCTCTGCGCATCTCCCAAGTACGATCCCGCACCAATGAAGACCAAAGCACGCACGCGCGACATGCATCCAACGTCTTGGCACAAAAAGACCGCAATCACAAACATCCCTGGTCAAAACGGTCTGGCCAGATCACGCGTGGCCATTCAAGCTGCCCAGAGCTGCAAATTCTTACACATTCACCAAACCTGCCCCGAAGACGCATGCAAATGCCCCCCGCGACGCGCGGGCTCTTCCGCCAAGAATTCCACAGACGTGCGCTGAATGCATGTATCCTTGGACACACTGCAGGACGTTCTCACTCCCAGGAGGAGGCAAGCTCCGCGAGAATGCCCTCGACTTGAAGCCCGGAGGCCATGTTCATGCCAGCGCGGTCCCAGTAGCCGACGCGCGGGAAATTTTGGCTTTTTTTCTGGAAGAGTGCCCTCACCTCCCCCGCTGCCGCAAAACGCTGCTGGACGGGAGGCTCCCGCTCCACTGTCGCGTGCAAGGTGTTCCCGTTGAACTGGCCGACTGGGTCGGTCGCGAGCGTCTCCTTAGAGTGAGAGGAAACCGCGACGGCGGGCGGCGGGGCCACGTGCGCGCGGACTTTATGGCCTCTGGGTCCAGAAACTTCGGAATCACCGATTCTCTCTTCGAAGATTTACCAAACTCACCGCCTTGTCTCTGCTGGTGCCCTTGCTCTTACGTTCTTTAATATCACGGAAATTGGTCATATCAGTGGAAGTTGGTACGAAAGCATTGCTTGCAACACCGTCGACTGTTCGGGCAATAGAAATGCCTGAGGATGAAGCGCCCGAGCGAACACCATCCGGAACCATTTTCCCAACCTCTACACACTCCCCCTAATATCTGCGATCTCCCCCGCGTGACCCTCCATGGTGCCCGTGAGCATTTTAAGGTCGGTAGAGAGGGGGGCAATATCGTCCTTGACGGTCTGGCTAATGTTGTCGTAAGTTCGGCGAAGACCGGATCCCTTTCCATGTTACCGATGGTGGTCATCGCGGACGCGATGGCAGGTTAGTTGAGATCGCTGAGTTCGAGAAATAAGCCGTCGACCCTTGACCCCATGAGCGAACATGGCTTGAGCCAAAATGGCTTAAGCCAAAACTCCCTCCTACGATGCCTCCCTTTCTTGTGTGTCGGTTTGTCCTCCTCCTCCTCCTTTTTCTCCTCCTCCTTCTCTTCCCCCTCTTCCTCAAACCGGGCCCGCGCGTGCGCGACCTTTTGTGCCCGTGTGGAGAAACAAAAAAAGCTGGACGCATGGAATGGTCTCAGCACTTGATCGGAATGGGAAGCGTGGTATGGAAATTGTACGTGCCTGCGCGATGTGAAACGAAACGCTGGCATCCAGGGGTCATGCAAGGAGTTCGGCGGTGCTGTGAATTTCATATCGCCAACATCAAACTCATATCCGCTTCAAGAAGAAAGAACCCACATGGTCTGAGGTCGGGCGGGAGAAGCTGCGGCAGTGGTTCAGGCGATGTGCTTCCAACGAACGAAATACGGTGTTTTGTCGCTGCGGCATTGAACGCGACATGTCAACGAAATCGCCCTCAGAACGGCTTCCCGTCCACAGCGCCCGTGGGGAGGCCGAGCGGTTTTACCGTTTCAAGGACCCGTTGTCAACGAAATCTCCGTGACTTGTAGTTTTGACGAACCAGCGTGGCATGACATCGGTGCGCCA
>CAUYUJ010015030.1:262500-289098 GCA_963575745.1 Prorocentrum cordatum
GGGCAACAACTATGCAGGTACATCCTTCCTGCTTTGATAGAACGTGGCTCGAATCCACGCGCGTGGCTGCGCGCCCGCAGACACACATATGCAAGCTCAGTGTCACCCGCCCACCAGCCATGAGCGGATTCCGGTCCGGCGGCGAAACCCAGCCCAGGTGATTGGCGCATACAACTTGAATTCGGTGCATGACAACATCCATTGTTTAGTGGGCGAGGACACACTGATACACCAATCAGGCGTGATTGGCGCATGCATTTTTCAATGTATACGCGCAGCTGTCCTGATGGGAGTTGGGGTGCACGCCGATATTGCTTGCCCCCAGAACGCTCTGGAATCGTCGGCGGGGGCAGAGCAGGCTGGGGCCGCGGAGTCGGCTGGCCATCCCCCGAAAAGGGCCTGCGCCGTCGCCAGCGGGACATCGCCATTGCGGCTGCTAAAAACATCGCCACGAACGCAATCCTGTGATGCCCAACTTTCAGGCCTCCGGCGGCCAGAAATGGCATTTGTCCGTGTTCGCTGCGCTCCGTCAAGAGGGCCCGGCATCGCGGGGGGCGGCTGGCTGCACAGCGGCCGAACTCCCGAGGGGGAGAGTTCGACCGGTCAGGGCCTGGCCAGCTCCGCGAAGACCCCGCAACCCAGCCGGCGCGCCGGCCCCGCTCGCCCGCCGCGCCGGGCGCGCGCGGCCTGGCCAGCGCCGTCAGCCCAGCGCTGCAGGAGGAGAACGCCCAGCGCGCGGCCCCGCTCGGCGGCGCGCTGCCCGCTCGGCGGCGCGCTGCCCGCGGTCGCCGGCTGCGCCCGCGCCGCCGAAGTCGCCGCCGCGCCCGGCGGCCGATCGGGCCTGGGTGAGCCGCTTGGCCTGGCGAGGGCTGCGCCGCCCAGACCCTGGCGCTCAGTCCGGTGAGTCGCTAGGGCGGGCCAGGGCCGCCGGGGCCCGCCAGTCGCCGCGCCGCGCCAGCGGTCAGGGTGGCCGCGCGGCAAGCCTCCGCGCTGCCGCGCTGCAGCGCGGCAGCCAGGCTCTGCCGCGCCACTGTCAGCGTCGCCGGGTCGCCCGCCGCCCAGCTCCTCAGCAGCTCCTGCGCCTCCTGCCTGGCGCGCCCCAACGCTTCCACGGCAAAGGCGACCAGGGCAGGACCCGGGCGGGTAGCGCTGGCGCTTGCGGGTCTCCGCCGCTGCCGCACCGCCCCGTCGCGAGCGGCGCGGCTTCGCCCAGCGGCCGTGCCCGCGCCCAAAGACGCGTCGGCGATGACGACGTCGGCGTAGGTGACCCCAACGACTTGGTCGGTGAAGGCCACGTCCAGCCGCGCGGCCTCGAGTGAGCCGTCCGGGCGCGGCCCGTCCCAAGCGGGGACAAACTGCTCCGCCCTCGCGCCCGTAGCGCCTCGCGCCGCCAGCCAGCGCGCGAGCCAGTCCCGCACGCCGTCGCGCTTCAGCACCGTGCCGCCCCCGATTGGGTAACCCAGAGGATGCTCAGGGTCTGCGCGCAGGTCGGCCCCGCAGCAGGAGCCGTCGGGGCGGCGCTGGAGGCAAAATGCGCTGGCCTCCGGCGGCAGGGGCAAGCGGAGCCGCAGGGCCAGCGCTGGGCGGAAATGCTCATCTGCAAGGACGTGGTCCAGCTCTGTGGGCGCGAGTAGCCAGCTCCCAGCGCCGCTCCCGCTGGCCCGGCGGAGGCTCGCCTGCTCCGTCGGCGGCAGGGGGGCGAGCAACTTCAAGAGAGTGCGCGGCCGCTCCTGCGCCGGCCTCGCGAGGCGCCGCTGCGCTTTCTCCTCGCGCCCAGGTGTTGCGCGCAGCCAGGCCTCGGCGCCTGCGCCCGCCGAGCGCCCCGCCTCTGTCACCGCGCGTTCCGTAGCCATGTTGGCCTCTGTCGCCGCCCCCTTCCTCCTTCCTTTCCTACCTCCTCCCTCCTCCCTCCTCCTCTCTCCTCTCTCCTCTCTCCTCTCTCCTCTCTCCTCCTCCTCCTCCTCCTCCTCCTCCTCCTCCTCCTCTTCTTTTTCTTGTTATTATTCTTCTTATTATTCTTATTCTTATTCTTCTTCTCCTCATTATTCTTATTATTATTATTCTTCTTATTTTTCTTCTTCTTCTTGTTCTTCTTCTTCTTCTTATTATTATTATCATCATTATTAGCATTACTAATAGTATTACTAGTATTATTATTATTAGTATTATTATTATTATGAATATGCTTCTTCTTATTAATATTCTTTGTTCGTATTATTCGTATTAGTATTCGTATTCGCATTCGTCTTCGTATTATTCTGATTACTTGTTATTATTCCGATTGTTATTATTCATATTCGTCGTATGCTTATTATGAGTATGATTTGTTATTTTGATTATTATTAATATTATTATTATTATTATTCCTCTTATTCTTCTTATTATTATAAGTATTCGTATTATTCTTCTTCATATTATTACTATATGTCGTCTTCTTCTTATTATTATTAACCTCGTAAAGCGATTAAGGATCCCCCCGGGGTTATCATTAGCACCACCCCGTAATTAAATAATGATTCTGGGGTGTTTTCGCCGAGCGATACAATTAGCACCGCGCACTTGAAAGAAAAGTAAATAATTCCTGCGTCCCGCCTCGGGTGGCATCCCAATTGGACTTGTAATCAGAATAAAAATGCGAATGAAAATGCGAATAAGAACAATAATAATAAGGCGAGTGTCACAGGTACTGCTGACACCGTAACTGTTACTGCTACCGTGATGACGATGAAACCTGATGGCGTGATGCTACTGTTACTGCGACCGTGACGCTACTGTTACCGTGATGCTAGGCGATCCGTGACGGTGCTCAGGCGATTTGGACAATTCTTCTAAGCAGTGTGAGGATGTCTCAAACGATTTGGCGAATTCTAAGAAGAAATGTGAGGATGCATCAGGCGATTTGTGCCATTCTACTAAGATGTGTGAGGATGTTTCAAGCGATTCCTTCTTTTTCCTTCTCTACTCTTTGTTCTGATCCGCTTGTTTTTCCGATGAGGTTTCTATTGGAAATCCTTTAAAGAAGTGCGTATTTTTTCGGCCGTCGTAGGGGGTGGTCCAGCCGAGGGTATCGCCCCCACCCCGCACCGTGGCATTATCTTAGCACCTGGCCAAAAAAATATCCGTGCGACAACCAGATCGTGTTCGTCGTCGCCGAAGATACGAACATACGAACGAAGACAAGAAGAATAATAAGCAGAAAAGAACGAATAATACGACGAATGAAAAGCATAATGCGACTGTTTGTAAGAATACGGATAATAAACATCGTTTTCCTCATGATCCTCATGGAACCGAGGTACTCCGAACATAGCAGCGACCCTCGCAGACTACGAATTAGGATACGACTCGAACGAACGAAAATACGAACGAAGACTAAGAAGAAATGTGAGGATGTCTCACGGGATTTGGCCAAGTCTATTAAGACGCGTGCGGATGTCTCCAGCGATTTGGCCAATTCTAATAAGAAATGTGACGGTGCTCAGGCGACTTGGACAATTCGGTTAAGCAATGTGAGGATGTCTCAAGCGATTTGGCGAATTCTCAAAAGAAATGCGAGGATGTTTCAGGCGATTTGTGTCATTTTACTCAGACGTGTGAGGATGTTTCAAGCGATTTCCTTATATTTCTTCTCTACTCTTTGTTATGACCCGCTTGTTTTTTCCGATGAGGTGTGTATGAAAATCCTTCAAATAAATGCGTTTTTTTTTTCCGGCCGTCGTAAGGGGTGGTCCACCCGACGGTATCGCCCCCACCCCGCACCTTGGCGTTTGTCCTAGCACCCGGCCAAACAAAATATCCGTGCGACAGCCAAGTCGTGCTCGTCGTCGCCGTAATCGTCGGAAGACACCAGTGGTAGATAGTTACTCCTGACAAACATGACATGGCTGAGAGGTCCAAGGAACAACTGATGTTTCAGGCGAATTGGCAAATTGTACTAAGAAGTGCGAAGATGTCTCAGGCGAGTTTGTCAATTCTACTAAGAAGTGCGAGGATGTCTTAGGCGACGTGGCCAATTCCACAAAAAATATAAGGCGCCACTGCTTCGTTCTGAGTACATGGACTCCTGCCAATACCTGGACTACTGCCTCCGAAGGCATCTGAGAATAAGAGCTGACTGGGCCCTGAGAGGCCCTGGGCCCCGATGGGGGAAGAGGTCAGGCGGATCGGCCGAAGGCCTCTGAGAATAAGAGCTCCCTGGGCCCTGAGAGGCCCTGGCCACTGAGGGAAGGCGAGGGGCCATTGGCTGAAGGCATCTCCAGGGCCCTGCTATGAGAACCCCTTGCGATACGTCTTGGACCGTCTTGGATTCTTCTGGAACCTCTCGGCCATCTTGGATTATTATGAGGCTCCCTGGGCCGCGCAGGAGTCGTGAGGCCCCCTTAGTAGAAGTAATAGTTGGAGTAGGAGTAGGAGGAGAGGGAGGAGGAGTTGGAGTAGGAGTAGGAGTAGGAGTTGGAGTACAGGAGTAGGAGTAGGAGTAAGAATTCGAATAGGTGTACGAGTACGAGTAGACGAGCAGGCCAATTTTCTTAAGAATTGCGAAGATGTCACAGGCGATTTGGCAAATGCTCATAAAACTGCGTGGATCTCCCAAGCGATGTGACCAATTCTATTAAGAAATGTGAGGATGCCTGAAGCGATTTGGCCAAGTCTATTAAGAAATGTGAGGATGTCCCAGGCGATTTGGCTAGTTAATTCGATTGAGAAATGTAGGGGCCTCTCAAGCGATTTGGCCGATTCTACAAAGAAATGTGAGGATGGCTCAGGCGAGTTGGCCAATTCTATTTAGAAGTATGAAGATGTCTCATGCCATTTGGCTACTTCGGCTAAGAAATGTGAGGATGTCCCAGCCGATTTGGTAAATTCTATTCAGAAATATGACAATGTCGGATGTAAGTTTGCCAATTCTATTCAGAAATGTAAGGATGTCTCAGGCGATTTGGCCAATGCTGATAAGAACTGCGATTATGTCTCACGCGATGTGGCCAATTCTAATACGAAATGTAAGGATGTCTCAGGCGATTTGGCCAAGTCTGTTAGGAATTGCGAGGATGTCTCAGGCAATTTGGCAAGCTCTATTTGGAAATGTGAGGACGTCTCAATCGATTTGGCCAATCCTATCTGAAAACTGAACGCTTGAGCTCTGAAAGGGCGGCAGGCACAGGCAGGAACTCTCCTGAGCACAGAAAGGTTGCCCTAATATTGCCAGGACTGTGAAAAGGCGAGCTGGGGGGGAAGGAGGGAGAAGGGGAAGGAGGAGGAGGAGAAGGATTAAGCAATGTGAGGATGTCTCACGCGATGTGGCAAATTCTGCTAAGAAATGTGAGGATGTCTCAGGCGATTTAATTAATTCTAATAAGAAATGTAAGGATTTCTCAGGCGAGTTTGCAAATTCAAGTAAGAAATGTGAGGATGCCTCAAGCGATTTAGACACTTCTATTTAGACATATGAGGATGTCTCAAGCAATTTTGCCAATTCTACTAAGACATGTGAGGATGTCTGAAGCGATTTAGCAATTTCTATGAAGACATGTGAGAACGTCTCAGGCGATTTGGTGAATTCGATTAAGAAATGTGAAGGTGTCTCAAGCAATTTGGCACGCTCTATTTGGAAATGCGAGGATGTCTCAAGCGATTTGGCCAATCCTATTAAGAAATGCGTTGATGTCTCAGGCGATTTGGGCAATTGTATTAAGATATGTGAGGATTTCTCAAGCGATTTGGCAAATTGTCGTAAGAAATGTGAGGAAGTCTCAAGCGATTTCGCCAATTCTCGTACGAAATGGGAGGATGTCTCAGGCGATTTGAAATAAGAGGATGTCTTAGGGGATTTGGCCAAGTCTATTAGAAATGTGAGGTTGTCTCAAGCGATTTGGCTAATTCTATTAAGAAATGCGAGGATGTCTCAGGCGATGTGCTTCCTCCTCCTCCTCCTCCTAGCCGCAGGTGCCGGAGTTAACGCTTCCAGGTGCGGGGGGGATATCGTTTCGCCGGAGGGGGGGGGGTTCTTAATTGCTTCATGAGGTGATTATTTTTTTCTTCTTCTTCCTCCTCCTCCTCCTCCTCTCCTCCTCCTCCTCCTCCACCTCCTCCTCCTCCTCCTCTCCTCCTCCCCCTCCTCCTCCT
Organism: Prorocentrum cordatum; assembly: GCA_963575745.1. Lineage (NCBI taxonomy): Eukaryota > Dinophyceae > Prorocentrales > Prorocentraceae > Prorocentrum > Prorocentrum cordatum. The sequence continues at coordinate 268,627 of CAUYUJ010015030.1, forward strand.
CCTCCTCCTCCTCCTCCTCTCCTCCTCCTCCTCCTCCTCCCTTCTCCCTTCTCCCTTCTTCTCCCTTCTCCCTCCCTCCTCACTCCTCTATTTTCCCTCCCTCCCTCCCTCCCTCCCTTCCTCCCTTCCTTCCTTCCTCCTCCTCCTCCTCCTCCTCCTCCTCCGCCTTCTCCTCCCAGGGCGTGGTCCGAAGTTTCGGGCTGAAGGCTCCGGTTCGGTTCCGCCCCGGCGCCTCTCCTGCCGATCTCGGCCGTCGAGGCCCTCTCGCTGCGGCATCGGGAGGGGGGGGGCGATGCTCCTCGGGCGTGCCCCGAGGAGCCTCGGGCGGACCGATCCTGCTCGGCCCTGGTGCTTGCCTCGATTTCGGCCTCGGTTTTTCCGGCGCAACTGTTTGGCGAGGAGGGGGAGGGACTCGCAGAGCCCTGGCCAGCGTCCCCCCTGAACGACAGGCTCGAGCTTGATTGTTGTGGAGGCCTCCCAGCTGGGGCCCGAGCAGAAGGGACTGAGGGGAACGAGCCTCACCGCCGATGCATCGGCGACGTCGTCGATGGATCGGCGCCGTCAGCGTGGAGACCGCCGAGCTTCGTATCGCCAGCGCGTCGGCGATGCGGCGCGGTCCTGCAGCCCGACCCCATCTACTCGGAACTCATCTGGGAAACGTCGGTGCCGGTCTCGGTCCTCGCGAATCGTGGGCTGCGTGAACCCGTGGATCGTCCTGGAGTCGGCGACGGCTGGCATGGACCATTATCAAGATCGGCGCCGACGAGATCCTGCGACACCTTGGTCATGGTCATCGTGTGAGGGGCGACCGATCGGAGGGGGGCTGGCTCGGGGGAGAAGACGTCGCCCTGAAGTCGGAGGACCATCGCAGGTGGATCGGCGACTGGCCACCGATGGCGAACCCCGACCGTTCCTGGATGGGGTGGGCGATCCGGCCCCCCATCGGCGATGAGTGGGCGCCGGGGGTTCGATGCGTGCCCCCGTCAGCATGTCCCCCCCGCCAACGTCACCCATGAGGGGCGGGTCGAGAGCACGAGACCCGTCGCCGAAGGCTCAGTGCCCCATGGCCCATGGAGGTATGCCCAAAACGGCAAGCACACTGCAAGACTGACGAGGAACGGCTCAGGCATCCGACGATCCGACAGATGCGGTTATTCCAATCCGCGGGCGCCAACTGGCCTGGACCCCATCTCTGGCAGCAACTCCGCGTACAGCTCACTTATTGATGAACCCCGCAGGCTGAAACCGAGCAACAAAGCACATCAGGATTGAAACAATCAATTCGCTCAAGGCCTTTGAGGAGAGGGAAGCCCAATTCTGAGCCGTTGGAGGGGGGAGTGGGGACGCCTTGCTCTTGAACGTCGCAGCCCGCGGGCACTTGTAGAGGGCGAGGCCTTGTCTGACAAAACGCAAGAAAAGGAGAAGGAAACGGAGGCTCGACGGCGATACATTGCCGATAGGTCGGCGATAGGCCATCGATAGCGAATCCTTCGATCCTTCGAGAGGCCGACGTGGTGGGCCATCGGGCCCCTGTCGGCGATCCATGAGCGATCGGGGGTCCTTTCGACCCCCCTGAGCTTATCCCTCTCAATGATCCTCGCCGTCTGGCTTCCGGGTCACAACGTGGGTCTCCACAGCCGTTGGGGACGGTCTGGGTACCCAGGAACGCTCCCAGCGAGACGCAAACGCTGAAAGGCAGCCCGAGGCTGGAAAACCTCCGGGCACAGACGAACAGGTCCGAAAACTCGAACCTCGAGGCCTTTCCCCGTTGATCAGGGGGGACAACTTTATCTCTGGACCTCATCGAGGCGCCCTCTGACCAAAACTCCGAGGCGGATCCATCCGTGGCCACGAGGGCGCCCCAGGACGATCCAAGAGCGCCAGGAAGCGAACCTCGATCCTCAAACCTCAAGCCTCGATCCTCGATCCTCGAGCCTCGGAACCTCGAAACCTCGAAACCTCAATCCTCGAACCTCGAAACGAACCTCGAACATCGAACCTCGAACCTCGGTCCTCGAACCCCACGTGCCTCTCCCCCCCCGTAAACGTGGAGGCCCGAGAAAACCTCGAACTTCCAGCCTCGAGCCAGGGGGGGGCTCCTTGCTCCTGACCGTGGCCGCGCGCGGGCAGTTGTACAGCAGCGCCAGCTCCCCGAACACGTCCCCGGCCTCACGTGGGCGTCGCTTCATGGGGGGGGGGGGGGGCGATCATATGGACGCCCGAAATGGGTGCGGCAAAATGGGTACACTGCGCGGGCAACGAGTCCAATTCAGAATGAAGAAGAACTGCTGTTGGGCATCGTACCCATCGTTTCCGTACCCATGTTGATCGTCCCGAGATCCATGGGGGGCAAGAAAATGCACTACTCGGGCCGTAAATCCTCTCCCTCGTTCTTCCGGACTTTCCGCTCTACCGTATTCCGCCAATTTTTGGATATGATCTGTGTGGGGTTCCTCGAATTCCGTCAGAGGCCCCGTGGGATTCGAGGAATTCTCTCGCACCTTCTGCGGAGGCCGGAAGGTATGATGGAGGGTGGAGGTGGAGGGAAGGGCTACTTTTCTGCAGCTCTCGCTGCTCCCCCCAGTTATCGCCCCCCCATGCGCGCGCCCCACAACTCTCGGGGGCGGGCGCAGGCAGATCTCCGCCTCTTTCAAAACGAGAACGACCCACGCCGTGACCAGCGCCGAGGGCGGCACAGCGCCGGCGACGCCGGCGGGCGCTGACGATAGCGACGGCGACGACAACGGCGACGGCGACGGTACGACGACGACGACGACGGCGGCGACGACGACGACGACGGCGGCGGCGGCGGCGGCGACGACGACGACGACGGCGAATGCCACGCCCGCGACGGCGATGACGATGGCGGCGACGCGAGCGATGAAAATGGCGACGACGGCGACAGCGATCGGTGGTTCAAAAAAGTACCTAAAATAACGTAATTAAGTCCACCCGTGAACTGCTTCCTGCCATTCGGCCCCCATCCTTCAGGACCCCATCTTTGAACCACCAGAGCGACGACAACGGCGGCGCGACACTTGCCGACGACGCCGACGACGGCGTCGGCGGCGACGACGGGGGCGGCGGCGGCGGTGGCGAGCCCCTGGCGCCCGCTGGCCTCGCAGGTCTTGACCACAACGTCGTCCTGGCGCTGCAGCGCCAGAGCCGAACCCAGCTGCGTGCAGCAAATTTCGCACCCCTGGCCCAGTCGTCGTCTTCCTCTCCCCTCTGAGTCCTCCAGAGCCTCCTTGTGTCGCCGTTCTTCTCCTCGAAGGCCTGCTCCTATGCCCACTGCTCTTCCTGCTGCCTCTCCTTCTCTCCCCTTCGGTCCGCCAGTATGGAAAGGAGACCAAACAACCCAGGGAACGCAGTAAGGAAACAAGACCAAGCAACCTGAGGATTTCAATAAAGAAGGCAAGCAAAAACAAGAAACCCAGGGAAGGAAGTGAGGAAACAAGTCCCAGCGCCCGTAGCCTGGCTCAAGGCCGCTCTGGCTCGAGGTGGCCAAGCCTGCCTGCGCGGCCGCGGCCGGGGGCCCGCCCCTGGCCTCCGGCCTCCCCGCCTGCGGGGGTGGGGACGGAGGTCGCCCCTCCCTCTCCCCCCCCGCCCGCCGGGCCATGCCCCCGGCGGAGTCGCCCGCCGCCCACCGCCGCCAGCGGCGCGCGGCCGCCTGCCGCCACGCGGCGCCGCCCCCGGGGCTGGCGCCGCGGGCTGCCGCGGCCCCTGGCTGCCTCGGCGTGGCCGGCGGCGCCGCTGCCGCGCCGCCGCCGCCGCCGTGGCCCGCGCTGCCGCCCTCGGGCCCGCCGCGGCAGTGGCCGCCGCGGCCGCTGGTCCCGCCGCGGCCGCCCCCGCGGCCTCTGGCCCCGCCGCGGCCTGTTCCGCCGCGGCCGCCCCCGCGGCCGTCCGCGGCGAGGCCGCTGGCGCGGTGGCGGCGGCTCCCGGCGACTGCGCGCACGGCGGCGAGCTGAACGCCGTGACCGCGAACGGAAGGCTGGCGATGATGTCGATCAACGGGATGTGCGTGGGACGACTGGACGCCGATCATGGTCTCCCCGCCGCGCACCTTCGAGTGCGAGCTGGGCGCGCAGGCGTCAGTGGACTTCTGGGACCCCGCTGGCTCCCGCCGGCTAATGCCGCAGTTGCCGGGAAGCATGGGCGGGGTGAGAGCAACTGCGGGAGCTTGACGGTGCTTCCCGAGCCTGATGGCTCACAAGATTGTCCGTGCGACGCAAGCTACGCCGGCCTTTGGGGCCCGCGAAATTCATGACATAATGTCTTCAGATGGAACGCTTTTGGGGCAGAAGACCTCAGCTCAGATCGTGGGTCAATACAGATTCCTATATTGGGTTGGATCTTACAGCACGCCCAGGTGGCTTACGGTCAGCTGCTACATACAGTGCAGCGCGAATTCAATCATTTTTCTCTTGCATGGGCGGAGTGGACGTGCGATGCTCTATTGTCGTCGTGCTGGTCGAGGTTCTCAACGTTGTTGTCTGCAGTGAAGCCGGTCACCTTCAATTTGAGCAGTCTTATCTTGCATCGCGATATCGTGAAGTTCGGCCGTGTTCTTCTTGGGACGTGTTATGCGCATGGGATGTCTGCCGCCGGCCTTGTAGCCCCACACGGGCGTAGGCGGTATCATCAGCACGCTGGCAAGGCCTTCGCGCTGACGGACATTGATTTATTCCTTTCGGGTGCTGTGAGTCTGTGCGCTCTGGCATGTGCCGCGTGGAAGGCAAGGCTTGGAAATCATTTATCGTAGTTGCGTGTGTTGCCGGTCTTTGCCTTGGGTGGCTGTCAAGGGCGGCACGCAGCTGCAGGAGACGACGCTATGTAAATATGCATGCACTGCCCACCCCGGAAGTGCGTGGAGCAGGACCCCCCCATGAGTGTTCATCAACAGCATGTTGCTATGGCCTGTTCTTTGGATGCTCATGGGAGTTTGCCTTGCGCGCCGTGGCCGCATTGCATCTACAAGTACCGACTTCTGGGACCCCGCTGGCTTCACGAAGGGCGGCGACGCCGCTGCCTTCAGGAGGCGCCGTCACCTCGACGACGACGCCGACGACGACGACCACGACCACCACGACGCCGACGCCGACGACGACGACCTCCACGGACGCCGTCGCCGTCGCCTCGACGACGGCGACGACGACGACGACCACGACCACGATGACGAGATGAAGCGGCCCCTGAACGCGGAGCTGGCCAACGGCCGCCTGGCCATGATGGTCATCATCGGGATGTTCCTCCAGGACGGACTCATGGGCTCCGCCCGGGGCGCCTGGGCGACCTACACGGATTCGCCGCTGCGCGCCTTCGAGAGCGAGTGGGACCTGCAGGCGCCCGTCGGCTACTGGGACCCGCTCGGCCTTGCGAAGGACGTCGGCGCGGACGTCCTCCACAGGAGAAGGGGCACCGCGGTCAAGCACGGCCGCTTCACCATGTGGGCCGCCATAGGGTACATCGTGCAGGATTTCTTCCTGTGGCCGGAGGTGTCGTCCTCGACGGGCCTGCCCTTGCGAGTCCTCCGAAAGGCCCGAGCGCTCCGGGCAAGGTGTCTGGCGCCGACTGGGGGCAAATGTTCCTGTTGTACGGCTCCCTCGAGCTCCACGCGGCCAGGCATGACCCAGCGGATCCTCTTGGCAAGTTCAGCAGAACCGAGGCGGGCTTCGGCAAGTCGTACTTCGGGGCCCTCGGCGGGTTCAAGGGGGGCGGCGTCGAGGACCCGGGGAAGAACAAGTGGCCCCTGAGCGCGGAGCTGGCCGAAGGCCGCCTGACCAGGGCGGCCGCCATCGGGATGTTCTTCCAGGTCAACCGCGCGGGCTCCGCCTGGGGCGACGGGGTGACCTACGCGGACTCGCCGCTGCGCGCCGTCGACAGCGAGCTGCGTGCGCAGGCGCCCGTCGGCTACTGGGACTCGCTCGGCCTCGCCGAAGTCCACGCCCACAACCGCGTCGACGACGACCACGACCACGACGGCTACGAAGACGACCGCGACCACGACCCAGATGACTCGACCTCGCCCATGCAAGCACACATCGCCGACCCCCCCCTCTCCTCCGTCAATTTACCTGATCTTGCGGTTATCGGCTGCGCCTCCTCCTCTCCTCCTCCTCCTCCTCCTCCTCCTCCTCCTCCTCCTCCTCCTCCTCCTCCTCCTCCTCCTCCTCTTCTCCTCCTCCTCCTCCTCCTCCTCCTCCTCCTCCTCCTCCTCCTCCTCCTCCTCCTCCTCCTCCTCCTATTGCGCAGGGCACTCTCACACCGTCCCCGGCGGCTGGAAACGAGGCCCGGGGACGTGTCCGCGGGGCGGTTGTGGCAGGATTACCAAACGAATATCGAGCTGTATCCAGAAAGGGAAGCAACACAGTCCCCCCGCTTGTGGTGACAGAAGACCCCCCACAGGCCCAGGCGGAAGGAGCAACCACAGAGGACTCGACCTGCCCCATGCGAACGCACATCGCTGACCCCCCCCCTCCTTCTACTTACCTGATCTTGCGGTTATCGGCTTCTCACAGCAGGGCATGGACACAACCCCCATCCTGGCACAGGCCCCCCAATAGTGAGCAGTTCGTGCCAGAGGATCCTGCCACGCACAACGACACATCGGAGCATAGCGGCACGCGTCGTCGACAGACGAAGACGTCCCAGATGGGAATCGAAAGGCGGTTGAGGCTGAGGGCGCGATACCACCCCGAGCATCGTGGACAGACGACGTCCCAGTGGGGAATCGAGAGGAGGTAGCCCGCAGTGACCAGCGTTCAACTCACACCAACGACTGGTTTGATTCAGGGCGGGGCTTTCGGACTCAACCGAATCAACCTGTTTTTGCATCATCGTCATCATCATCGTCATCATCGTCGTCATGATATTCATCATCGTCCGCGTCATCGCCATCATCGCCACCATCTCCTCACCATCGTCATCGCCATAATATCCATCATCATCTCCTCGTCATCGCCATCATCATGTAGTGATGATGATGATGATGATTAAATCAAGACCCGCATGACGATGATGGCGGCGTGAACATGTTGATGCTGATGATGGTGACGATGATGATGAAGCCGATGATTGCGATGCTGATGGCGATGACGATGATGATGCTGATGATGATGAGAATGACAATAACCTTCTTCCGGACTGCGCGGGCCGTGCTGAGCACTAACCGGAAAGCTCCACAGCCTCCGTGGAAGCGGGCCGCCGCATTTCGTCAAGCACCTCCGTGAGGTCGGGCAGCGCCACGGGGACCCGTGCCAGGTGATCGGCCACGACGTGGTTCACGACGTTGAAGAACTCCTTCGGGCCAGGCGTGGCGTCGATCCTGCGCGCCCTGAACTCCCGGAAGACGTCGGAGCGGATCATGACGGCGATCTGCAGCCTGCTGTCGTCTACGCACTGTTGCAGCTCGCGGTGGGTCGCGAAACAGCCCTGGCAGTCCGCGGAGGCGTGGTGGTTCACGTTGTGTTCGAGGGAGGACAGGGTGCCCATGTAGAAGGACCCAGGCTTTTGCTCGAGGGTGACGACCCTTCCGCAGGAGGCTGTGCTCGAGGGTGACGCCCCATCATGTGCTCCCAGGATCCCTGGGGTCCTCACTTGCACGGAGCGCGTCCCGAAAATCGCCACGGCCGCGTGCAACGGGGAGCATCCGCCATCTGTGTGCCAACCGTCGTCCCGCGCGCCTGGCTGCATGAGCTGGATCGATGCGTGCGCGAACGCGTGGTCGGCGAAGTGCTCTGTCATGATGGGCTTTCCGTTCTGCTCGACGATGGCAGGTGGCATGCCGTCGGCTTTGACAGCCTCGCGCATTTTGTCTCCCAGCTGTTGCAGCCGCGGGCGCATCTTCTTCCGCAGCGCTCGCACGAAGGCGGCCATGTGGGGCGAGGGGATGATCTGCAAATTCCCGTCCTTGTTGAGGCTGCGGCACTTCGGGGGCCTTTCGTCGTCCACGATGCCTGCGACCTCTGCGTCGCCTCGGACGCATTTGGAGACGGTTGCTCCCGTGTCCAGGCGCTCCTCGGCCAAGTTCTGCCAGCGCGGGTCTCTCTGCAAGAAGCGGGGCAAGTCTGGGTCCAGCTCCGCCTCCGCTATCGTGCCCGTGCCGTTTTTTCCCTGCGCCATGGAGATGCGCACGTCAAGCTGGGCGCCAGCCGGCTGCAGGAAGCGACGAGCCCTTAGACGACTGATTGTCGCTCTGGCGCCAGGGTGCCAAAGCAGGCAGCTCTCGGCGGCCTTCGACAAGTCTGGGGGGGCAGTCTGCAAGTTCGTCAACGGGCCAGCGTCCTCGGCCGTCGAGTGCCTTCGCTGTTTCAGCCTTTAGCCAATCCTCGCCCGACCGCATGAACCACTTCTCAAAGAAAGGCAGGTTGTCCAGCCACGGGGCGGGTTCCTGGTCCTCGTAATTGTAGAAGTCTCCCGACCCTGGCTCCTTGCCTGGGATCCCCAAGACCTCCCTGCAGAAAACCACGAAGTCTTTCGGGTGCCCCCCTGGAGGATGCCCGAGCGCGCTGCAAGGCTCTGGTTGGAACAACACCTTTGCGCGTGTACAACTCCGCCATCAGGCACCCGATGGACCACATGTCCAGGTCCTCTGAGTAGCGCTGGTTCCCCAAGAAAACGTATACCGCTCTGTAAGCGGGCGTGCATACTCCGAGGTCATCGCAGGTCGGGCTGTAGCGCAGTTTCTTCTTCAACCTGCCGTGGGGATCCGCCATCTCCACGCAGCCGAGGTCGGCGAGCACCACCTGCGGAGAGGGGCGGATGGAGGAGAGGGGAGCGACGGCGACTGAGCTCCCCCTGGAGGGAAGGGCGGGATAGAGGGCACGACGACGGCATCTCGGGGGAAGGGTGGAGCCTCCCTTGTTAGAACTCGGTGTGAGACCTAACGTGAAGGCTCGTGAGGTAAGCTGAGCTCTGACCTCGTCTATGAGGGCGTCGTCGGAGCTCTAGCATGCTATCTTAGAGCTCCATGGGAGCTCTAACGCGCTATGTTAGAGCTCCATCGGAGCTCTCACATGCTATGTTATAGCGCCCTGGGGAGATCTGACATGCTAGGTTACAGCTCCCATGGAGCTCTAACATAGCATGTTAGAGCTCCATGGGAGCTCTAACATAGCATGTTAGAGCTCCCTGGGAGCTCTAACATGGTATCACGTGCCGTGTTAGAGCTCCCTGGGAGCTCTAACATACTATGTTAGAGCTCCATGTGAGCCCTGACAACTCGGGATCTTCGTCGAAGGAACGACGATGATGGCGAGGATGACGACGACGACGACGAGGATGACGAGGATGACGATGATGACGAGGACGACGAGGACGACGACGACGAGGAGGACGACGACGAGGACGACGAGGATGACGAGGATGACGAGGACGACGAGGACGACGACGACGAGGACGAGGAGGACGACGACGAGGACGACGAGGACGACGAGGACGACGAGGACGGCGAGGACGACGAGGACGACGAGGACGAGGAGGACGAGGAGGAGGACGACGGCGACGACGACGGCGACGACGTCGACGTCGAGCGCCTCGAAGGAACTCGGGATCTGCCAGTCGAACTGCAGCTTGCTCTTTGGGCACGGCGCGACGGGATCCCATTCGCCAAGCTCACGTGATACAAGTGCCTGCTTCTCGAAGCAGCCGCGCGTCTGCGGCGATCCTCGCATCAGGATGTTCGCGGGCTTGATGTCGCAGTGAATGAGGCCCCTGTCGCGCATGTACTGGGGCCCTTCGAGAACGCTGTTCAGGACGCGGCGCATCCCTGTCTGCGTGAAGGACGACTTCTCGACGAATTGGCGGACATCGATCTCGAACAACTCGTGCGCGAGGCCGATGTGCTCCGTCCATTTCCAATCTGTCCTTGGTACCGACTGTTGCAGTTCTCGGTGCGCTTTCTTCGGGGCCGTTGCAGTTCCTGGGCCAACCTCCTGAAAAAGGCCCACGTCGAGTAAGCGAACGAGACGCGGGTGCGTGCCCACAGCACCGTGGCGCGTGACCTCATCCAGAGCCCCTCCGACGGCATCCGTATTGAACCCCTTCTGCGCATCGCTGGGGTCGCCCCGCATCATCTTGATCCTAAGGCCAGTCTTGTCGCCCCGTCGCGTGCCCAAGTCGACCTTGCCGAAAGAGCCCTGACCGAGCTCCCCTCCTTCCCACTGCACGTCGTACTCGAGCGGCAGGTCCTCGCACTTGCCCTTCTGTTTGTTTTGGTACGCGCGCCCGACCGCGTCGAGCTTCAGTGCACGTAGATTCACACGACCCTCGTCGTGGGACACCGCTCTCGGACCAGCAGACCCGCGACGAGCAGCTGCCGGTGGCGTAGGCTCCGATACCCCGTCCGCGGCGGGAACGAGCACCTTCCCCAGCGCGTCCTCTAGGGTTTCTCCTGCGACACCGTGGCCCTCGGCGACAGCTGGCTCATCTTCTGCAGCGTTAGCTGTTCCAGCCCATTCCGCGCACCCTGGCACCCCCGCGGGCTTGCTCACATAGTCTTTCCAGTTGGCGCCCAGCGCAATCTTGGCGAGCCGCGCGCAGGTGTCATGCGAAACTGGCTTTGGCCACGTCAACACACATTTGTTATTCGTTACCTTCTCCAGCGTCACATTTGCGGTCGGGGCCCCTTTTGCCACCCTGGCCATGCGATTGCTGCAGGCCCCCCTCAGCTTCATGTTGATCTTGTGGTTGTTCGACCCGTCACCCTGCAGGTAACAGCCCCACTTCTAGAAGAGAACCCTGTTCCTGTCGCGACCGCTGCCGCCCGAGGCAGCCATCGCCGCGGAGGCGCGCTGACGGCAGTGTCGTCCCTGCGGGCCCGCTAAGTTTCAGTGGACCGAGACGCCTGCGGGCCCCTCCTCCGTCCTCCTCCTCCCCCTGCGGCCGCTCCTCGGAGCGTTGCTTCCCGCGTCTTCCCTACCCTGCTGCACCCCCATCCTGGCCCGCTCCTGCAGAGCGCCGTAAGGATGCAAGGGCCTTGGCGGCATGGTATCTATTGTTTATCCAGCTCCCCAGCTTCGGAACGGAAAGCGTAGGATGCAAGGGTACCCTTTGGAAAGGTAAGCATCCTGACTCTGCGCCTTGCCTGCGCCGTGGGCCAAGTGCGACGGATGGCGACGAAGGGATGACGGAGGACTATGTTCCTATCTGTACGCAAGGCGCCGTGTACTGCACAGGCCAGAAGGCGGCGCGCGTCCCATTACGAGAACGGAGGCGACGCCGTCAGCGCGCGACTGCTGCAGTCCAAAATCAAACAAGTGACAGCTCCACGGGAACAGGAGCGCGCGGGCTGGCTCCTGCGTCGGAGCTGTCGAATTCTGTTGCAGCCTGTGCTCAAGCCTGTGCTCTGTTTCAGCCTGTCTTCGGCCTCTTCTTCTTCGAGGCCGAGGAGTCGTCTGATGACGAGGGGTATGAGGTCGAGGACGCGTCGGCGTCGCGCCTCTTACCCTTCTTACCCTTATTATGTTCATCCTTCTTGTCCTTCTTCTTATTATCCTTATTGTCCTTCTTCTTGTCCTCCTTATTGCCATCCTTCTTGTTGTCGTCCTTCTTCCCATCCTTCGGGTCCTCCTTCGGGTCCTCCTTTGTCAGGCGCAACTGCACGGAGCGTGCAAGCAGGTCCTCGTTCACGAACACCACGGTGCTGCTCCTGAGCATGGCCTCGACGGCACGCTCCACGAGAAACGGCTTGAGCACCTTCGCGTGGTGGTCGTCGAAAGTCAAGGCCAACGCACTGCGCCCGCTCTCGATGCAGCCGTGCATGCCTGCGCCGCCCGCAGGCGTGCCGAAGTACACCCACCTGGGCTCCCCCGCCTCGTGGCAGAGCTCCTTTAGGATGTCGGTTTCGTGCGGGAACCACGGCACCTCCGTTCCCGTGGGCTGGCGGTAGAGCTTCCGCTTCTTCACGGCCGCAGTCACGCGGGCCTTCTCGGGGCGGACGGCTGTTGCAGCTTCGTCGCGCGCCTCGGCGCCACAATCAGCGCCCTCGTCCTCCTGGAGAGGGTGGCAGTGCCCCAGCTTCTCTCGCTCCTCGGCCTCCACCTCGGTGACGCACTGCCCGACCATGCTGGCCAAGCTGGTCTCCCGAACCTGCTTGGGCGCGAGGGCGTGGCTCTTCTGCGGCCGGACAGGCACGTTCCTCATCACTTCGTTGAAGAGGGGGCTGCCCGCGTCCACGAACTGCCTGATCTTGGCCACTTGCTTCGGCTTCCTCCCCTTGTAGCAGAGCAACATGACCTCGTGCGAGCGCGAGTTCGCCAGGCCTCGCCGCCTCTGGAAGTGGCCGCACTGCTGCATCTGCTTCGTGTTGTAGGCGAGGTGGCATGTGACCGTGCGGAACTTGTTTGCGGCGAGGATCTCCTGGATCTTCGGGGGGTTCGACTGCGCGCGGCCCGTCAGCACCCACAGCACGTCCCGTCCACCGACCATCAGCGGTTCCAGGCACTTCAGGTAGCGTGTGAAATCCAACTCGTCCAGCGCGGGCTCAAGGCGCGTGAGGCCTTGCCCCTCGAAGACGCAGCACAACTTCGCATTCTTGACATCGTTGAAGCCCATCACTGATGCATTATCTGTGAGGTTCTGGTATAGGCGTGCCTGAGTAACCGAAGCGTTGACATCCATGGCGCTGCCCTCCGCCGTGATCATGACGACCCGCGTATCCAGCACGGTAGAGCACTGCTGCTCGCACAGCGCCTTGAAGTTATTCACGTCGCTCGGGGAAACGTCTATCTTCTTCTTATCCTCGGAGGCCGCCTCCGCTGTTCCAGCACCGCCCGCTGTTGCAGCACCGACCGTGTCGCTGTCCGCAGGCTTTTGCTCTGACGGTTCCTGGGGTTTCCCACGAGGGAGTCGTGCGCGATCTGGAACTTCTCGAAGAACCTCTTGTTCACTCGCACGCTCCTGTGGAACTTGCCCATGTTGTAGCGCTCGGCGCACGGCTGGGTGAGGGCGCCAGAGATCTCCTGCTTGTAGAAATCCTGGCCTATTTCGAGGAAGTGTTTCATCGCCAGGCGCAGCGCCTCGGTCGGCAGTGGCTGCACCCAGGTCGGGTCCTTGTCAGGCTCCTCAGTCTTCTCGAAGAACTTGAGCGGCGAGTCGAGGTATTGCCTCGCCATGACCATGACTTTTCTCTCGGCGGCGCCCTCCTGTGTGTCTGTTGTTTCAGTGCTGTTGCAGCCAGTGCTCCCTTTGAACAAGTCTGGGTACTGTTTCAGAAAGTTCGCCACGCACTTCTTCGCCCACTGCCTGGCCGATGGTGGGGGCGCTGTACGGGTCCTTCACGCTCTTCCGCCACATCCGCGTGTACAGGCTTTCCAAGACGTACCCCAGCGAGGTAGCGTCCGTCTTCGCGATGATCGTCCCAAGCTGTGTGGGCCTGTCCAGCAGATTGTCTCGCCCCCAACGGTTCACGGCGGCATCCAAAAGCAGCAATGCCCCCGGGCACCTTTTCGAGAGCGAGCCAGTTGATCATGTGCGTCTTGACGGTCCTCAGGCTGTGGCAGTGCATAAATCCCCACTTTATGTTTTTCTCCAACCACGCCTGCGCCTTCTCTGCCGAGGGGTTCCCGCCACCTGGCCCGCCGCTCTTCAAGATGTCCGCCGCACGTGCCACGATGCGCATGAGGTTCTGGTTCTCGACCCCGAGGAAATCGCGCAGGCGCCCGTTGCGGGATCCCTGGTTGACAGACCACTTGAACTTGTTCTCCTCGACCTTCTCAGCCGCGCGCCCCGGGATCAGCACGAAATCGAAGGGCCAATCCAGAATCAAGTCCTCCACCGCTTCTACGGCCTGCCTGTTGCCTTCCTTTTTTCGCCCAGTAGTAGGCCAGCCAGACAGCGTTGACCACGACGTCACTGCCCAAACGCTTGAACTTGCCGATCTCGGGCACAGCGGTCTGGTTCACGGTGGTGCTCATGATGGGGATCTCGAACCCTTTCTCAACCTGCTTCGGGATGTTCCAACGCATGCCACCCTTGACCTGGCTTAGCGTCTCCACGATGCGCCGCTGTGGGTTACCCTGGGCTGTGCACTCGACGTCGCCAGCGCCCTCAAGAGAGTCGTTCGCTGTTTCGGCCGCGTCGTCCGTCGGCACGTTCCGCATGAACGTGTCCGCAGCCACGTTCTCCACCTTGCCCACCGTGATATTCTCCTCCAGGAAACTGTTGTCGATGGGCGCCGTATACGCCAGGTTCAGATCGGCATTCCTGCGCTCGCCCTTCTCGTTACACTCTTCGATGATCCTGGCGAGCTTCTCCTGCAATGGAGTTCTCTCCGAGCTGTCCTTCTTCGAGATCTTCTTCGACTGGTCCTCCTGCGACTTGTCTGGCTTCTCCCTCTTCGGCTTCTCGGCCCTCTCGGCGACGCGCTTCGGAATGGTCTTGAGAAGCCGATTGAAGTCAGTCTCGATGAGGGGGGGAACCTTTGTCGGCCCAGAAGTCCTTGAACGGCTGCGCCGCGAAGCCGCTCATCGCGCTCAGGCGGGCTGGTTCAGCTGCGGGCTGGCCGTTCCACCTCGCGCGCCCGTTGCAGGTCGGGCTGGAGCCGCGGCGGGAATGGAATTGGGCAATGATGGAAGAAGAGGGGCCGTTGTAGCCGATGGAACGTCCAGAGGGCGGATAGGAAGCAAGCGAAAATAGCCGCAACCAATTCTAGACGAACTCACGGATGTCGGAAGTCGCCCATTCCCTCGAAGCAATGCGAAGATTAATGCATTTTCAGCGAGCGAGGGCGCCAAGAGCCTGTCGAGTTCTCCCCAGATGGCCTACCAGCTCTTGATGGGTGGGCCCAGAGATTTTGCAAGACCCCAACGGCACCAAGAAATTCTAACTACCCTAAGGGCCTCAAGAGGAGATCCCAGAAATTCTATCTCCCCACAGGGCCTCAAGAGAGATTGCCAGAAATTCCTCGCCCCTCAGGGCGTCAAGAGGAGATCCCAATCTTCAACGCACTCATTTTTTGAGTCCTAGTAGATCCAGAACCCCATAAATCTGTTATTCTTTCGAGATTCGCTGCCAGGCCGAAGGTTTCGACTGACTGCGCTAGCCGATAGAACAGAGAACAGCTACAGCGCGCCCCCCCCCCCCCCCGCCCTCGCGGCGGACAGCGTCGGATAATTCATGTAGTCGGGGGGGGGGGGGGGGCCCTGGGGGGCCCTGGAGCCATGGGGCGTTGATCCGATCGGCATAAGCCCGACACTTGCGCAAACGTCCAGCGGTGCCAGTGTGGGGGGGGGGGGGGGGGGGGGCGCGCTGCGGGACGGGGGATGAGACGGCGCGCATGCTGCAGCCCGCGCGGCCTCGCATGGAGCGCGCGCGCGGCATCGGGCCGACGGACCGTGGGAAGCAGCCGCGGGGGCGGCGTCCTGCAGGGCACAGAATGCAGATGAGGCCTAAGGATTAAGGGCGAGTCGGGTCGGGTCGTCGTCGCGTCGTCGTCGTCGTCACGGTCGTCGTCACGGTCGTCAAAATCTCTGATCATATCGCCTCGCCCCCATCTCCCCCCCCCCCTCCCCCCATCTACTCCAACGCGCGGCGCGTGGCGGGCCCTCACCACGCTAGCAGCCCGCAAAATCGCGGTTAGTTTTGGGGTGGTGGCCGACGCGCATGTGAAGAAGGTTGCGCCTGCCATAGTGATCACTGCGGATCCCTGAACAGGGCGCGCAGAGCTTCCTGGAACATACACGCTCAGAGAAGCCGCCGCATACGGTGCAGATGTCAACGCTGCGATAGCGGGCCATCACGCGGCTGCTGTGGCACCCGAGCGCGCCAGCCGCGAGGGGCAAGATCCGGCGGAAGTGCGGTGCGATCCACGGCGCAGTGGCTGGCCAGCCGAAGTCGTTGGCCTCAGACCCCTCGGGCACCTCCAAGGCTTGCCCCGCTGGTGCCGGCGGAGGCAGCCCAGGCTGCCCAGGCTGCACAGCGACAGGAGGAGGCTGCCCAGCGGCAGCGACAGGAAGTGCTGGGGGTGGGAGTGGGAGCGCGGCCCCTGCGCCACCCGGAGCTGCAGCGGCGCCCACAGGGCCTGCGGCCGCAGCGCCACCACCACCAGCAGCTGGCACATGAACCGCATGCTGGAACACGGCGGCGGCCCCCGGGGCGCGCTGGTCGTCGCCGCCGCCGCCCACCACGACTCCATCTCCATTGATGGTCACACCGCCCACCACGACTCCATCTCCATTGATGGTCACACGAAGCTGGAGCTGGATGTGAACCGTCGTCGACGGCCCAGATGCTGCCATCGCGGCGAGCGTCGACGCCGCGTCGACGCCTGAGTCCGAGGCGGGGGGGGTCGCCTGCTCAGGCTGAGGAGGAGTACAGCCGAAACACTGGACCTTCGCACTGCAGACGGCTGAGGCTGAGGCAGCGACGCCGACGGACGGTGACGACGACGACGGGTCACGGGCCATGGGCCACCGGCCACGGGGGAGACCGTCGGACCGTCGGGGGGCGCCGCACGATGACTCATCTGCGAGGGCCCTCCGTCGGGAGGCCCCTCGACCACTCGGCCCTCCCGACGGGAGTCGACAGCCAGGGCCCGAGAATCCGATCGTATGTTAGAGCTCCAATGGAGCTCTAACATCGCATGTTAGATTATGTTAGAGCTCCCTGGGAGCTCTAACATCGCATGTTAGAGCTCCGTGGGAGCTCTGAGGCGGCGGCGGCGGCGGCGGCGGGTAGGTTAGAGCTACCAGGGAGCTCTAACATAGCATGTTAGAGCTCCCAGGGAGCTCTAACATGCTATATTAGAGCTCCCATGTTAGAGCTCCCTGGGAGCTCTAAAATACCGAGCTCCAACGGAGCTTTAACATAGCATGTTAGAGCTCAGTGGGAGCTCCCTGGGAGCTCTAACATGGTATGTTAGAGCTCCCGTGGGAGCTCTAACATGGCTTGTTAGAGCTCCAACGGAGCTATAACATAGCATGTTCGAGTATGTTAGAGCTCCCTGGGAGCTCTAACATGGTATGTTAGAGCTCCGTGGGAGCTCTAACATGGCATGTTAGAGCTCCCAGGGAGTTCTAACATGGTATGTTAGCCTTGAGCTCTAACATAGGATGTTGTTAGAGATCCTTGGAGCTCTATCATGGCATGTTAGATTCCCATGGAACTCTAACATGCTATGTAAGAGCTCCTTGGGAGCT
This sequence comes from Prorocentrum cordatum, assembly GCA_963575745.1. Lineage (NCBI taxonomy): Eukaryota > Dinophyceae > Prorocentrales > Prorocentraceae > Prorocentrum > Prorocentrum cordatum. The sequence continues at coordinate 285,762 of CAUYUJ010015030.1, forward strand.
CTAACGTGTTATGTTAGATTTCGATGTGAGGGTTTTGAACTCTAACATGCTATGTTAGAGCTCGATGGGAGCTCTAGCATAGCATGTTAGAGCTCCCATCGAGCCGCCCCCCCCGCCGTCGTCGTCGTCGTCGTCGTCGTCGTCGTCCCATCGGCCCCCCACCCCCCTCCTTTTAAGCGCACATAAGTAAGGGAACATGTCCGAACACGGCCGCACTCTCGCACGCACCGCTGCCCTGTCCCCGACCTCGAGAACGAAGGCTTCCCCCTTTGAAAGGCGGGGGCACAGGGGTGGGGCCCTGTCTTCGACCACGGTGAAACATGGGGGCGGGGCCCTGTCTCGACGGAAGGGGGGAGGTGGGGGGGGGGGGGGGGGGAGGGGGGGGGGGGGGGGGGGGTGGTGAGGGGGAGGGGGGGGTGGGGGGGGGGGGGGGGGGGGGGGGGGGGGTGGGGCGGGGGGGGGGGGGGGGGGGGGGGGGGGAGGGGGGGGGGGGGGGGGGGAGGGGCAGCAGGGACTTCTGAAGTAGAACTAGAAGGTGGGGTGGGGGGGGGGGGGGGGGGGGGGAGAGGGGGCGGCGGGAAGGGGGGAGTGCAGATGACCGGGGGGGGAGAGGGGGGAGGAAGGAGGAGGAGGAGGAGGAGGAGAGGAGGAGGAGGAGGAGGAAAGCTTCACCGCCCCCCACGCGCCGCCGACGTTCATCGTGCATCCGTCCCGTGCTGGCGAGCTCCTCACTGAGAAAGTACCCACCCCTGGCAATATGAAGACACGCTTCTCGTTGAGCTCCGTCAACGCATGAGGGGAGATCGATTTATGGCCGTGAGCGCGGTATACCGCGATTTCGTTCTTGTCGCGGAGGTTCAAGACCTTCGGGGCCATCGGAAAGAAAGGCGACAGGCCCTCGATCGAGCAAGCTCGCCAACAACTTCTCGAGCCAAGCGAGACTACGTACAATCAGATGGTGCGGGCCAGGAAACTGGAAGAATCCAGAGCGGTTGTGGATACTTCAGGCCAGGGTCAGGATGAGCATTGGAAGAGCCTACTGGGGGACCCAAGGATGAGCCAGCACAGGAAGGCCTCAGCATAATTGCGCGAGGCTGCTGCGAGAAGCCTGATGGGGACTGTGACAAGGGAATGCGGCGGCACGCCGCTGTGAGAAGACTTATACGACAACGCTGCCCGTGTGAGAAGCTACTGCCGCAGGCAGCGGCGCGCGTGAGGTCACTCGGTCATCCTTCTTCGTATGGCAGCTTGGTTTCGTATGGTAGTTTGGTTTCTTATGGTAGCTGGGTTTCTTAGGGTTGCTTGGCTTCTCATCGTAGCGTGGTCTCGTATGGTAGCTGGGTTTCCTATGGTAGAGGAGCCTATCATGGTAGCTTGGTTTCTTTGTCTGGCATCTGTCCTGGCATGTTCGGGCCCCCACGGAGCTCTAACATGCGATGTTAGGGCTCCCAGGGAGCTCTAACATAATCGAACATGCTATGTTAGAGCTCCCTTGGAGCTCTAACATGCGATGTTAGAGCCCCCAGGGAACTCTCACATCATCTAACATGCTATGCTAGACTCTAGAATAATCTAACAATATGCTATGACAGAGCTCTGTTGGAGCTCTAACATGTCATGTTACAGCTCCCTGGAGCACTAACATCATCTAACCACCCTAAGGGCCTCAAGAGGAGATCCCAGAAATTCTATCTCCCCACAGGGCCTCAAGAGAGGTTGCCAGAAATTCCTCGCCCCTCAGGGCGCCAAGAGGAGATCCCAATCTTCAACGCGCTCATTTTTTCAGTCATACTAGATGCAGAACCCCATAAATCTGTTATTCTTTCGAATTCGCTGGCCCGCTGCACGGGCACACCGCGCGAGCGCGGCGAAGGAGCTGGCACGCGAGCCAGGCTGCGCGCCTCCGACATCGGCTACCAGACGCCCATGCGAGGTCACTTGTCCTGCTGCTGAGCTCACTGGTCATCCTTCTTGTCCTGCGGCGTGAGCTCCTCCACTTTCTGATCGAGCTCCTCGACTTTCTCCTGCAGGTCCTGGAGCGCTGGTCCCTGTGCCCGCAGGAGGTCCAGAATAGGACCAATCTTCTCGGCCATGTTGTTATGTGCCATAAGGTTTGGAGCAGCGTTGGTCAAGAAATTGAGCATCGAGGTGATAACGGTGGTTAGCCCGTCCTGCTGCTGCTGCTGCGTAAGCTTCTGCTGCCACTGCTGTGCTCCTGCAGTTGCAGCTCCTGCTTTTGCAGCTCCTGGTGACGCAGCTCTTGAGCTGTTCCAGCTTTTCCAAGTGTTCTCTCCTGCAGCTGCTCCAGCTTCTTGCTGATGGCCTTCACTTTACCATTGCTCTCTGCTCTATCTGCCCTTGAGCTTGGGCTTCTTCGGCGACCTCCAATCATCCGCTTCGTCGTTTTCCCGCTTCGGGGCGTAGCTCGAGTGGAGCACCACAGTGTTCATGATCTTAGAGCACCAGGCGGCCTTCTCCTCATCAGAACCCTGTGGACAAGCATTATGCCACCAGGGATGCATATGCTTTACATTCTTGATGTGGTCCGCCGAAATCTGGTGCGTCGGTGCTGCCCATTTCTCGCGCGGTAAACAAAACCACCAGGGCTCCTTAGGTTCTCCACTCTTCTTCGAAACGTACTCGCGAACTTCTAGCCATGGCGCATCAATGGGTCCAGTGTCAGGGTCCATGATGACGGTTTCTGGACATGGGCCAGGCCTCCCTGCGCTGCCCCCCATTTCTGACATGGCAGCCTGCAGGCGCTGCAAGAAATGCCTTGAGCCGAGGTGCCTGCGCTACAGGAAAGCTGGGTGATCTGATAAATGGAACCAAGAGGGGTCCAGGAGGCTATTTTGTGGGTTCCCGAGGGGCAGGGCGATTTGAGGGATCCCCCTTCGTTGATCGATTTCCCTCGCATGGTAGAGCTCCCAGGGAGCTCGAACATGGCATGTTAGAGCTCCCAGGGAGCTCTAACATGGTATTTTAGAAGAACTTCAGGGAGCTCGAACAAGCTATGTTAGATCTCCCTGGGAGCTCTAACATGGGATGTTAGAGCTCCCGTGGAGCTCTAACATGCTACGTTAGAGCCCCCGTGGAACTCTACCATGGCACGTTAGATCTCCCATGGAGCCCTAACATGCTATGTTAGAGCCCCCACGGAGCTGTAACATACGATGTTAGAGCCACCAATGAGCTCGAACATACGCTAGCATGCTATGTTAGAGCGCCGTGAGAGCTCTAACATGCCATGTTAGAGCTCCCTGGGAGCTCTAACATGCCATGTTAGAGCCCCCATGGAGCTGTAACGTACCATGTTAGAGCTCCCTGGGAGCTCTAA
>CAUYUJ010015030.1:289198-359616 GCA_963575745.1 Prorocentrum cordatum
AGGAGGAGCAGGACTACAAGAGGAGAAGGCGGAGGACGGGCCTCCCGGAGGAGAAGGACTACAGGGGCAGAGGAGGAGGTGGAGGATGAGGAAGCCTGCAGGGGGAACGGGAAAGGGGGCCTGGGAAGAGGGGGGAGGGGGAGGAGGAGACGGAGTGGGAGGAGGAGGAGGAGGGGGGGGAGGAGGAGGAGGAGGAGGAGGAGGAGGAGAGGGGGAGGGGGGGAGGGGAGTGGAGATGGGGAGGCGGGGAGGCGGCACCCCAAAGAAACGGAGGAGAGGAGGAGGAGGCGGGAGGAGGGAGGGGGGCGATGAGGAGGAGGAGGAGGAGGAAGACGAGGCCGGGACGAGGACAGGAGGAGGAGGGGAGGAGGAGGAGGAGGAGGAGGAGGAAGGCGCGGTCGGCGGGCACAGCCGCCCAGGGCCGCAAGGGCCGTCAGCGCTCCACGGAGAGACAGAGAGGGAGGAGGAGGAGGCAAGAGGAGGCGGGCGCGACTCATGGAGAGCTGGCGGGGAGGGGATGGATGGGCAAAGCGGGGGGGGGGGGGGGAGGAGGAGGAGGGAGGAAGGAGGAGGAGGAGGAGGAGGAGAGCAGGAGGAGGAGGAGGGAGGAGGAGGAGGGGGAGGAGGAGAAGGAGGAGGAGGAGGAGGAGGAGGAGGCGGAGGAGGAGGCGGAGGAGGAGGAGGAGGGGGCGGAGGGCGACGACGGCGACGACGATGACGATGACGACGCAGACGACGACGAGGGCCTTCAGCACAGACGGGCAGAGCACCGGCGGCGACGCCTGCCTGGCGATCGCCAGGCGCACCTCCATCTCCGCCACGAGGCCCGCCAGCTCCTTGTACGATGGGTTCGTGAGGAGAGCCCGCGTCTGCTCCGGAGGCGGCTCGTCCATGAGCTGATCCGCGGCCGACCGCCACTCGGGAGATGCAGCCTCGATCTTGCGCTGCACGACCTGCACGGCCGTGGCCCACTGCTCGCATAGATCATCAATCAGCTTGCCCATCCACTTGAGCGTCGACTGAATCAGATATGAGATCGGGTACTTGTCCAGCACGTCCGCGTGGTCCAGCGAGCACAGCTGGAGCGCCTTCATGAAGTTGTCGTGGAACCCGTCCTGCGTGTAAGAGGTCTCGTCGAACTGGATGCCATGGGCATCCCGATACTGCCTGAAGACGTACTGCGTGAACGCGATCAGGTCCTTGAAAACTTGGATGGCCGCGCTCACCTTCTTCGCGTTCTCCGAGGTAAGGTCGAACGCACCGGTCGCGGCAAAGATCAGCGGCATGCTCACCTCCCAGGCGCGGAGCACTTTGACCACGGTGCCAATCTGGACGGCCAACCCTGCGTCGGCGGTCTTGCACAGCTCGAGGGCATCGGTGATGGCCGCCTGCGCGCGCGAGGTCAACTCTGCATCGAAGGCGCCCGTCCGCAGCAGCAAACCTGGATGTTCACCCCAATCAGACCTGCAAACCTGCGCCGCCCACGAGCACGAAAAGAAACTCTCGCCTGGAAATTAATTGAATACAACTTCGGAGAGCAGCCGATCGAGGTCCGCGATGGCCGAGCTCATGGCCCTGCGCTGCACATCCTTCAGCTGGATGTACCTCGGTGCACGCGTGAACGCCTCCAGGGATGTCTCAGCGGTGCTCTTCACGGCGTGGCCGTCCCAGAACGAAAGCATTTCATCTGAATGCACGCGCACGTGGAGGGTATATTTAATATAAGACAACACCACCTTTGCCACCGCCAACGTAGGCTCCGAGCTCAAGAGCATCTTGACGGCCTCGACGCCCTCGGTCTGTGCAGCACGCTGGGCGCGGAACTGGGGGACGGTCTCGGAGTGGTCCTGGAGGAAGCCGACCTCTGGGATGTTAGGGATCTCGAAGAAAGTAGCGTGCCAATCAGCGCTCACCTGCACCTCATGTTGGAACTGCTGCGTGGCCCACGGTGGACTCGATGCATCAATCGAAGGTGAGGTCAACCATGACGTGAAAGTCGTAAAAGCATGCTGTGCGAGAACGCAAGCCGTGTCCCCGCAATGCGACACGAAATTCTGAAGTGTGGCCGTCGTGCGGCCAGGTGCATTGATATAGAGGTGCCCAATGTCGCCCATCGCGGTGATGGCGTCTGTCATGGATCGCAAGGTAGTCGCCTGTGGGCCGGACAACATGGCGCCCCCCCCGGGAGCGAGGCACCTCCCCCCCCCCTCCCAGCCCACCACCCCCCCATATCCCGACCACTCCCCCACCCCACCCTGCCCAACCCCCCAGCCCACTACCCAGCCCACACGCTGCCCAACCCCCCACCCCCTTGTCCCTGCCAGCAGTGACCACCACGTGATGAGCACGATGGACGCCCGCTGGGAGGGGGCACGGGGGCGCGGGGTGGCGGCGGGGTCGGGGGAGGGGGGGGGGGGGGGGTCTGCGGGTGGGCGAGGGGTGGTGGTCGGGATAGGTGGTGGGGAGGGCGTGTGGGGAGGGGGTGTGCCTTAAAAGCGGGGCCATGCCAAAGCGCCCACCCCCCCCCCCCACCCCCCCCCCCCCCCCCCCCCCCCCCCCCCACCCCCCCCCCACCACTCCCCCCCGCCCCCCCCCCCCCCCCCCCCCCCCCCCCCCCCCCCCCCCCCCCCCCCCCCCCCCCCCCTGCACCTGCGGCGCCTGAACCGCAACCAGTTGCCAGAACTTCTCCAGGTCGTCGAGCGTGAGCTCGCTGATCTCGCCCTCGATGCTGGTCTCATCCAGCGCCTTCGAGTACTCATGGCACGCGTGCCTGGCCACCTTGGCTTGCTCGTGGGCCACCGCGTGGGCTTCGGCGATGAGGGCGCCGTCCGAGAATAGTTTCTCGCCAGCTGGCCAGGATGCTAAATGCTTGATGATGTGGTTCGTCTCCTTGGAGATGTACGCCGTCTTGGAGGTCTCCAGTTCATCGAAGGTCAGAGCTCGCTTCTCAAAGACGACCAGGTACTGCTCGAGTGCACGCATGTCAGCCTTCAAGGGATCCGCTGCCACGTCGGGGACGGTCTTGGCCAAGCTCACGAGGTCGGGCACGATGTTGTCCCCGCGAATGATGAGCGACACCCTGGTCTTGACCATGTCGACAACGCAGGCGCTGACCTCCTGCTGGCTGGCGTAGCCCGCAGCGGCCAGCTTAGATGGCGCCAGGGCTGCCCACATCTCCTCAGCAGTCTTTGCCCCCTACGCGGTCTCTGGACAGCCGACGTGGAGCGCGCCCCCGCCCGTGCGCTGCGCTGCTCTTCTGAAGCCCGTCCTCCGCCTCCTCCTCTCCAGCTTCCCCCCCCCTCCCCCCCGCCCCCTTCCCACCCCCGTCGCCAAAGGGTCAACGTCCCAAGCAGCGCGGCGACGAACGGTGAGCCTCCCCGCGCACAAGGTATCCACATACACCGCCCGCCTCAACCGTCTTGGACACGTGCAACTGGAGGAGCCAGCTCGGGAACGGAAGAGGGGCCACGGGTGGTGTCAGCAAAAACGCCAGCGACGCCTTGTACGTCTTCTCGAAGTCCGAGTCGTAAACGCCCTTCTTGCACCACGCCTTTGCAACGTTCAAGGCCTCCGACGCGCTCTTCTTGAGCGCGACGATGTCATCTGTGTCTGGGAAACTATCATTGGGCTGCAAGCCCGCTGCCTCAGCCTCTTTCAATTTCTTGGCGTGCTCATCCTCGGGGATGATCAGCGCGACGAAGTCAGCCAGAACGCGCTCAAGGCGCCGCCTGTGGGCGGTGACATGGGGGTTGAAGTAGGTCTCGTCCTGGGCGCACTCCTTATACTCCTCCACGAACTTCTTGATCTGATCCTCGCGGTCTTTCTTTGGCGCGCCGCGGCCACCGGCGCTGTCGCCAGCGGCCTTGGCCTTGCCCTTTGGCTTGGTCTTCGCCTTCGGCTTGGCCCTACTCGAGCCATCGGCGTCGCCGCAGCTCTGTGATGAGTCACTGGCAGAGAGGGCCGACAGTCGGCGGCGCTTGAGTCTGTCGAACACGCTGGTCGATCGGGCGTCATCCACATCATCATCCGGCGAGTCCTCTGTGCCGACCTGGGAGATCCTGGGCGAGGGTGCCGCGCTGCTATCGCACGACGTCCTGTTGTTGCGCTGGCCGATGAGGACGGCGGAGAAGACCGAGTCGCCCGCCTGACCGACGTCGCGGCCGAAAGCAGCGCTGAGACCAAGGGATAGGTTCTCGAACGTGGAGGCGATCTGGCCGCTGAAGAACGCCCGCTCCTCATCGACGTGAGTCGTCTTATGTTCGACGCCCGCGATGGTCACATCCTCCTCCGTCCACTCCATGGGGGGGGGGGCGCGGTAGCACTCGCAGCCCTCGTGCTCAATCTTCTCGTGGCCGAGCCTGGGCACGGGGGAAGGCGGCCCCTCCTCCCCCCCCCCCTCACCTTCCCACCCCTCCCTCTCACCTCCTCCTCCTCCGCCAGAGACGACCCGACGACGTTCACTCTGGTTCAGGAGCGAACGCATCACCCGCCCGAGAGTCCCAGGAGTCCAAATGAGCCGAGGGCATCGCAGCGATGCTGGATCAGGCCCACTAGAAGCAAAGGCCATGCCCGTACCCGTGCCCCCAGTCACCGCGGTCCAACGGGCTCTACGACCCCATGCCCCAACGGGTTAAACGCTGGAGTGCGGCCCCGGGAACCTCAACACCGACAGTGACTAGAACCGCACCGCGGACACGACCCGCGGTGTACCCCTCCAGAACCCGTTCTTCTCTGGATCACCGAATTCACGAATGTACAGCGCCTTCTCGAGGATGCGCGCTGGGGCGCGCTTGGTGTGGTGCCCCCGCTTGATGTAGCTCGAGACCGATTCCTTGAGTCGATCCCACACGAGCTTGCCAGCGGCCCCCCTGGCGTTGCGAGTGGCCCCCCGCGATATCATGGTCACGACCACTTCGTGCCGGCACCGGAAGAAGTACACGTTGTCCTCCTTCGATTGGCCGATGAGGTTGATCAGCAGAGTCAGGGCCCTGGTCTCCGGCTTCGACTCGTAGATGCCCTCGAACACGCGGAGGCAGTAGAAGCACACGTGCCCCCGGTTGGCCAAGGACACGGGCTTGTAGCCCCAGCAGAGCGGTTCCTCGCGGAACACGTGGTCACACTCAGTGTCCAAGCGCGTGCAGACCTTGCACGCCCGCCCATCGGGCCTGACGTAGTCAGGGCCATTGGCACCAGCGACCTTCAAGATCTTTTTCTCTGAATTCTCAGCGCCCCGCGTGCCGTAATGGCGAATGGGGGGGGGGCCACTCCGTACTCCGCAGACTTCTTCGAGTCGGGGTCCTGGGAGGATGCCGACGCGCTGGTAGCCGCCATCGGTGAAAGAGACGGGCGGGTAGGATAGCCGGAGCTGAGCTGGGAAGCCGTAAGCTGAGCGGAGTCGCCTAGCTCGAGCCTGAGCGGTGGCGCCAGACTCGATCGGCTGCCCCGTGGATGGATCCCCGCAAGTCGGCCGATGGACCCGACTCCCGCCTCGAAACCCTGGATGGTCCTGAACGCACCCCTGGAACGCCTCACGAATCGAATGGGCTCTACGGACATGGGCGGGGGCGAGGGGCGGCGTTGGCAACATCAGACCTACATCGCGCTGACCCGAGCCATGTGAGGGGCGGGAGGGCATTGACAACGTCAGACCTTCATCACACCAGGTCCCACGTCAAAGAGTAAACGACCTTACAGCGTAAAGCGAATATCTGACTGCAGGGATCGAGACCTCCGAATGACAGGGCGAGCTACACATCATCTGATAAGACAACCCCAGACCACCCACCAAGACGCCTAACGCCCTGCCGCCCGCTCCTCACTAGCACACTCTAACTCCTTGCGGTGCGCCCGCCCGCCGCGCCCCTAGCCAGAGCCCCACGGTCGCGGTTATCGTGCGCCCGTCGATCCAGCGCAGGGGCGCTCGGGGATTCAGGAGGCAGAGCGCGAACGGAGGTGGTGGTGGATGGGCACGATGTGGCCGCTGAGCGGGGGCGCTGGCCGGGAGGTGGAGGTGGAGGATGCGGGGGGGGGGGGGGGGGGCGCGGGGGAGGGGGGGAGTGGGGGGGGGCGGGCACGCCGACGAGCGGGCGGAGCTGGGCTACGCGGGGGCTGGGGGACGGGGGGAGAGTGGGGCGGGGGGGGGGAGGGGTGGGAGGAGGCAGGGTTGGGGGGTGGGGGGAGGAGGGGATAGGAGATGGGGATGGAGGAGGGAGGAGAGGGGCGGGTGGGTCAGAGGGCGGGGGGGGGGTGGTCGACGACGAGGTCGTTTCCTAACGGCGCCATGCGAACGCTGGCGCAATCAAACACAGCTGATCGGTCAAGGTCTCGAGACATACCCCCCTGGGCCCCCATGATGACGCCGCGTCGACTGACGCCGACCTCACCACGAAGGACAGCGACTCCGCTGGCGCCCGCAGCCAGCATCGCCCGTCCGCCTCGACCAGACCTCGCCCTCGCGGCCTCCTCCTCCTCCTCAAGCTGACCTCGCCCTCGATGCCGCATGCGCCCCGCCAAGCTGGCCATGCCCGCGCGGCATCCTCGCCGCGCCTCCTCCCAGCTACCTCGCCGCCTCTCCTATCGGCCACCTCGCCCCGCGCATCTATAACTCGGACATGCCCGCAACCGCGGCGATGCCGACAGCGGCGAACGTGAATCCGGAGAACGCGTTGCCTGTCAACAGGCGGCAAAGCTCGTCACTCGTGGCAGTGGGCGCCCCGAAGTAGCCGATCAGGCGCAAGAGTACCTCACCCCGAATAAACTGCCAGTGCTTCTCCCCAGTAGCTGACGCCCAGCGGCGCAGGAGCAACGTGTGAGTCGACAAGCTCGGGATCTTCTCCTTCCAGACGGCCCCCTTAGAGAAACCCAAAGTGAGATCCGCGCACGCCAGCACGCAGCACGTCGGCCCCAGTCCGTTCCAAGGGCCCATGGGGGGAGGGGGGGGGCAAGGCATGGGATGACCGGGGAGGGGAGGGGGCGCAAGTGCGATGGGCCCCGTGGGGTCCGATCCGACACTCCCCCCCCCAATCGCCCCTCTGCGCCCCATCGATGGCTCTCCGACGCAATGTCAAGAATAATGCCTCGAGACCCATGCCGAAGCATGAGGGGCCCACAGGTTCCCGAGAGGGCCCCCAACGGATGACGCATCAAGGAGGGGGGCTGCGGGCGGAGTGGAGGGGGGGGGGGGGGGTCGCGGGGCGAGACCTCAGATGCGATAGGGATTGGCGGGCGCCGCATGCCGCGACCGCTCTTCTGCTGGGGCCCCACGTGGATCGTTCAACGGACGAGATGCAATCCCCATGGTAAATATGGCCTGGGGTGGCCTCCGTGGGGTATGGCGGGCGTCCGCGGAGCGGTCGATCTTGGCGTCGGCAAACTGGACAACGTCCGGCGCCGCGGGCCAGGGGTCGGTCTCCTCGCCGAAAATGATGACTTCGGCCGCGCACGAGGTGAGGAGGTTGAGCACCTCGCGGGCGCCCGGAGGGATGGGGGGGATGGATGGTAGCGAGCAAGGCGCATGGAGGACGTGCTCGGATGTTAGAACGTGGCGATCCGACATGCGATCGACCGCACCAACGCAGGCCCACAATTTCAAGGGTGGCATCCGCTGAAGGCCGATGGGGTAGTTCGTCACCTTCGGCGGGTACTCGAGATCGACATCGTGGTAGTACTCCAAGTTCATCTCGGACCGCCCCCGCCCCGTCAACTTCTTCGCGTGGGCGAACGACCCGTCCGGCAGCACGGGGGCGACGTCAGCGTCGGTGAAGAACATGTCCCATGAGAAGGGCTGGCCGATTTTCAACAGAGGGAGCACGGTCTTGTACGTGGCGAGCGCCCTCTCGGCCCCATCACCTGGGCAGGGAGGGGGGAGCGCACGCGACGTCGAACCTGGACAGGGGTCACGAGGGGTCACATGATCACGACCCGCCCCCGCCCCCATCGGGGTGCGCCGATGCGGGGTGGGGGCAGAGCCTAGTGACCCCCCGCCCCCCCCCCGTTGGCTTCAAGACGGCCCCAAGAGGCTTCAAGAGGGCACAGGGGCGGCTCGCTCGAGGGGGGCCACGAGGGGGCCCACGAGAGCCCCAGCAGAGCCCCAAGAGGGCACCGAGAGGGGCCCTGCGAGCCCCCCCCCCCCCTTTCCCGCCACCCCCTCCCCCCCCCCCCCCCCACCACCCCACTCCCAACCCCAATCGCCGTCAAGATGGCGGGCCCTCGTCCGCGACAGCAAGGGGGCTTCATCGGGGGGGGGGAGGGGGAGGGCTTCGCGGGGCCCTCTCGGGGCCCGCTCGGGGCCCTCTTGGACCCCTGAGCGCCAAGAGGCTCACAAGCGCGCTCAGAGGGGCCCCCGAGAGGGCACAAGGGGGCACAGCAATGCCAGGTGGGGGCACCAAGGGGGGGACAGGTGGGGAGGGGGTTATGTAACGAATGACGGGGGAGGGTGGGGGGGAGGGGGGGGGGGCATCCTCGGCCATCCTGGAGCCGCCGCGATGCCCCCGCGGAGCTCTAAGAGGCCCAGGGGGACATCCGAGTGATGGCGTGGAACCCTCTTGGGGCGAACCGTCGTGGACCCATCCTGGGGACTCGGGCTCTAGGAGCACGACCTGCCCCCGCCCCCATCGTCAACGCACTCCAGCGGAAGGGCATCGGTGGAGGTGGAGGTGGTAGTAAGGCTGCCCATGAACCCCGAAATGCAACCACGACCATGCGAACTCGTGGTAACGGACTGCCGTGGTCAGCGGCCTCTACTGCACTGGCCTGCAGCATGCCCCCCCCCCCGCCCGAGCACGCCCATCGACGATTGCACATCAGCATCGAAAACCTCGGATCGGCACGAGACAAACGGGGGCGCCCCTGGGGCTGGAGGGGAGGAGGAGGAGATGGAGATGGTGGCCGTGGGAAGGGGGGAGGCAGGCGGTGGGGGTGGGGGGTGGGGGCGACATTACGTCCCACCTCAGCGAGCGATCGCCATATCACCTCCGCACCCTCAGGATCGGCGCAGCGGCAGAAGGGGCAACCGAGGGAACGGCCCGGGCGCGGTAACCCATGTCAGCCAATACCGACACGATGTGCTCGGAGTCTGACATCTCGCCTGGGTTCGCTTCTACCATCATCTCCTGCAGGTTTTCGAGGATCACAATCTTCGGGCGATGCTGCTTCACGAGCGCCACTGTGGCGAGCCATGCCTGCTGCGGGTGGGAAGGGGCGAGACAACGGCTGCTACACCGATGACACAGGACCAGGGCCCAAGAACACGCGGCACACCACGTCGGAGGATTGCGTCTTAATCCGAGCGCATGGCAGGGGGGTGGTCTGAACGATGCCCCAACTACCTGACCAGTTGCACCGAAGCCTGTCTGGCACGGCGCAATGCGGAGGCCCCTCGTGGCTGAGTTGAGCCGCGACTTCGTCGTGCAGACAAAGCCGCCTGCCCACAGGTCGACGCACGGAATGATGACGACGCTACTCGTCTTCACGCAATAGGCGCGGGCCCCCGCCATCTCCTCCATGGTGCGAAACAAGCGGGGCACATCCGGGAACTGGTCCAACAAAAAGGAGCGCTGGAGAACGCCCTTCTCGCACGAGTAGAGCTGCTTGAACTTTGGCGCGTGCCCGAACCGCGTGTCCAGTTCGCGTGCGATTGCCTGCAGCACCCTACTGAACACGTCCGACCCAGAGAAGCCCGTGCCGACGCGAATGCACTCGTGGCGCTGAGAGGCCTGCGCTAGGTGGTGCGCGCGGATGTCGGGCATGGCATCGACCATCTGCTTGACGGCGGTGCTCAGCAGCGTCGCGTCGGGGCCCTGCGGGCGCTGCGGGCGGAGGGGCCCCGAGCGGGAACTGGCGGCAGGGAGGGCCGGGGAGGCTGGCAAGGGGGGGGGGGCGGTGGGGAGGGAGGAGGTCGGAGTGGGCGGGCGGGAGGCGGCGGAGGAGAGGGATGGGGCGGTGGTGGGGGCGGGGGTGAGGATGGGGCGGGTAGGGGTGGGGCGGCGGAGGAGGAGGTAGACGAGGAGGGTGGGGGGGGGCAGCAGGAGGACGGGGCAGGCAGAGGAGGGCGGGGAGGGGGGGGGCGGCGAGGAGAACGGGGCAGGATGGAGGAGGAGGATCAGAAGGAGAAGCAGCAGGGGCAAGCAGGACAGAAGGACGGGGTGCACGACCCCAACGGCCCCAACATCACGTCCTCGTCGGGAGCGGGAGGCGATGGAGGCCCTGGACAGGCGACCCCAGCTGCCGCGCCCGCGGCCTGAGAACAGCGCAGCGACCGCAGACCTGCACCGCTCCCCGACCGTCAGATTCTTTGGATAGGGGCTGGAATTCATGGTGCGGGGGGGGTGGGATTCTTGGTTTGATTTGTTGGTAACGGCCCGTCCGCCATGGATAACGGACGGGAGCGCGTTACCAAAAAATCAAACCAAGAATTACCCCCAAAAAAGTTTCGCTCGAGACATCCCCGCAAAGTATTTTTTGGTCGGTGGACCAAAACATATTTTTTGGCACGGCCCGTCTGTTATGGATAACGGACGCCAAAAAATACAAAGCGATGCAGACCATTAACTCCCCAAGAAATCACCAGTGAAAAAACAAGCATCCCCACGAAAAACACTGACTGGGACGTCGGGGTGGTCCAGCGGTCTCGGCGCGCCCCTTCCCACGTGCAGCGCCCCCGCTGCCGCGTCGGGCGCTGCGTCCGGCAGCGCGCCGAAAGCTGCCTCGACGCTGGCGATGTCCAAGGTCATGTCGGGCGCCTCGCGGCGGCGGCGGGCACGGGGGGGTAGCAGAAAGGGCTGGGAGAGCTGGGGTCAAGCGAAGAGGGTGGCCATAGGGTGACCATGGAGGTCTGCGGGTGCCAGTGAAGGAGACAAATGAGAGGATGCGCAGCAGGTGTGGGCAGGGGGCGACCAGCGCGCCTCCTGACCCGCCGCTGCGCTGACGAGCTGGGACGCTGCGGCGTCGCTGGGCTGGGGCTCAGCTCCGACGGCGACGCATGCCAGTGATGAGCTCCCTGTGCAATGTCTCTTCGGCGATGGCGTCTGGACCTCCCCGGCGGCGACCTCCCTCCTCGACAGCGGCGATGCCTGGGATGTGCGCACGGGCGAGTCTCCATGCTCGGCGACACTGGCCAGGGCGGGCTCGTGGGGCTGACGCTGGTACCTGTCTGGCAATACACGGGGGCTGGGCAGGGTCATCAGCGTGGCAGATGGCGGGGAGCTGGGCGCAGGGGCTGCCAGCGCACCCGCGGCTGTGGCCTCATCCAGCAAAGCGGCCAGCGCGAGCTCCAAGTCCGCGCCGTCAGCGCCAGCGCTGTCGCATGGTGCGCTAGCCGTGCATGTCTGTGGCACGGCGGTCAAAGTCATGTCGCCGCTCGGCGTGACGTCGGCATCCACTGGGGGCGCGATGGCAGGCGAAGCCAAACCGTCAAGCGGCGGAAACGGAATCGGGTGCACAGGGGCGACAGCTACCCCGCTGGCGGACACATCTGGCGGCGTGGACGGGGGCGTGACAAGGCAAGATGCCGCGAGCTGCGACGCAGTAGCGCTGGGCAGGTCTGGTCCGTCCAAAGGCGGCGTCGGCGGGATTGGCGCGAAGCGCTGCTCGGTGGCGGACTCGATCGCACTTCGAGCGACGGGGGGCCCATCTGAGTGGTCAGCTGGATCGGTCGGTGGCTCGGCAGCGACAGGCGGCGCGTGCCCATGCAGAGCAGGCGGCGCGGGCACGCCAGGCTGGATGGTGGCGGACTCGACCACGCCTAAAGAGGCGAGGTCCTCAGCTGGCTGGGTAGCTGGCTCGGTGGGGGGATCGACAGCGGCACTGGGTGCGATGCGATGCTCGGCGGCGGGCTCGATCACGCCGGGAGCGGCTGGGCCGTCACCTGAGTGGTCAGCTGGCGGGGCCAGGCGCTCAGCAGATGCATCTGGCACGGGACGCGACCCAACCGCTGTGTCAGCCAGATCTGCGAGCACGCTCGGCGTCCCAAGGGAAGCACCTGCTGACGCGGCGACCGTCTGCTGAGTCGACTCTGGGGCTGCGGCTGCTGGTGCGACGTCGTCGCGGGGCGAGACTGCCACGAGGGCCGAAGGCCGAGTGGACGCGGCGGCACCGTCTGCAACTGCGGCGTCGCCGCTAGGCGAGCGGCTGCGGGGCGCATCGGCGCGGCTGGGCCGCGGGCGTGGCCTGGCAGCCCTCGCAGCCTTCGCGGGGGGACCACTCTTGACAGCCTTGGCCCTCGGCGCCACCTTCGGCCGCTTGGGCGCAGGCGAGGCCGCGTCGGGCGCAGCGGCAGCGGGCGCCGTGGCTGTTGACTGGCCCACAGCCTGCGCCTGCGCCTTCCGTGCGTTCAGCTGCTGCGCGACCGCGAGGGGCGCCCCCGACTTCATCGCGCGCGGCAGGTAGGCTATGCGGAGGTGGCGATGGGGGGGGGGGGGGGGTCCGCCTCCCTCTCTCCCTCGTCCGCCCCCCCCCCCCCCCCCACCCGCGTCCTCCTCCTGCTGCCCCTTCCCCCGTTGCTTGTCCTCTCTCTCCGTCATGCACCTCCGCGCCCGACCCCCCCCGCGGCTTCAATCCACCTCCTGCCTCCCCCCCCCCCCCCCCCCCCCCCCCCCCCCCCCCCACCCCCACACCACACACCACACACACACACACACACACCGCATCCGCGGCGTCAAGACGGCGCCCCAGGCGCCAGCAAGAGGGCCCCGAGACGGTTCCAGGAGGGCCCCGAGAGAGCACCGCGAGAGCACCCAGCGGGCGCCTAGAAGGGCCATGAGCCCCTCCCCCCCACCCCCCGCCTCCGCTGTCAAGATGGCGACTCTCGCCCTTGACAGCAAGGGGACACGTCGCGGGGCCCTCGCGGTGCCATCTTGGAACCCCCCTGGATGCCTTGAGCACCACGCGGCCCCGACGAGAGCTCAGAGATGTCCACAAGATGGCCCAGGAAGGCAGCGCGTGGCCCTCGCGGGACCAAGAGTGGCATATAACGCAGGAGGTTAAGCATATACGCGCCCGCGGCCCGCCTGGGGCCGTCTTGGGGCACGCGTGAGGCCCGCTTGGAGGCAGTCTAAAAGGCCCGAGAGGACCGCTCAAGGCCCGCTTGGGGCCCTCGTGGGACTCCAAGAGAGGTATATAACTAGGGGGGTGAGATATGTCTACCCTCGCGACCATCATGGAGCAGTCACGGGGCCCGCCTGGGACCAGCGTGGAGGCCCACGGAGCTCCAAGATGCTCCGCGCGGTCTCCAGGAGCACACACCCGCCCACATCGCCAAAACACACCAGTGGAAGGGCACCATCCCTCCCTCGCGTCCTCTCGCTTCGTCCACCTACTCCGCCTCCCCCTCCTGCTCCGCCTCCGCCCTCTCCCGCTTCTCCTACGCCTCGTCCTACTTCTCCGCCTCCTCCGCCTCCTCCGTGTTCCGCATCCTCAGCCCCCGCCCGTCTCCTCTTCCCTCCTCGCCCTCCTCCACATCCTCCCCCTCCTCCCCCGCCGCCCCCTCCGCAGCTCCCTCGCAGGGCGAGCGCGAGACGCCAGTCCGAGGGGGGATGGGGCGACCGCTCGCCGCCGCTGCGCGAGCGCCTGCTGCGCCAGGCTAGGGCCAGAGGGCGCGAGCATGCGGGGAAGGAAGGGAGGGCGAGAGAGTCCCCCGGGGCGGGGCGGGGGGGGGGCTGCCGTCAGATGACGCGGGGCACGCCGAGAATCGCGGGGAGGGGGTGCACGGCGCCTCCCAAAGTACGCTGATGCGGCTGCTGCTGATGTTGCTGCTGCTGCCTGTCTTGGTGCTGCTGATGATGCGCCTCCGCATCATCCTCCACCTCCTCCACGCTCCCCCCCCCCCTCCCTCCCCCCGCCCACAACCTCGCCCCGCTGCCAATGCTGCTGCGTCGCCCCCCCGCCCCTCCCCCGTCGGCCCCCCCATGCCCCTGCCCCCCTCGCCGCGTGACTCGGCCCCCGTACCGTTCGAGAGCAGCATAGCTGGGCGGACCTCTGTCGACCAGCCCCCCATCCCTGGCGCGCAGCAACAGAAGCGCGGTGCACTTCGCAAGCCCCGCGCTCGCGACAGCGCGGGGGGGGGGGGGGGGGGGAAGGGGGGAAGGGTGCGTAGTGGTGTGTGTGTGTGTGTGTGTGTGTGTGTGTGTGTGGGTGTGTGTGTGTGTGTGTGTGTGTGTGTGTGTGTGTGTGTGTGTGTGTGTGTGTGTGTGTGTGTGTGTGTGTGTGTCGTGTTGTGTGTGTGGTGTGTGTGTGTGTGTGTGTGTGTGTGTGTGAGTGTGCGTGTGGTCGTGTGTGTGTGTGTGGGGGGGGGGGGGGAGGGGGAGGGGGGGGCGGGTTCGACGGTGCGCGGGGGGGAGGGGGGGGGGGGGGGGCGGCGGAGGAATGCGACGGGACTGGGGATTGTGAGGGGGTGGTGGAGGAGGGGTGGAAGAGGAGGAGGAGGGGGGGGGGGGGAGGAGGGGGGAGAGGAGGAAGAGGAGGGGAAGAGGAGGAGGAGGAGGAGGAGGCGGAGGAGGAGGGGCGAGAGGAGGGGGGGGGAAGAGGAGGGCGAGGAGGAGGAGGAGGGTCGAGGAGGAGGAGGTGGAGAAGGCGGTGGAAACGGACGAGGACGAGATATGGGAGGCGCTATGGGGATGAGGAGAAGCGCGAGGAGGATGAGGGGCGGCGGGGTAGGGGTGGGGGAGGGGGGGGGGGGGGGGGAGGAGGAGAAGGAGGGGAGGAGGAGGAGGAGGAGGAGGAGGAGGACGAGGAGGAGGAGGAGGACGAGGAGGAGGAGGGGACGAGGAGGAGGAGGAGGGGGGAGGTTGGCGATGGGGGGGGGGGGGAGGGTGGTAGTGCACGACACGCTTAGATATGTAGAGTATCTTGCTTTGTACGGAACATGACAGAACTCGCAACTGAACCCAGAAGGACGGGACAACGTGCCGCCCCCGCATGCCCCCATCGCGCACGAACAATCGGTCTCATCGATACTGTCGGCGATGACAGTATCATCGCTATCGTCAGCAGGGGGGCGCGGGGGGTGCGTGGGGTGGGGTGGGGGGCTATCACCGACGCCATCGACATCAACATCGTCAGCAGGTGGGTGTGGGGGGTGGGGGCTGTGTACATCACAGGTGACCGCGGGTGTGTGTGGCCAGGCTGGATCACGAGCGGGCTCGGAGGCAAGGGCCAGGATGCCCCTCTCGAGCACGCACTGTTTTCACACCGGGGGCGCATCTAAATCCTCTGGCTCTGACTGGGGCCCCAGCGTTCTGATCGGAACGGCGAAGTGACGCGTCTTAGCGTCAGGGGCGTCGCTGGGGATCGCGAGCCCCGCGATCAACCAGCGCTTGACTTGCCGCAGACACTCCTGGTCCGACAGCACAGCTTCGCCTGGCCGACCCTTGTATCCAAGGTTCCGTTTGCACACCGCCGCCTCGCCAGCATTGCAGTGGAGGCCGCACGTGCCTCCCCACCCGCGCTGGGGGCCGCCCTCCTCGAACGCGGGTGCAACCTGGAACGGGCCCCAAGGGATCGCCACCTTCTGGCGCTTGCGCCGCGCTGGCAGCGGCACCGCTGGCGCCGGCGGCGGCGGCGGCGCAGCGCCGCCGGGCGCCCCTGAGCTGCTCGCTGGGGCTGCGGCAGGCGGCGGCGGCGCAGCACCGCTGCCAAACGCCCCCGAGCTGCTCGCTGGGGCTGCGCCCAGCGGGCCCGGCTCGCCTGGGGCGCCAGCTGGGGCCGCGCCCGATGGCCCCGCCGCGCCCGAGCTGCCTGATGCCGCCGCGCCCGACGGTGCGGCTGCGCCAGACGCACCTTGGCCAAGGGCGCCGCGCGGTGGCTCGGGGTCGGACTCTCCGCCGCTGTCAGAGCTACTGTCAAAGGCAAGCACCCGCCTGAACTGCCCTGCCCCTGGCATCAGCCCCTGCGCCCCAGGCAAAAGCTCGCCTCCTGCATACACTGTAGTGGCAAGGCCTTGCCCGACCTGGCGGAACCCTTCAAAAAAACGATTGAACAGCTTCACGGTCTGATCGTCCAAATCCTTCACGCCATGCGGATCAGCGACAGGAGGGCCGCCGGCAACAGCTGCAGCGGCTGCAGGCACAGTGACCTCGGTGACCCCCAGAGATCCCCCTTCCCTGAGGGGGGGCGGCGAGAGGGAGGGGGGGGGAGAGGGGAGAGGGGAGAGGGGCAAGCTAGGTGCGCTCGCGTCATATCTGACGTCCTACCCCTCCCTCCCATCCCTTACCATGGCGCTGATTTTCTCTATCCGCGGACGCGTGTCGTAGCGGACCTGTGGCTCCGCGCGCGCGTGCGTAACTAGTGGGTGGTGGTGCGCGTGCGTGCGTGCGTGTGTGTTGTGGTGCGTTGTGGTGGTGTGGTGGTGGGTGTGGTGGTGGTGGTGGTGGTGCTGGTGGTGTGGTGTTGGTGGTGGTGCTGGTGGGTGGTGGTGGTGGTGGTGGTGGTGGTGGTGGTGGTGGTGGTGGTGGTGGTGGTGGTGGTGGTGCGGCGCGGTGGTGGCGGGCGGATGGGCGCGCGAGAAAGAGGCCCGCGCTGGGGCGAGAACGCCATCCTGAACGACGGAGGCCAAACACCGATCCGAAAATGAGGCCCACGCTGCAGCGGGAGCACGATTCGGAACGATTCGGGAGCAGAAATGAGGCCGGCGCCTCAGCGAGAGCAGCATTTTAGAAAAAAACACAAGCGAAAACCCAACTCCGGGGAATCCTGTGTGTAAAAAAACAGTACGCGGGGGGGTGCCGAATATCTTCCGGACGCCATCAGGGGAAGTGGGAGAGTATTTTCATATTGTGTAATTGTAGAGGGAGAGGGGGGGGAGGGGGGGGATGGGGAGAGGGGAGGGAAAATGTCCTGGGGGAGGGGAAAGGGGAGAGGGGAGAGGGAAACTGCCCTGGCGGCAAAGCGTCTGGAAGTCAGCTGGGGGGGGGGGGGGGGCAAACAGGCCCGCGGCCTCGATCTCGCGACCTCCGTGCGACAGCATAGTAACAACGCTCCGTGCAATTGCATATCAACAACGATTGCATAACACTGACGATCAAACCCGTCAGCAGTCCGTGCGATAACATAGTAAGAACGATCAAACCCGCCAGCGTCACGACATCACCAAGGGCGTGAGTATCGCCGCCATGCGCACGGCGCCCGAGTACTGTCAACTCCCCCAATCCATCGAGCATGCCCCCCCCCCCCCCCTGCCCCCATCCGCTACCTCCTAGGCCATCCTCCCCGCCAGGTGCGCTAAGCTGCGGACGGCAACCAAGTCGTCGACGATCACCTTGACCTCTCCTCGGCCCTCAACCTCTCTCCGCGCGAGCGGCGCGTCGCGACGTCCAGTGGGTGTCGCGCGAAGAGGCTGACGCACCAGGCGGTGCTCCGCTGCAGGGGCCATGGGGCGCAACAAATACTTGATGACCGACATGTGGTTGAACACTCGGCCCGGGGCATCCCGCAGGGTGATGGCCGTGCCATGTTCGACGAGGTCACCTGGCATAAAGAAGGCCATGGGCGGGTCGCTCCCGCGCAAGTGCGCGACCCAGAAGTAGTCGCTGTGCTGGTCGATCGGGCCCCCCGGCGCGTCCGCGCTGTCGATGTCGAGGTACACCCAGCGCGACGACATCGAAGACTCCCAGAGATACCTCCACAAATGCATCCCCGAGTCCACGCAACATGTGTATATCGCCGCATCCGAATCCGAACGCAAGCCAGGGTGAAGCTGTCGGCGTGACATCTCCAAGTGGACCTTGGCAGCCTTCGGAATGTGGCCCTCGTCCTTGACGAAGATGCCCGCGTCGAACTCGGCCCTGGCGGACATGCCCCACGAACGAAATGACGAGTCGGGACGCGCCCCGGCTGCCTCCATGAAGTTCTCGGGCGAGATCGGCAAGTCCTGACTCCCTAATCCAAGCAGCGATGACCCAGCAGCGGCCGCCTGCGCCGCCTCCGCGTCAAAGGAAGGAAGCGGGGCGCTGACGCGGTCCAGCGCGCGGGCGGCAGCGCGCGCCCTGGCGGGCCCTTCCCATCGGAACCGCTCGGCATCGGGAAGATGGCGGAACCGTGCGAACGCCGCCTGGCGCGACGCCAACTCGGCATGGGCGCCCGCGCCAGCCTGGCGCTGCGCATTGGCGTACAGGAGCTGCGCGCTCGGGCGCCGCGACAGCCTCGCACCAGCCTCAGCAGCCCTTGCAGCACTGACCAGCGGCACGCCTGCAGCAACCGCAGCGTCGCTGAACTCTCTCGTCGGATCATGGCCGCCTCCCTGCAGGTGGCGATGGAGGCACTGCGTCATCAAGCTGTTCGCGCAGACGCGCTCACAGACGGGGTGGGCCCCAGGGACGCACTGCTTCACGGAAGCGAGCAGCCTCTCCAGATGCATGTTGCATATCATACCGTGTCTCGCAAACAATCTGAATGCAGTCCAGAAGCTGTCGTCCGCAAGCATTATGTCGGCATCCCGCCACAGGCGTCGGAGCCCCCCTCACCCGCCGGACTGGGCGCAAGCGTGCGGTCGGGGGCGCATCGTATCTCGACTCACCCCCTCCACGCAAGGAGGACGAGGACGGGGCGGAGGCAGAGGATGGGGGGGGCGGAGGAGGAGGGGGAGGAGGATGGGGCGGAGGCGGCGAGGAGGAGGCGGCGGCGGCGGGGAAACGGGGGGGGGGGGAATCCAGAGAGGGCCCCAGGATGGCCACAAGACGGCTGCAAGAAACCTTCGAGCTAGCATCGCTCAATACAACGTCAACTTGATGGGCATCGGTTTTTTGTTTGATGGGCTGGCGGGGGTGCGACACGCGCGAAGCGCCAAGGATTTCACAGACATCTTCTGTTCTAGGCAACACTCCTTGACACGCCAGAAAGTGCGCACCTCGCGGTCGAACTCCGCACGCGGTAAAGAGAGAGCGCGCACTAACCTGAACGGCCAGTCTCGGAACACGTCGATGAAGCGCCACTGGTGTTGCACATAGACAGATGTGAGGATGCGAAACATAATCTCCTGAACAAGCCGCAATCCAGATGGCCGCTCCGCGTAATGATACAGCAGCGTGCCTACAGATGTGGACTCGGGGGGGTCCTGAAGCATTTTCCAGATCTCCGACTGGACCAGCACAAACGGGCTCGTGTGATCAGCGACGACGTGCTTCAAAGACGAGCCATGCGCATCCAAGTACTCCAGACGCAACCACAACCAATGAGACGGGCGCCCCGCCCAGTGCGATGCCATCGCACGGACCCCGAACAAAGGATCACTCGTGACCTTACAACTCCTGGCAATTTTCCCCCGAACCCATTTTCTGTAGTCCTCGTCGTTCGTCGAGTCGGCAACAGCGTCGCCATCGCTGGCCTTCCGTGGGAACGCCAACTCCATAGCTCTGCCAATCACCCCATGCAAGAGAAAACCCGGGGCCTGCTCCGATACGGCCGCGCCCAGCTGCCCCCACCTGATGGGCGGGCGGACTGCAACCGCGCATGGGCCCCATCTCAGCGTCCTCCCCGCTCATCCTCCGCGCCCATAGCCGCCCTCCCTCGCCTCCACCTCCCCCTCCGCCTCCGCCCTCTCATCCTACGCCTATCGCCCCCCTCCTCCTCATCATCCGTCCACCTGCCCCCCCGCCTCATCCCCGTCCTCGTCCTCCTCCGCCTCCACCTCCCCATCCTCGCCCTGATCCTCCCCGGCCTCATCGCACCGCCCCCTCCCGCCTCGTGCCCACTCCTCCCCCGCCCTCATCCTCCCCCATCCTCGTCCGCAGCCCTCCTCATCTATCCTCCTCGTCGCGTCTCCCGCCGCCTCCCTCCTCGGCCACGTCCTCATCCGCAGCCCCCTCACCCCCACCCCTCCCCCCCCCCCCTCTGTCCTCCTCCGCCGCCTCCGCCCTCCTCCCCCCTCCTCCACCGCCTCCTCGTCTCAGGGAAGGGGCTGTGCAGATTCTGCCCAACTGCCGACGCCTGCTCTTCGAGGGCCCCGCGCAGCCGCCAGCCAGGGAAGCGGCGTCCAGCAGCGCCGCGGCGAAGTTCCGGGCAGCCGTAGCGCGGTCGCAACACTGCCCACAAGCCCGCTCAAAGTGCACGAGGCGACTCGACCTGGGATCGCCGTTGCAGAACTGCAGAATCCGAGCGATCTTGTCGCGAACGGCCTGGGCGACGTCCTGCGCGGGGGGGCGGGCGGGGGGGTGCAGGGTGGAAGGGGTCGCTGGTAGAGGCCGATAAAGCACGGGGGCAGGCGAGCGACAGGTGGAGCGGGGCGGCGAGGGGGGCAGGCGGGGGTGAGAGTGGAATGAGGAGCGTGAGCAAGGGGCGAGGCGCGTGAAAACCGCGAGGGGTGATGGGGGTGGGAGATGCGACAGCAGTCCTCCCTCAACCCCCCGCCCCCTCTACCCATCGCCCCCGCAGCCGTCTCCACCGCCGTGCCCTTCTCCTCGGCACCCTCCAGCTCCTCCGCTACATCCGCCCTCCGCCTCCCCGGTCGTACCCCCCTCCCCCTCACACCGCGCGCATCGATGCTCACCTCCCCTAGTTCACATCCTCACCCCCTCGCGGCGGCGCAAGTCCTCAGCAGCGCCAGTCGGGGAATCTGACGAGCCCAGCACGGACTTCCCCATCGTGAACCACAGCGCCTCGCTCAAGTGCCGCCGCCACCTGGGGTCGGGCATCTCAACCGTGTCGAACGTGAACTCTGAGCCTAGGGCCAACTGCTCGATGGCCGCGCTCAGCTGGTTGTGATGCGAGGTGGGCCGATGTACCGCGGCGTTCGCGTGGATGTCCCCAACCAGGGTGTGCTCGTCAATGGCCGAAGTCATGATTCGATGCTCCTGGCGGCATCCATCTTCCCTCCTCATCGTCGTCGCCCCCCCCCCCCCCCCCCCCCCCCCGACTCTGCCCCCACCCCCCTCCACCCTCCAGGAGGGGCGAGGTCGAGGAGGAGGGGCGAGGTGGAGGGGGCGCGGTGGGGGGGGGGGAGGGGGGGGAAGGGGGAGAGGGGGAGAACAGCAGCAGCAGAAGGAGGAGGACGAGGAGGAGGAGGAGGAGCAAGAGGAGGTGGAGGACGAGGAGAAAGAGGATGTGGAGCAGGCAAATCCTGGTGCACGCAACACATGCTCAAGGGGTGTTCCAGGATGTTTCTCTGGTGGGCGACCTGCATGTGAAACCAGTTGAGCAACCTAGCATTCGCCTTCGCAGCGTCGGGGACGGACGACAGGATCACGAATGGGACCTCCCCCGCAAGCCTAAGCAAGGCATCGACGCTGAAGGGAGTGCCCGACCCAAACACGGCCGACCACATGGTGGACGCCTTGCCGCTCTGCAGAAAAACGGGCGCCAGCGGGGCGTGATAGCGGGCCTCGGCCCCATCGTGCCTGGCCACGGCGATGCAGCAATCCTGGGCCAGCAGCTCGAGCGTGCCGCGACCTGGCAAGCCCCGGAGGCCGAACTCGGCCCTGAAGGTCTCGAGGTCGCAAGTCCGCCACGTCCCTCCAGTGGAGGCATCTTTGTAGAAATACGTCGCATGAGGAGCAACTTCTACAGCGCGCCGGCCAAAGGTCACGCGCCATGGAGTCGCGTCGAAGGCGCGGCTCAGCACAACGCCCGCGATCCTGTGGTCCCTGAGCACGCGCCGAGCCGCCGAGGCGAGGGCTCGGGCATAGACGCCCGACACCGCAGAACAGAGCTCCAAGCTCCGCCTGGTCTCGCCCATGGCGTTCCGCCAGCGATGTGTCCCGCGAGCGGCAGCGGCGTTCGCGAGGCGCACCTTGCCACGCAGGTGCCGATGCGCCGCTGCCTATGTGCGGGAGGGGGGCAGGCGACATTTCACATCATCATCATCATCATCATCATCATCATCATCATCATCACCACCATCATCGTCGGCATCATCAACAGCACCTTCATCGGCGGTCATCTCCATCACCATCTCACCTCCTGCTCCCTCCTCATCCTTTTCATCACCTCACCTCATCCTTGTCATCACCGCACCTCATCCTTGGCATCACCTCACCTCGTCCTTGTCATCACCGCACCTCACCTCATCCTTGTCATCACCTCACCTCGTACTCCCATCTCCTCATCTTTCCATGCTCCTCGTGCTCCGCAGCGCGCCTGCACGAGGCCGACGGGCCGCTCCGTGTCGCGGCGCCGGCGGCGCCAGCGACCTCGACCTCCGGCGCCGACCTCGCCTCCGCCTCCTCCTCCTCCTCCTCCTCCTCCTCCTCCTCCTCCTCCTGGCTCGCCGAGCCGCCTCCTGCCGCGCGCCGCGGCCGCCGCGCCGAGGCACGTGTCGCCCAGCCGCAGCTGCCTGGCGGGGAGGGGCGAGGGGGATTAGGAGGGCGAGGAGCGGAAGACAGAGGGGCGTGGGAGGGCGCGGATGGGAGAGGGGGAAAGGGGTCGGGGAATGAGACAGAAGAGGGGGCATGGGGGGGTGGGGGGAGGAGGGAGGGGTGGGGGGCGGACTAGAGAAGGGGGATAGAGGAGAAGGCGGAGTGGGGCGACGAGATGTAGGGCGAGGATGACGGGGGGGAGAGGGGACGGACGACGGTGACGATGAGCACGAGGACGACGATGACGACGACGCGACGGACGACGACGATGAAAAGGAGGGGTCGACGATGACGACCACGATGTCGATGTGAAGAAGGACGAGGGCGCCCCCGCCTGCGGTTGCGAGCCGCGGCGAGGGCGTCGAACGCCACCTCCAGCCGCCGCCGCCGGCCAGAGCGGCCAGAGCTGGGCGGCTCCGCGGCTGCGCGCAGCCGCCCAGCTGCGCGCGAGCGCACGGGCGGGGCGCCCTGCGGCCGCGCCTGGGCGACGACGGAATGAGGGCGACGATGGGGGGGTGGCGACATGCGAGAGGGATCGCACGCAGTGACAGGGGAGGACGAGGGGGAGGAGGAAGAGCAGGAGGGGGAGGAGGCGGACCAGGAGGAGGAGGGGGAGGGGGTGGCGCGATGATGATGGTGATGATGATGATGATGATGATGGTGATGATGATGATGATGATGATGATGATGATGATGATGATGATGATTGTTCGGCCTCCAGGGGCCCTCGCTGGGTCTCAGGACCGTCGAAAAACGACTCAGGCTGAAAATCCGTTCCCGGGGAAGGGGTCCAGAGTTCTGGGGGTGGACGCTGCGAAAAAGTCACGACGTCGGGGGTCTGGGGGGAGCGCCCAGGCCGCCGGGCGGGGCTCTTGTGCTTCGAGGTCGGGTGTCTCAGGGCACAGGTCAGGGCTCATGTCGATCTCTTCCTCCTCCTCCTCCTCCTCTTCCCCCTCCTCCTCCGCACCATCAGCATCATCATCATCGTCATCATCATCATCGTCATCCTCATCATCATCATCAGCATCATTGTCATCCTCATCATCATTCTCATCATCATCATCATCATCATCATCATCATCATCAGCATCATCATCAACATCACCATCATCATCATCAATCGAAAAGTCTCTCACCCTCGTCCTCCTCATCCTCCTGCGCTCATACCAATCCGACCCCGTCATCCCCAAGCCTGCGGTGGCCGCAGCCCAGCGAAGGCCGCGGCCACCTCGGCGGGGCCAGCGCCGCCCACCGCCGGCGGCGCGGCGCCCCCCGGGCCGACCAGGAGCCCTGCCTCCGCCGCGTCCAAAATGGACATCGGCGGGGCCTGAGCCCTGACCACCCCCCCCGCCCACGCTCGTGGGCGCGAGAGCGCTGGGAGGGGAGGAGTGGGGCGCGCGGAGGAGGAGGCGCAGCAGCAACAGGCGGACGAGGAGCAGCAGCGGCAGATGGAGGTGGAGGGGCTGAACGCCATGGGTGGGGGGTGCGGGGCCTAGCCAACCCACCCCATATATCACGAGGGCACCCCCGGGGCCCGAATCAAACATCAACCTGCAGGCCGCGACGCGGAATTGCCGATTTTGCGTGTTACACGTGTTGGTGGTGGTGGCCGATTTTTTGGTTTTGTAGTTGTTTGTTGATTGTTTGGTTGCGTTGTTTTGGTATTTTTGTTTTTTTTGGTTTCGGATATCCGGCCACCAAACCCTATATCTGTCCGATCAGCGAGCGACGGGGATCTGCAAATGATGATGATGATGATGATGATGATGATGATGATGATGATGATGATGATGGTGATCGGGCCCCCCTCACAGCGTACAACCACAACCGTACGAGCTGGGGATAAACTTCCCCCTCAGAAGGCGGGCCCAAATGTGTGCGCTGTTGCCAGCCCCCCGACCTCCAGCTGAGGAGTCAGATCGTGCAAGGCCCTTTTTCCTCACGAGCGAGCTGTTCTGCCATTCCGGAGGTACGACTCTCCATGGGCGAGGGACACACAGACATGCTTAGTACGTAAGCCCCGCCGCCTCCAGCTTTGGGGCAGCACGTCAGGCAGAGCGAGCTTTCTGGCCGCCATCGTCTGTGGCCCCCCGGGCGCGCGTCAGCACGCAGCACTGTGGGGCCTGGACGAGAAAATCAGGAGTGCGCGCATGCCTTGCCTGGTGGGCGGCGCAGCTGAGGGGGCACGCAACGGTGGCGCCTGGGAGAAGCGAGGCGAGGGGATAGGCAACCAGGTGTAGAGGCGGAGGAGGGGCCGAGACCCCGGCAGAGGGGGGAGGCGGCGCGTTCGGTGCTGTCAGCTGCGCAGGCGCTAGGGCCACGCCAATCTCGATACGGAGGCAGGCGCAGAAAGAAACAGAGCGGCGGCCCGGGTACTGCACAGTCACCCAGGCCATCCATACCACAAAAATATAGTGATTAGATTTAGTGACCACTATATTTTTGGTATTTCGTGACACCACGAAAATTTTAGTAATTATCCATTTCATATATATATATATATGTACATATATATACATATATGTATATATACATATATATATATATATACATACATATATATATACATATATATATGTAAAAATATACTGTTTATGTATATGTATATATGTATATATTCATATGTAAATGTGCATACATATAGATAATACAGACGGGGGGCGTGCACGGTGGACATCGATCTGCAAAATGCGCGGCTCCGTCGGCGCACGCACTAAAGCGTTGATCGACCGCGGCAGGTACAGATTCAAACCCGTGTTTTTGAGCCGAGACGGCCGTGAACCGAGAGTCGTCCTATTTCTCCTCCCGTTCCTGCTTTTGCTGCTGGTGCCACTGCTGACGTTGCTGCTGCTCTTCCTCCTTTCCTCCTCCTCCTGTCTGTACGTCTTGTATTCGCTTGAATCTCCAGAGAGCGAGGGGGCCTGGACTTTCTAATTGATTGAAAAGTCCAGCTTGCACCTGTACAGGGCCAAGGGCAACACATAGCAGCAGCATATGCGTGGTGCGTGCCAGCGTAAGAGCGTTGAAGCCTCCGTCTTCTGTCATCCTCCTCCACCTATTTCTCTTGTTATTCATGTTGTTGCTGCACGTGTTGCGGTTGTTCCTCCTCCGCCGCCCCCCTCATTCCCACTGCTGCTTTGTCTCTGTCGTCCTCCTGCTCGCGTTCGTGATGCCCTTCTCTGCCTTAAGGGGCCCCTCGATTATAGCTGTCCGAATTGGCTTCTCTCGGGGATTCGGTTCTCGTGCCGACAGGCTGGAACGAAGGAGAGTAACCATTTGAAGCATCTGTCGAGCTCTCCCTGCTCATGCTACGGGAATACAGTGTAAGTGTGTATTTGATGGTGCGGTGTGGATGGCGATGGTGACGATGTTTTTTGTTCAGAAGCCGTACGTCTCAGCGTAACGCTGCAGCAGAGTGCGGTGCAAGAACCTCGGGTTGCAAGAGCCCGCCATCTCGGCACAGAGTCCTATCTCGGACTCGTCGTGGTAATTCCACTCATCCCTGGGATTAGTGCGCGCCCCATCGCACACTTCTGCAAAAATATGATGCTTTGGGTAAAACGACCATACAACGCCTGCCACATTCCCTTGCCTAACAAGCTCGCCATACAGAAGCAGATGGCGTCGAGAATATGCCGCGATATTCCTAGTTGACACCCCGCCCTCAGTCCATCCCTCCATCTCGTCGTAGGCGGACCTCAAAGCTAGCAAGCACTGCAGCCGAAGTCTAGCATGATCGCTCTGAGCCTCAACGCAATGTTGAAGCATATCACACACTATAGGCAAAGCGTGGCGCCCCTCTGCAGCTTTGAGCTTCAGCCGAGCTTTCACTATACCATTCTTGGATGTACATAGCATGCCGACCGTGAGGTCGTTAAAAGGCATCTCCTTGTCGGCTGCTACGCACCGCATCATGTTCATGATTGTGCACAGGGCAGCCCGAGCCTTACTCGCATTCGAAATCACACCACCGACCGAGAGAAACACTTCCAGCAGCACCGCCCCCAGCGCATATTGCAGGATGCCGAGGCAGCACGCGTGCATCCAGTCGGGTTTCACGTAGCTCGTCTTGAAGCCTGGGCTCCCCTCCCTTGCCTAGCCGCCTCCCCCCCCCCACTCATCATTCCCCATGCTTTCCCTTCCCCTCCCCTCCCCTCACCGTTCGTTCCCCTCCCCGCCATCCCCCTCTCCTCACACATGTGCCGTCCTCAGTCGCCTCCCTTCCTCGCTCCTTCCCTCCCGTCGCCTCGTTTCCCCCCTCCCCCCCCCGTTCCGTCCCTTCCCTTCCTCTCCCACCCCCTCCACTCCCCTATCTTCCCACCTCCTCCTGCCCCTTCCACTCCCTTACCCTCCCTATTGACCCTATTGCATGCGTGAACCTGGTATGCTGTAGATCACACTCACGAAGGTCGATCTCGAAAAGCACGCAGCAGCCCAAAACGAATCCATGGTTCGGCGACCTTGCCGCCAGGCTGCCTGAGGTCCGAAGTCGTAGCAGTAGTGGTGGTCGGGGCAAAGTGTGGCCGTGCACATCCAGCATATGTGCCGTTGGGGACCATCGCCGCGCCAACCCTGAAGGCCCAGCACTTGCTTGTACCACTGCCAATCGCCGTACTTCCGAAGACACGCGCCTCGGAAGCGCAGAGGCTGGCCACGCATGCGCCACCTCTTCGAGCCAGTGGCGAAAGGGTTTTCAGCATGGTCCACGTGGGGGTGCACGCCACAGAGCATCACGCGAAAGCACCACGCCAATATCGCAAATATGCTGTTGAATGTGCAGCGGCCCAGGCACCCGCAACGACAAACGAAGCGTTTACTGAACGTTACAAACCAAAAGCGTTGAGCAAATTCACCTTGCAAAACTCGCCACAGCACCAGGTAGACTGAGTCCTTGTGGCTGTAGGGCGCAGAATCGCCCCACAAGCCGATCCCGAGCCAGCGACCTGTCGAGGCAGTGATGTCGACACCCATTCTGGCGGCCCACTCGTCCAGGTCGGCCTTGAACTCCCCCTGGTTGCCGTTGAAGCTCGCCCACTTCATCTCCTCCCCCTCTCGGATGACAGCCTCGAGCACCTCGTGGATGAGGAGGGAGGACACCATGCATTTGCAAGCCCTGTCTGCCACAAGGTCCCACATAGGGACTTCGGCCATGTAGGGGTCAGGCAATGTGACTGAACTCAAACCCGAATTACGAAATGCTCTTCGGACGTCTCTGGAAACGTTCCGTGTGTCGGCGATTTTCTTGCCCTTGCGCAAGCGGTGGCTGGTCGGCTTCGCATGCCCAAGGCGACGCAGCGGTGGCTCTGCCAAGATGTCATTCGCCGAGTGTGCATTCGCAAGGCCAGCCACCTCTGCAGGGGTCAATCGAGACCGTTTGTAGAGCTTGCCAAGCTCTCGCAGCATTGGATTGCCAGCATCTCTCGCTGTGCGTTTGGTGATCGTCCTGCGAAGGAAACTAGGCATGAGCTTCGAGCCAAAATGGCTATGGTCTTGATGCACGCGATGATGATGGTGATGATAGTGACGATGATGCTGATGATGAGGATGATGATGATGATGATGATGATGGCGATGGCGATGACGATGACGATGACGATGACGATGATGATGATGATGATGATGGTGATGATGATGGTGATGATGGTGATGACGATGTTTGTGATGATGGTGTGCTGATGATGGTGATGATGATGGTGGTGATCTGCCAGCGACCGCGACGACGAACATGACGATTGCCATTTGCGGCGACGGCAACGGCGACGTCGGCCATGACCTTACAGTTTGTATGCATACGACGAGTCACAGGCATTGTATCAAGCGAGTGCTGCAGCATGTTGTATTGGTGGTAATGGGTTTTGGAAAGTGGTGGTGATGATGACAACTGCGTTTCAGACGGCGACGTTGATGGCTCTGGTGACGGCGACGTTTGAGACGGCGACTGTATGTTTGGTGAGTCAACTCCTCGTCTTGAGCTACCGTTGCCTATCGGGCCTCGGTGCCTCCTGTAACCTACTGATGCCACAGGTGCTCTAAGGGGGGGGGGGTGCGGGAACCTGTGCATTGGAAGGGAAGGGAGGGGGGGGCGGAGAGGGAGGGAGAGAGGGGCGGAGGGGGAGGGAGGAAGAAGTGGCGGATGGGGGGGGGAGGAGAGGGAGGGGGGGCGGGCGCGAGGTGGAGGAGCGGCCGAGGGAGCTCAGGAGGCAGAGGTGGACAGGAAAGGCAAGGGAGTGCCCAGGGGAGGGGGAGTGTAGGGCAGCAAGGGAGGAGTGGGGGAGGGGAAGGGAGAGAAGGACCCAGCGAGGTTTTGAAAAGTTTGAAAAAAGTTTGATTTCAAACTTTCCCCCGTGGAAGTTTGAAATCAAACCTCCTTTTGCTTGTAACATTCGCACAGACCGAAGTTTGACAAACCTCCTGGAGTTTGAAATCAAACTTTTTTCAAACCTCTACCCGCCTTGCCGGGTACCGGAGGGGAGGGGGGGTGGCGGAGGCGCCCCCTCAGGAGCTTCAAAAGACCCCCTCGGGAGGTGGCTAAGCTGAGAACCCCCTGGGTCACGAGCACCTGATCCCCAAATGACACCACGGCATTAGCCCTAAAGAAGAGTAGGCTTGAAGCCACTCAGCCCCAAAGCAAAAAGCACCCCTAGCCTCACGACGCGAGCTTTTTTATATCGGCGATGTGGGCCTTCTTCAGGGTGGCGAAATGATTCTCGAGATTCGCAGAGCACGACTCGATCTCGCTGGTGCTCTTCGATACCTCCTCGATCGTCTTCTGGGCGCCGCTCGGCTTCGTAATCTCCTGACCATACAAACCGAGGGAGTCCTTCAACGCCGTCTGGGTTGGGTCGGCTGCCGCCCTCATGGAGGAGCCCATCTCGGCGGGGTATCCCTTCGAGACTACCTTGGCGATGCACTCCTCGTACTCAGTGAGCTCCTTGTTCACCTTGTCGCACTGGGCCTTGAACTTCCGAAGCTGCAGAGCGCGAGCCGCCACAGCCTCGCGTAACTTCTTGCTCTCCTCACTCTCGGGCTCCTTCGGCTTTGGGGTAGTTTTCTGCCTCTTCTGCTTGCCGCTGCCGAAGCTGCCGATGATGGCATCCTGCGCAGCGGTGTACTCTGCGACCCCGACCGCGGCCTCCGACGACACGCCCGCCTCTTGGGACCAGCCAGTCATCGACCTCAATATCTTCTTCGATACCTTGAACTCCTTCATGCCCTTCTGCGCCAAGGAGGGGTACGTCGAAGGGCGACTCTCCAAGTCGCCGCTGTCGCAAAGTATATGGGCCGTTTCCTTGTCATTCAGCCAAAGAGGCCCAGCCAGCGTAGACTGCAGTACCCACTCCTCGCCGTCCTCGGACATGCGCGAGTCGACCGCCTTCGTAGTGGTGTAGCCCGACCTGCGACATGCTGACGGGTCAGTGATGAACTGCGCGATCCACTCCCTGCGTTCATCGGGTGCGAGAGTGCTCCACTTGTCCTTGTCTTGCGTGGACATGCTTTTCCGCAACGTAGTCTGGAGGGTGTTTAACGTTCCAGGGGGCACCTTCTTGAGGTCATCGGCGCTGCGCGTCAACTTGCCCAAAGCGTCACGTGCGATCTGAACCGACTTTGGAACTTTGGCCGCGGCCGCACCAGCGGTCTCTATCCCCTCGGCTTTCGGCTCAAGCTTGAGCACTGAGCCGTGCTCAGCTGGTGCGGCCATTGCAGTCGCTGTAGGCTGTGAACTACCACGCAGTACAGAAGCTGGGCTGAGCCGAAACTGCTACGGGGTATGGGTGTGATGGCGATGGTGGTGGTGGTAGTGGTGGTGGTGCTGGTGGTTGTGGTGGTGGTGGTGGTTGTGGCGGTGGTTGTAGTGGCGGTGGTGGTGGTGGGGTATGTGCGGTGGTGGGGTGGTGGTAGTGGTGATGGTGGTAGTGGTGGTGGTAATGGTGGTGGTGATGATGGCGATGGTAGTGTGGTAGTGGTAGTGGTGGTGGTGATGGTAGTAGTGATGGTGGTAGTGGTGATGATGGCGTTGGCGATGGTGGTAGTGGTGGTGGTGATGGCGGTGGCGATGAATGGTGGGAGGGTTGAAGGGGCGAGGTGGGTGCGAGGGGAGAGGGAGGGTGGCGGGGTGGACAGGGAGAGGGCGTCGGGGGGGAGGGCAGGGGAGGCGAGCGGGAGGTGATGGTGCATGAGACGGCTATCTTACGTTGAAGCATTTGGTCTATTATGTTGCCATGGCTCGTTAGATGTTTGTTGTTGCGATTTGTTTGCGCCATGAGTTGTTGATGGCGAGGGCGCCAGGGGCGATGACGGGGATGCTACTTGGGATGGCGGAGGTGGCGATTGCGATGGTGATTGGAGGACCGACGATGATTGTTCCCTTTTCGGGCGCCTGCCTGCCCACTGCCACGGATCGCGAAACTCGCAAGCACTGCTGAGGAGGAGGAGGAGGGAGATGTGGATGAGGAGGGCACTGCTGCTTTATTTAATTGATTGCTTGCCTAGTCGGCCACCTCAGGATGCGCCTCGATGACATCTGAGGCTAAGACCCTCAACTTCTCGCGAAGGCCGTTGATCTTATCCTTGCCCATCTCGCAAATCGGGGAGGCGATATCGTTCAAGAGCCACGCCTGCTCCCCGACGACGCGCTCACACACCTCGCGAGGAGAGAGCGTCGAACCAGCGCACTTGCTCGTGGTTACCGAGAGGACCTGCATCTTCTTGCCCTTCTTGACCAAATCGATTAAGAATACGACCATTGTAGTATTGTGGCCGCTGCAGACCTGGAGCTTCACGTCGGACTCGACCTCGTCCTCGTCGCATGGCTCCTTGTCGCCCTGGTCATCCTCTGCATCCTCGATCTCGTCGTCATCGCCAGGGAGATCGACGGCGCCAGCAACGCCGCCTTCGGGAGGACCCTCGGCTGCAGCGCCGCCGCCCTCACCGGGGCGATGAGGGGCTGCAGCGGGCTTCCTCTTCGCACTCGCTGGTCTCCTCATTGCTGCGGCTGGGCGCTTCAGCAGCCCACGCCCTCGTCCACGCCCAGCTGCGCCGCCAGGAGGAATGTACTTCTCAAGCTCGCCGAGCTCGCTCACGCACACATTCGGCACCTCCAGCTCCAGCTTGAACTCGTCGGCCCAAACTGCGATCGCCATGCCGTTGTCGCCCTTCCTGTAGTACGAAGCTTTCTCGACGCTCCCATCGCTGAACAACTTCAGCCCAGCCCACTGGTAGCCGTCGAAGTACGCCGAAACCATCGTCTTCTCACCCGAATATTCGCCATCAGATGCCTCCTCGCCCCCGATCCCGTCATCGCGGTCGGCGGTCTTCTGGAGGTTCGGGAAGATGGAAGTGCTGGCGGAGGCACGCTGAATAGGCCATTGGCCACCAAGGCCAGGAGAGCACACCATGTCGTACAAGTCCTTCAAAGGCGACGCATCGTCGCAGTTGGACGCCATCTCCCGCGCATGGGAGCACATGACCCTGATCTTGTAGGCGATCATATTGCGCATCTCGTCGATCGATCTGCCAGCTGCAGCAGCCAGTCGCCCGAAGCCATCCATCAGGGACGCGTCGGTCACTGCCTTCTCGACGCTCTGCTCGACGTCGCCCTGCAAAAAGTGCCCGCCCCTCGGGTCAAGGGTGAACAATCCCATCAGAAGCTCCTTGTACATCAAGATCTTCTCTGGGTTCCTGCCGACCTTCATGTCGACTGATTCGTAGAAGTTCTCGCCCTGGCTGATGATCGTCGCGATCGCTGTGCCGATCACTAGAGCCAAGGCCTCCACTGTCTGAGCCGCATCACCCGATGGATGTCGCCAGGACTTCGGGTGCGCACGCTTGGGACACTTCAACATAGGAACGGGCTGAGGCGCAGGCTTTCAGCCAACTGGTTTGAGCCAGAATGGCCATGGGACGGAGGAAACTGACAACAAACAATAAGGTTGGAGCATCACTAGGGCAATTGTCGTTGAACATCGGTGGCAATCTGTCAACTTTCGACGGCGACTGCGGAGCGTGCTCGGCCCCTCGTGAGCGATCCAGGGAGACGCGCGACCAGAACTGCCACTTGCCATTTGCCACGAGCCGCGTGCCACAACCAACAACATGTACGAATAGTAAGTGCATCTGTAACGTATGTGTGTATGTACGCATGTATGTTTGTATGCTTTATGCGTATGTATTGATATATATATATATATATATACATATATGTATATGTATGTATATATACGTGTATATATATATATATATACATCTACATCTGAATGTCTATATATATACATATATATACATACATACATGAGTATCTTTACACGAACGCTAACCACAAAAAAATAGTAATACACACAAAACTTTAGGAGCCGAGACACAACAATTTAGTAGTTCAGGGCACGACCACGAAATTTTAGTGATCCGGAAGGCCTGGGCAAACAGTGCAGGCGTGCAGGCAACCCTCCTCCTCCTCCTCCTCCACCCTCCTCCGCCTCCTGTGTGCGCTGTTGCCAGCCCCCCGACCTCCAGCTGAGGAGTCAGATCGTGCAAGGCCCTTTTTCCTCACGAGCGAGCTGTTCTGGTACGACTCTCCATGGGCGAGGGACAGACAGACATGCTTAGTTACGTAAGCCCCGCCGCCTCCAGCTTTGGGGCAGCACGTCAGGCAGAGCGAACTTTCTGGCCGCCATCGTCTGTGGCCCCCCGGGCGCGCGTCAGCACGCAGCACTGTGGGGCCTGGAGGAGAAAATCAGGAGTGCGCGCAAGGTTTGCCTGGTGGGCGGCGCAGCTGAGCGGGCACGCGACGGTGGCGCCTGGGAGAAGCGAGGCGAGGGGATAGGCAACCAGGTGTAAATCGAGCACCCAAGGGGGGGGGGGGGGGGAAGGCCCAGCGAGGCGGAGGAGGGGCCGAGACCCCGGCAGAGGGGGGAGGCGGCGCGTTCGGTGCTGTCAGCTGCGCAGGCGCTAGGGCCACGCCAATCTCGATACGGAGGCAGGCGCAGAAAGAAGCAGAGCGGCGGCCAGGGTACTGCACAGTCAAACAGTGCATGGCCCGCTCTCTGTGACACCGCTCCCAGCGGAACCGTTACATTTTGGAGGAAGGAAATTACCCTGCGACGTACCCAACCCGCGTGCATCAAATGGCAATGTGCCAACATTAGCAGGAACAACGACAGTGTAGACGCGGCGATTTGCTGTGCAAGCTACATGGGATGCGCATGCGCTGCGCGATTCACAGGACGACGATCGAAGAACGAGGCCTGAGGCCCCAGGATCGAAGAAGAACGGGCACGGGAACGAGGGGTAGGAGAGGGATGGAATGGAGGGCGGGGGGGGCGAAAGGCCATCGCGGAAGCAGCAGCATGCATGGAGAAGGTGAGGCGGGGAATAGGGCGACGATGAAAGTGGCGGGAGGAGACAGAAGACTGCCGCGTTTTTCAAGTGCGAGCTAAACCCGCAGCGCTGCCTGCGCCATGTCGTCGCAGAGTTCCACATGATAAAACTTGTTTAGAGTGCAAGGAACGAGCGAGGCGTAGCTCGCCCGCTAGCTTCTCCGCCTCCTTCCCGCACATTTCAGCGCGGGAGCTGAACGCTCGCAGGCGCGCCGCCAGGTCTGCGGGCGGCCCGCGGGAAAGAAACTCAAGGCCGGGGTCGCGTATCATCAATCGGTTGTCCATCGTCCAAAGTTGCACTGGCGACGTACTGGTTGAACGCGGAGCGAGCAGCATCACGCGCGTGCCTGAACGCCACGCAGGTACAGTGCACGCGCGATTGGGACTTCAGGTCGATCACGCGCGTCTCCACCAGGCTTGGCAACACCACGCGACTGAGGATCTCACTGCGGTCTGCCATGCTGCTGTCCGCGAATGCAATGCGCTGCCTGCAAGTAAGGCGGCGGCGTCCACTTGTCTCAGAAGATGTTCCCGCGGGCCCGAAGGGCGACCGCCAGCTCGAGCCGCGGCGCCGGCAGGCCAGATAAGGATCATGCAACAGCAAAGACGATGACAGAGCAACGAGGTATCGGCGAGTGCATGACCGGCCTCCGTTTCCTGCACTTCTTTCCTGTAGTTCCCCTAGCTCATCGAGCTCAGCAGATGTTTCTGCGGGTCCGAAGGACGACCGCCAGCTCGAGTCGCAGCGCCGACGAGCTGCATCCACATCAGGCAACACCCCAGGAGACACTGGCACACAACGATTTGACGTCAGTCAGTGCCAGACCACTCCATGTCTAGTTCCTCGCACACATACAGTCGATCGCAGATGCGGGATAATCGAAGTAGAATGACGGGTCCAATCTGCGTCCGCGTAGGACGTCACTATGCTGGACCCCGCAGCAGGTCTCGAAAGTGGCGACAGTTTCATGGGCCCCACAGCAGCCCTCGAAAGTGGCGACAGTTTCACAGATCGTAGCCCCCCAGCGCTGGCGAGGTCTAATCTGAGTCCCCGTAGGACGTCACTCCGCTGGCCCCCCAGCAGCCTTCGAAAGTGGCGACAGTTTCACAGATCGCAGCCCCCCAGGGATGGCGAGGTCTAATCTGTATCCCCGTAGGGCGTCACTCCGCTGGGCCCCCCACGCAGCCTTCGAAAGTGGCGACAGTTTCACAGATCGCAGCCCCCCAGGGATGGCGAGGTCTAATCTGAATCCCCGTAGGGCGTCACTCCGCTGGGCCCCCCAGCAGCCCTCGAAAGTGGCGACAGTTTCACAGATCGCAGCCCCCCAGGGATGGCGAGGTCTAATCTGAATCCCCGTAGGGCGTCACTCCGCTGGGCCCCCCAGCAGCCCTCGAAAGTGGCGACAGTTTCACAGATCGCAGCCCCCCAGGGATGGCGAGGTCTAATCTGAATCCCCGTAGGGCGTCACTCCGCTGGGCCCCCCAGCAGCCTCGAAAGTGGCGACAGTTTCACAGATCGCAGCCCCCCAGGGATGGCGAGGTCTAATCTGAATCCCCGTAGGGCGTCACTCCGCTGGGCCCCCCAGCAGGCCTCGAAAGTGGCGACAGTTTCACAGATCGCAGCCCCCCAGGGATGGCGAGGTCTAATCTGAATCCCCGTAGGGCGTCACTCCGCTGGGCCCCCCAGCAGCCTCGAAAGTGGCGACAGTTTCACAGATCGCAGCCCCCCAGGGATGGCGAGGTCTAATCTGAATCCCCGTAGGGCGTCACTCCGCTGGGCCCCCCAGCAGCCCTCGAAAGTGACGACAGTCTCGCAGATCGCAGCCCCCCAGAGGAGAGAGGAGGAGGCGGGAGGAGGCGGGAAGGAAGGAAGGAAGGAAGGAAGGAAGGAAGGAAGGAAGGAAGGAAGGTGGAGACTGCAGTGCTCTATTCAAAACGAGTACCCAACGCAGGAGGGTTGGGAAATACAGAAAGGAGAACGGGCCAGTTGACCTTTCTCTTCGGTCTTGCCCCCTCCCCCGTCACCTGGCTCTGCGTGAAGCCAGGCAGCTGCGTGAAGCCTTGCAGCTGCGTTCCAGACGTCAGCGAGTTGCGACGCAAGCTCGTCAGATCCGACGGCGCATGCGATGCCGAGCTGGTCGGGGCTCTTTTGGAACTCTTTGGGACTTCTTGGGGAACTCGTAAAGCCTCCTGGGGGTCTCCTGCGGCGAAGATCTCGGGTTCTCGGTTCACGTCCCCGATCCTGGGCCGCGGTCGGGGCCCCCCCGGGCCGTCTTGGACGTCTCCTCGGCGCATTGGGCCGTCTTGGGGTGCTTTGAAGCCTTTTGTTCGGTTCCCGTTTCGGGGGTTCGTCCGGTAGAAGATCTGAAGTTCGTTCTGGAGTTCATGGGTTTCCTGTAGTTTCCGTCTTGTGGCGATCCTCGGAGCCTCACGGAGCGTTTTCCAGCGTCGGGAGGCGGAACATGCGGAAACGCCAAAATTGTTCAAGAACCTATGGAACATACATGTGTGTGTGTGTGTTGGCGTCTTCGAGCTCTATTGGGAGACCTCTTGGAAGCCTCTTGGGTATCTTGGGGGCCTCTTGGGCCGTCTGGAGGCCGTCTTGGGGCCTCTTGGAGCCTCTTTTGGGCTTCTTGGGGGCCTCTTGCGGCCTCTTGGGGGCCTCTTGGGGCTTCCTGGGGGCTTCCTGGGGGCCTCTTGGGGCATCTTGGCAGCATCTTGGGGGCCTCTGAGGCCGTCTTTGTGCCATCGTCGCCCCTCGTGGAGCGCTCTTGGGCCATTGCGACTGTAGCAGCAGAAGGACAGGAGATATTTTCCGCTTGAGCCAAAATGCGAACAACAGCACACAAAGACCACAATCCCTGGGCTGAACCCATCGTTGAAAACCAGGAGATCTCGCACAATGTGCATGTGCACGGATATCGGCGTTTCGACATTGGGCAGAACGGGGGGGGGAGGGTCGGGAGGGGTCTGGCTCCAGACCTCGGCTGGTGAGCGTTTTCTTATTCGGCGTTTCAACATTGGGCGGAAGGAGGGCAGTGAGTCCCAGGGGGGAGGCCCGACCCTGTCGCAACAGGCGCCCAAAAACGGCCAGCCAAGATCCACTCAGTGAATCTACTCCATGAGGACTCCATGGGGGGGCGGGGCGCGAGGGCCCGCGCCGATCGGCAGAGCAAGCAAGCAAGAGACTGCGTGCACAAAAACGGCACCACAACGACAGCGACAGATGATCTCTCGTGTGCGGTGCACATCGGAGGAGCTCATACCTCGGTTTAGTCCAGGTTTGCGCGATCCCCCTAACCCTCCGCACATTCACTAAATGACGACAGATAGGCAGTGTCCTCGTCAGGCCTCAAGCAAACGCGAAAAAAACACGGGCACCGACACATACTCCACCTGCTCCCCGGCGGGGAATTGGAGGAGGGGTGGGAAGAGGAGAGAAGGGGTAAGACTCCGTGCACACAGCGATTCAGCGATTCGCACGCTGCCAAAATTAGCCGCGGCCGTCAGGGCGCGAGATGACTCGACGCACGGCATGCGCGCGCCTGACGGCACTCCTTCGATGCCAAGGCGCCCAGCGCCCTTCTCGGCGCTTCTCGGCGAGAGAGGCGAGGGCCTCAGGCGTCCGCCTTTCTTGCAGCAGCGCTCTGCTGCAATCTTCAGAGAGCTCATTCTTCGGCTGCGGCGGCCACAGACTGTAGGCGGTGAAGGCCGCCATGTTCCCCGACACGCCCAAGCACATCAGGTACTTCCAGCCTACCAGCGGTGGCCTCCAGACTTCCAGATACCCATGAGCAGGACCAAGGCGATGGCCGCCACCTTTTGAAGTTTGCGGCAAACGACGCGAAGAACGGTGAGAGGCCCCTGACAATGTTGTACAGCAGGAGGTTGTAGCCGAGGGCCCAGATGCCGGACAGTATCACCAGCTCCACAGTGCCAGGGCTCAGCTGGGCGATCTCCACGAGCACGCTGAAATTCGTGGCCATCTCGTGCACAGGATAAGACACGGAGTGCTTGATCAACCAGATGGGCAACAACAGCAGCACGACGATTGGAATGGCCATGTAAATGAGCGTGTCGATAGAGTTCAGCTTGAACCCCTTGCCAAGAATCACCACTACGATGAGCTCCAGGGAGGAGAACAGGAGCGAGCCGATGCACAGGCAAAGACCCAGCGTGTCGCTGCCACCGCCGCCGTCGTTGATCTGGGCCGCCGTCCTCTTCCAGGCGCTCTTGGAGATGACCACCAGCGCCGCGCAGATGACGCCGAGTAGCACCATGCCCACCTTCGCAGGAAAGCACAGCTGCAGGAGGAGAGACATCAGCGGGCTCGTGGAGCGGACCAGAACGTTAACGGACATGTCCAGGAGCGAGAGGCTGAAGTTGTTGAGGGCTATGTTCAGGGTGAAACACACTGCGAGGGCCATCACCGCGAAGGCCTGGTCCTTGCTGACGATGGTGTGCGGCCTGTAGGCCCACGGCGTCAGCTGGGACACGAGGATCGCCAGCGCGAGGAAGAGGAAGCCCACGAGCTGCTGCATGGCCGTCAGCACTAGAAGCGCCTGGAAGCTCCGCATGTTGAGCTCCTGGGAGACCGTGTGGATGTACAGGATCGCCTTCATGTACTACAAGTTCATGAAGTTCTGGGCCCCGACGAACAGGAGCAGCTGCGCCAGGGTCTGGCATCTGGGCAAGATGACGAAGACGCCGCCGCCGAGCACCAGCGCCAACCAAGACATCCCGAGCTGCGTGCACAGATCCGCGGTTCCTATGCAGGCCGGCTCCTCGATCGCGAGCAGCCAGCAGCAGCGCGCGGCCGACATGGCTACTAAAACTCAAGGATGCAATATGGGACTCAACTTCGAATACTGTCGGCTGATGTGAGGCGCTGGTGTCAACCTTGAGCCAAAATGGCTACGGCGTTCAGGGCCCTCTCGGGCCGTCTTGGACGTCTCTGCGGCGCTTTTGAAGCCTATTGGGCCGTCTTGGGGCGATCCTCGGAGCCGCACGGAGCGTTCTGCAGCGTCGGGAAGCGGAACAGGCGGAAACGTCAAAATTGTTCAAAAACCCGTGGAACATACATGTGTTTGGGCATCTTCGAGCTCTGTTGGGAGACCTCTTGGAAGCCTCTTGGGCATCTTGGGGGCCTCTTGGGCCGTCTGGAGACCGTCTTGGGGCCTCTTGGAGCCTTTTGGGGGCTTCTTGGGAGCCTATTGGGGCCTCTTGGGGGCCTTCCTGGGGGCCTCTTGGGGGCATCTTGGGGCGGAGAGCTTGATTTTTCAGTTCGCGCTCCCTCCCTTGGGCCCCTCTTGGGGCCTTCGTGGGACCCTCTTGCGCAGTTTTGGGCGACTCTGGGGCCGTCTCGGGGCTCTCTTGGGCCGTCTAGGGGCCCTCTTGGGAGCCTCTTTGGCCGTCTTCGAGCGGTTTTAGGAGCCCTTTGGGCGGTGCCTTAGTGCGGGAAACACGAAACAGCGAGAATGCAAAAAACATGACAAAACAAACCAATGAAAATCAACGAGTTTGCCCTCTCGGAGCGCTGTTGGGTGGCATCTTTACGTCATCATCATCATCATCACCACACCACCACCACCACCACCACCACC
Source organism: Prorocentrum cordatum (assembly GCA_963575745.1). Classification (NCBI taxonomy): domain Eukaryota; class Dinophyceae; order Prorocentrales; family Prorocentraceae; genus Prorocentrum; species Prorocentrum cordatum. Next base: position 328,451 of record CAUYUJ010015030.1, read on the forward strand.
ACCACCACCACCACCACCACCACCACCATCATCACATCATCATCATCATCATCATCATCATCATCATAATCATCATCATCATCATCATCATCATCATCATCATCATCATCCATCATCATCATCATCATCATCATCACCATCACCATCACCATCATCATCATCATCATCATCATCATCATCATCATCATCATCATCATCATCATCATCATCGTCAGCAGCAGCATCAGCATCATCATCACCGAAGGACCCAGAAATGCGGAGCCTTCGCCCAGTGCAGTATTTCGTGGCCCCATAGGGAGCTCCACCGAAGGTCCCAGTGGCGGAACTCGCATGCGGTCCCTGTGCCCAGTACAGCGTTGCGTGGCCCCATAGAGAGCTCCACCGAAGGTCCCAGTGCCGCAGTCCGCATGCGGTTCCTGCGCCCAGTACAGCGCTTCGTGGCCCCATGCGGAGCTCCACCGAAGGTCCCAGTGGCGGAACTCGCATGCGGTTCCTGCGCCCAGCACAGCGCTTCGTGGCCCAGCAGGGAGCTCAACCGAAGGTCCCAGTGGCGCAGTCCGCATGCGGTTTTTGCGCCCAGTACAGCGCTTCGTGGGCCCACAAGGAGTTCCACCGAAGGTCTCATTGGCGGAGCTCGCATGTGGTTCCTGCGCTCAGTGCGTGGTTTCGTAGCCCCATGGGGATCTCCACCGAAGGTCCCAGTTGCGCAATCTGCACGCGCTTCCTGCGCCCAGTACAGCGTTGCGTGGCCCAATAGGGAGCTCACTCGAAGGTCCCAGTGGCGCAGTGCGCATACGGATCCTGCGCCCAGTACAGCGTTTCGTGGCCCCAGAGGGAGCTCCACCGAAGGCCTCAACGACGGAACTCGCATGCGGTTCCTGCGCCCAATACAGCGTTTCGTGCCCCCAGAGGGAGCTCCACGGAAGACGATACCCACAACTTCGGTACTCTCAGGTTCTTCGTCAGGCTGATTACACAGGGTTCATGAGAAAAGGTGTTCGCTTCGTTTGTGTTCCAAAATGTTGCCCCCGCTAAAACGCTGGCCTCAGGTTCGGGTTTCCGCTCGTTGCGAATCGCGTTCCCGCTGCAACGCGGGCCTCATTTCCGCGCTTCCGCTCGTTCCGAATCGTGCTCCCGCTGCAGGGCTGGACTCATTTCCGCGCTTCCGCTCGTTCCGAGTCGTGCTCCCGCTGCAGCGCTGGCGTCATTATTTCCAGTGCAATGCCACTTTCCAGTGCCATGCCACGGCATGTTTTTCGGTCCTTCCAAATTCGGGGAGACGTACGACTCGGGTACGGGGGACTCGGATTGGCCTGACGGGGGCCATCATAAGAATGACGAGACCCAGTCTGAAATTTGACGCGGGCTCCCGCTGCAGATCCCACGAAAACGAGACCGTCAAAATCCAGGACGCGCTCGTCAAAAAAAAGCAAGCCCGAATTCCGGCATACTCGAGTCTTACGTTTCCCCGACAAATAGGACCCAACATGCAGAAAATGCCCCCCCCCAACAAAAACATCGGAATGTATTGCATGTTCGGCGTCGATTCGTCGATTCTGAGGGCCGCAGAAGCCCCCCCACCCACTTTGTGGCGTCGACACGCCATGCTTTGTCATGCTACGCATTGATCTTCAACACCATGCTATGCCATGTAATGATATGTCATGCTACGTCATCCGACTGTGCGAGTAGACAGGAGATCTACGCCATGGTCAGGGATGGGAGGGAGGGATAGGACGTCAGATATGACGCGAGCGCCCCTAGCTTGCCCTCCTCCTCCTCCCCCTCCCCCTCCAAGCCGCTCTGGCTCACACCTTTGCGGCGCTGATTTTGCACGCGCGTGCCTCAGAGCGGCTCGTGCTTGCGAGCCCGTTGTTCCTTTCACGTCCGCCCCGCCCGCAACAGCCTGCGGGGCATGGGGCCACCGCTCGATGTCCTTCCAGGCGCCAGGACGCCTCTGTGATGCAATTGGGCATCGCGTGTACGGTGCCGTGCAGTCCAGCGCCGGCGCGCTAGTCTTTGGTCGGGCATGTTCCCCTACAGGCCGATTTTGGGCGAAATATCAAAAATATTCAAAACATGTTCAAACATAATTTGAATAAAACATTCAAAACATCGTCCGCATACTATGTTTTCGACTATTTTGAAATATTCCTGGTGTAGAGGGACAGGCCCGACTTAACGCCAGCCTAAGGTTGTCCAGCAACCTGTGCGGCGGCGGCGGCTGAGGGGCCCACGGGGACGGGGTACCTGGCACCATTGGGGGCGTGGGCGGAGGGGCCACCGACAGGAGGAGACGGACAGGCCAAGATCATCCAAGACCTGCAGCAGACCCAGACCCCCGACGTCGTGATTTGTTCACAACCTCAAGGCTGCCGCCGCAGCTGAGCCTGCGGTGCTGGGGGCAGCCACGAGGAAACACCTGGCAACAGCGGCAACCAGCGGGGTTCAGCGGGCCCGACGGCCGTCACCCGAACGCCACCGTCGGCACGGCTGACCTCCAGCACTCCTGGGACCACAACCCGGTGGACGCTGAGTGGGGGGCAGCAGTGGGCTTCGCGGTGCCGGCAGGCCGACCTGGGCGCATGATCGACTCGGAGCGGCTCAGAAGCCTGAGCGAGAGAGCAGCCAGCCCATCGAGCCAAGAGAGCCGACGAAAAGGGTTCTGACACAAGAGGGTGGAGTTCGGGGCCGTTGCCTGGGTAAACCTTGTCGACGGGTGCACTCACAGGTCCTGAGAAGCTCGAGACGCCCTGCCAGATAACGTCCACGCGAGGCGAGCCCCTGGACCGACATGCGGTGCAATGGAGGCCAGTCCAGAAAGAAGCTGACCCGCAAGAAACCCAACCCTGAGACCCCAGGGCGTCCAAGATTCAGGAGGAGGAGGAAGAGGAGGAGGAGGACGAGGAGGAGGAGGAGGAGAAGGAGAATAATAATATGTTTTTGTTTGCTGCCGTTGCGGGGCAATGAGCTCGGACGACAAGCTGACGGCATAGACTTCTGAAGGGTGCTGTGGCCGTGCGGGTACAGGCGCCCAGGACCAGTTGCGACAGAGTTGCAAAGGAGAACTCTCCCACTACAGAGCTGGGGTGAAGCACTTACTGCTTTCCCGCCCACGCGGGGTGGCCAGCAGTCAGAGAGTGCATCCAAGTGCAAGCTGACCAAGCGGCAGCCCCCTCCAGCGACTCTGTCCTGTCTCGTTCGGCTTGAAGGCGGGGATGGGGGAGGGGGTTGGTGGTCGGGACGAAGTGCTCAAAGCGTTCGGGCTGACGGTCGAGGACCGCCCACGAGTGCTCGCGATGGTTCGGCAAGCGATCCAGCAAGCTTCGGCCACCTCTGAGGACCTCGACTTAAAGGAGGCTTCGGACGAGGGTGGCTAATTTTTCCTTTCGACTGCCTCCAGGGCCAAACCAAGCCAAGCCAAGCCCCCTCCCCTTACCCCTGCCCCTCCTCCCCCTCCTCCTCCTCCTCCCTCCCTCCCTCCCTCCCTCCCTCCCTCCAACTTGGGGCGCTCTTGGGGCGCTCTGGGGAGCCTTCGGGGCGCTCTTGGGGCCATGTTGGAGGAGATATATCAAAGAAGGGGGGGGAACTTAGCGCTGCCCCTCTAGAATGCCTCGAATCGCCTCTTGGGACCCAAAAGAGGCCAAAATCCGTCCAAAACCTACGGAACTCAATGCTTGTTTGATTTCCCGTCTTTTCGCTCTTGGAGCCGTCTTGGGCCAACTTGGACGCCCCAACGACCCGCGGAACCCCCCGTCCAGGTCCAGGGGAGGGGGTCGGGGGAGGGGTAAATCCCTCCCCGAAAGAGAAGAAGGGGGTTGGAAGAGGAAACTCTCTAGACCACCGACGCCCAGAGGGCTGGTAGGACTTCAGGCAGCGCCACAGCAAGGAAACAAGACCTAGCAAGTCCAAATCCGCCAGCCCCCTTGTGGGGCCACCAGGCTGCGAGGCGCGTGATTCGCAGTTTCCTGTACCAGTTGTAGTTTGTAGTTTCCAGTGTTACAGTTCTGCTTCTTGCTGGTTACTGTAACTAGTTGACTTCTTGCTGGTTACTGTAACTAGTTGATTGACCGCGCGAGGGGGGGGGAGGCCCAAACGGGATTTTTAGCGTCTCCTGGGCGCGTTGTCTGAATTGCTGGGGGGGCTCGAAATCAACACCCCTCACGCAGATCCGCGGGGTCAGGGTCCAAAAACACAATTTGCCACATTTCTGAAATTCGGTGCCACCCCTCACGCAGATTCAGGGCCACAGGGATTTTTCTGAAATTCGGTGCCACCCCTCACGCAGATCCGGGGTCAGGGTCCAAAAACACACGGGATTTGGTCCTACGCAGACGCGGTCAGGGTCCAAAAACACAAGGGATTTGGCACATTTCTGAAATTCGGTGCCACCCTTCACGCACATCCATCGCAAGGCGTGGTAACCCAAACTGCGAGAACTCCCTCGGCCCTTTAATCGCAAGGTGTGGTAACCAAGCCCGTAAACCATACACGTCTTACCAATCGCCAGGTGTGGTAACCCCTCTTGTGATCAGTTGGTTTTGCTGATTGCGAATCGGCTTCGCATGAAGTTTCGATACTGCTTCACAACAGCGCCAAGGCCTCATGACTTAGCTCTTCCATGGCCCATTCTCCGAGAGAGGGGGCCGGCGGCAGGGGCGAAGCCCTTACGGTATAAACAAGATCAAACAACTCCTGGGAACGCCGGCGAAGGCTTCGCACCCACCATTTCTTCAAGACCCTGCAAGGCCCAATTGGGGAATAACTAATTCATGGTCGTGGCCATCTCGCTGGGGATGTTCTGGCGCCCGCCTGACGGCATGGCACTGTCGGGCAGGGGGTGGCCAGGCCTCCGATTGCCGGCGGCGATTCATTATCCGAACGAGTTGTGCTTGTTACAGTTAGCCGGCCTGTATCAGATAGGGCGCCACAGGCGAACCCTACCCCTACCCCCCACGATTTCTGAGGGGGAGGGTGGGCTTCACTTCGCTCTGGAGCTCCGCCCTCCCCCTCAGAAATCGTGGGGGGTAGGGGTAGGGTTCGCCTGTGGCGCCCTATCATAAGCATGCGGTAGTGGTGCAAGCGCCTTTGGACGCCCGTTTCGAAGCTTTCCGAGCGGGGCGCGGCCAGCGAAAGTGGCCAAGGATGGACCGAGGAGGCAAGGATGCAAGAGTACCCTTGGGAAGGTTGTCCATCCTTACTATGCGGGTTGACTGTGCTCCTCCCCGTGGAGAGTACTAGTTTGGGCCCTTGCTGCTCCTGCTCCTCCGATCCTCCTCCCCAGACCTCCGGGGTCCCCCGAGGTTCCCAGCAAGCCCCTCCACCACAAGTCTGCGGAGGCCACCGGCCTCCCCTGAACTAAAGTAACGCCCGACAGCGCAGTCTGTTCGAATCCGCGGGGCACAACAGGTCTCGGCGGCGAGCCCGGGGGGAAGTGAAAATGGAGGAAGAAACAACGGCACACACATAAACTTTTGGCGCTCCGCGCGGATTTCTTGGAGCTGCGCTGGGCCCCGCCTCCCTGGCGCCAAGGGCGGCGCCAGAGGCGCCGCCGGGGGGGGCCGAGCGCGGATCTAAGAGACCCGCGCGGAGAGCCAAAAATTGTGTTTGTGGCGTCTTCTCTTCTTCGAGAGAACAGAAAGCCTTCTCAGAAGGCTAGGCAGTCCCCCAGCCTCCTGACAAGTGCTCTAAGCCTTCCCCGAAGACGCAGAGCACCTCTCAGAGGGCCCGAGGGCTTCTGAGAAGCCCCGCCGCCTTCTGAGACGGCCCTCTCCTTCTCCCTTCTTCCAATCGCTCGCCGCGGAAGGTCTGGACCTCTACACTGGGGGGCAGACCTGCGCCCCGGATCTAGTTCGGACAGTCGTGCGATGGGCCTGCTTTCCACCACCACCATCATAAGTTGGGGGGGGACGGGGTCCTCCTCCACCTCCTCCTCCCCCTTCTCCTCCTCGTCGTCCTCCTCCTCCTCCTCCTCCTCCTCCTCCTCCTCGTGCTCCTCCTTCCCCCTTCGAACTTATGGTGGTGGTGATGGTGGTGGTGGCGGTGGTGGAAACAGGCCCATCATCGTAGGCGCGAACAAAACGCCCCAGAGGCTGGAGCTGCGAGAGGGGACGAGAGGCGGTGGCGCGCCCCCGCCGCCGTCTGCCGCTCCTTGACGCAGTCGAACTTGCCCGACTCGATCACGAAGAGGAAGTCGCCCGCGTCGCCCTGCCGCTGGCTCCGACACGCCGGGCCGAGCCCCCAGACTGCAACCAGCTCACCAGTCGGGGGCGCGCAAACATGGATTAGCGATCCGTGGATTTGGCGCGCGTTCGCCAAATCCATGGACCGGGGGGGGACCCTCCCCAGAATGCGGCTGATGGCGCCTCGCTCGGCGGCGGCAATCAGCGATTTCCTATGGAAACGGACCCGTCGCTAATCCACGCCCCCTTAATCTATGTTTGCGATCGCCTGAACCAGGCACTGCATCGGGGAGATCCCCAGACCTCCAGCGTGAAGAACTGCCGTGGACATCGTTCTGTGCCGGCGCGTTTTGCCCTGTCCGCACCCCTTCTGACGGAGGGAGAGGGGGGAGCAGGAGCAGACCGTGCAGTCGCGGGTCCCCTTGCTTGCTCAGCTGTCTTCTCCCTCTGCCTTCACTGCTGCCGGTGTCGCGCCTGCCTGGTCTGCGCTGCTGCAGTGTGCACGCACGATCTCTGCGTTGCTGCGGGAGCGCGTCAGGCGCAACGGAGCCCCGCGGCTCGGTGCTCGTCCGACGAACAGGCAGCGAAAGGTCGGGGAGGCAGACGGGGAAGCGCAGGAGGAGCGAAGCCCGGGACTGCGCGGCCACCAGCGCGACGCCACAAAGGGAAGGGGGCACAGATGCAGCCGTTGCCCTTCGCCGACTAAGGCTGGGTTAAGGAGCGAGGCCTTGTTTTTTCTGACCACGGCGAGCCTCGGCCGAGAGCGAGTCGGCCCGACGACCCAGAAATGTGGAACGGCACCAGAAGCAGAGGCCCCTCCTGAGCCCGAGGTGGTCCTTACTTCGACGCCTTGGCTGTGCACCTCGCCGCGTTCCTGGTCTCCCGCCGGCGTGGCATCGACATCCCGCCACCGCCACTCGCAGCTGCCTGCACGATCGGACCTCGCGCTGGACTGGGACGTCTTCGGCTTACGCGCCCTCCTCCCGCACTATGTCTCCTGCCCCCCGCGCGCTGCAGCCTCTGCGTCCGCCCCTGGGTGTGGCCGTGAGGCCGCCCCGCGCCCACTGCCGAGGCGATGCAGCACCGGCTGGCCGCACCAGCCGCGCCAAGGCACTGCACCTCGCCATGTGAGTGCGTTCCCCCCTCCCCCTTTCCTCGCCATCGCTCGGACGTCCATTTCCTGCGTTTTTCGGGGGTTTCGTGCGTGGTTTGTTCGCCAAATGATCAAGGATGCTCCTCGATGGTCCTCGCCGAAGGAAAAATGCACACGTCCGAGCGATGCCAAGTTTCTTTCCGCCCCGCGGCCGCTTTCGCCTTTCTCCCCCCTTTCCTCGCCGTCGGGGAACTCGCGCCGACCGCTTCCTGGACCGCCCGCGCGCGCGTGCGGACTGCCCCTGCTGCGCCGCGACGTAAAACGTGCACCATCTGGTTAGGAAGACGAGGAGGAACGAAAGAAGGACGCGGATGCTCGCCATCGCTCGGACGTCCATTCCCTGTGTTTTTGTTGGTTTCGTGCGTGGTTTTTTCGCCAAATGGTCAAGGATGTTCCTCGATGGTCCTCGCCGAAGGAAAAACGCACACGTCCGAGCGATGCCAGGGATGAGGACAAGGACTGCTAGGGGACTATTTACCTTGCGACAAGCAGCACGATCTCACTCCAGATAGAGCCTGCAAGTCCCGCCACGCAATGAAAGCAACCATCGCATCGTCTGACACACTGTGTGGACGCAAGGCACGTCCTGGGTCCGGTCTCTCTCTGCGAAGCCTCGGACCAGGAGGAACAGGATGAGGGGGAGGGGAACCACAGACAACATGGCCAATCTCAGCGTGAAGGCGTGAAGCGAGAGCAATTTCGGACGTCCGCCTGACCACTGGACACCAAGGAGGAGGCAGGAGGGAATTGGGGGGGTGCAGAAGAGAGGAAGATATAGGTAGACAGTGGAGGAGGACGGAAGAGGACGGGAAAGGAGAAGGAATCCTTACCTCAACCTCTTCCCCGACATCAGCAACCGTTCAGGCCAGAACTATCACGAAAATCGAGCCGCGGCGACGAGGTCCGCAACACTTCCGAGTCTCGAAGCTCAATCCCCTTTTTTTGCAACCACTTCTCCTCCACCCTTCTAAACCACCTCCTGAATGAATGAATGAATGAAGCCGCGTGTCCGTAGGCACATGAGCAAAGGCACGATCATGCGCTAGACAATATACTTGCGCACTGCTGCTTTCCAGGCTTCCGCTGAAAAAGGTGCCCAAATTACTTACGCTGCAACTGGCATCACGACAAATACGCTGCGCATGCTTATACAATTCTGACGCCCACGCCTGCCGGGGTCTGCCCCTCTTCCGGCGGCCGGGCTGCTGCGTCAAGTTGGAGGAGGAAGGTTGGAAAACGACTTGCCTGACAGGGTGGTCGTTGCATTTGCGCGCAATATCACCGAACAAAATCAATTGCCGCTGCAACAGAAGGTCGCTGAGCTTGGTGCGCCGGGCTCGCTGTAGGATCTCGGCGTTGGAGACGCGACTGACATAAGAATGCGCTATGCCTAAAACTTTACGCAGGCACCGCGCCTGAAACGCAGTCAATCTCGATAACTCGTGCTGACGTAACCAAGACGCGTGGAGACTATATAGGAGCGTCGATTCAACACATGCTGCGTATATAGTAAGCTTCCGCTTGGTCGACAGAGAAGAGTGAGACCAAACGCGCTGCAAAGAATCAAAAACGGATCGGGCGAGGCCAACCCGCCGGCTCAGCTCTGCTCCGACGGACCCGTCGGACGTCAGGACGCTCCCCAAGTACACCATGCTCTTCTTTTCTGGGATTGGGCAGCCGCCCGGCATGAGCATGGCAGCGGCGTTGCACCCTGTGGCCATGACCTCCAGCTTCTTCCAAGTGTACTTCAGACCGTAGTTGGCGCCCGCGTCCGAGATGGCCTTCATGTACAACTCCGCCTCCGCAGCGCCCGGGGCGACGATCAGCGTGTCGTCCGCGTACACCAGGTCGCTGACGTCACCAGCGGCGTCGCCGAGCGAAGCCTTCGCATCCTGGAGGAGGACAGTCATCAGAATGGCAAACAAGAACGGCGATAGGGGGCAACCCTGGCAGATGCCAGCCTGTGCCCCGAGGTTTTGCCAGCCTCGCGAACTGCGAACTCGGAGAGGCCTAAAAACTTCTGAGATCACAGATGCGAGCCACCGAATGGCCGACCTGCATCCTCAATCCTCGAGTCCTGCTGCTGCCGTCACCACCCCTCTCCTCCCACCCTCCCCACGTAGATCAGCGCGGGCGGCACTTGGGGGACAGGGGGTATAAGGGGATGCCAAGAAGGGTTGTGCCTGGTCTGACCTGACCTTGAAGTGGGTTGCACAAGCTGAAGTGGCCAAAGGGAGTTTTAACCCCGCTAAGTGGACGGAATCCATTTGACCTGAAGCTGCAATACGCCCTGAGCCGCTTGGGGAGTGTGAAACCCACTTGTAAGCCAGGTCAGGAAAGGAGCAACCTACCCTAGCATCCACTTATAACACCCTATCAATTTAGCACCCCCCGCGCTGAATCAAAGTCCGACGGGACTGACATCTGGGAGCCTCTGGAAACCCTCGAAAACCTCCAGGAACCCTCGCGGGAACCTCCGACGACCGTCAAAGATCGCCAGAGACTAGAGGAACAACAAACATGGCGTGAACATTAACTTTTGGAGGTCCGGGGCAAACCGATGAACGTCGTGTCTGTGCAGTTGTTTCTAATTCGGAAGCCCGTTGATGACCCCCGAAGACTGTCCAGGCCGCAACAAAAAGACCTCAGCAAGGAGGCGACATCGACGGCGTGGGCGCAAAGGGGGCTGGCCACCGGCCTGGTCGAAGACGCTCTCGTCCACCGACACGGGGACCTGGGCGCAACAGCGGCCGAGAGGCGGCGGGGTGACGCGCCGAAGGGGCGCCCCCGAGGACTGCCCCTTTGGGCCCGCCCGATAGGTGCGCGCGCAGGCGTGCGCGGGGCACGCGGCAACGCGCCAGTGGCCCCCCACCCCCCACGCGGTCACCCACGAAGCCGCGGACCGCGGAGCCCCAAGCATGCTCCCGAATGTGCTGAGTGAGCGTTCCCCGCGGAGGCCGCGCAGCGGCGAAGCAGAGTGCGCGGCAACTGGAGCGCGGGCACTTCGGATCTGTAACGCCTCGGTGCTCCCCCATCCCCAGCGACCAGATTGCTACCATTCCTGGCCTGCCTCCAAGATCTCGGCCTCTGTGGCAGGGCCGGTCCTCGGGCCCCCGGGCCGTCGAAGGCGGATCTGGGGCGCAGGGCTGGCCCCGCGGGAGGGCAAGGGACCTCATGGGGCCGCGCGCCCTCCAAAAACGGATCGAACGAGTCTACCGGCGGAGGGCAGGGTGCTGATGCCTGCCTCGGCGTGACGTCGGATGAGCCCAGGGGGCGTCCGTCCGCGCTCGTCCTCCTGCTGCCCCTGCGCCTCCAGCACCTCCCCGTGAGGCACATCCTGCTGGGGCTCATGCTCCAACTCCGGATCCTGCTCCTCGCCTGCTCCTCGCCTGCTCCTCGCCCGCTCCTCTCCTGCCACTCCTGCTTCTGCTGCTGCCCGTTCCTCCCGTTCTTGCTCCTCCCGCTCCCCCTCACCTTGCCCATCCCTCCTGCTGCTGCACATCCATTAGTATTTATGAATGCACTTAGTGCTACGAAGTTATGTGTATGCGTTTTTTGAAGTAAGTTCATTACTACTTCGATGATTCGCACTGTGCGTATTATCATGAAAACTGTTAGCATGCTAGAATGAATATCAGCGTTCTAAGTATTATGTACACTCTTACGACCCTAAGCTCTTTCGAATATTAGCATCCGTACTCGATGTATTGGCATAAATGTCAGTGTTAATATTATGAAGATGTCAGCCAGCCTGGGCCCCACTCGATGAGTTACTACACTGTTGAGTGTAGAGGTGAAGGCTATGCGGTGTAAGCTGTGTCGCGTATGCTGTATTGCGAAAACTATGCGGTGTGAGCTACGGAGGTGAAAGCCAAGCGGTGCAAGCAATGTGGCGCATGTACGCCGTGCAACGTGGGTGGTAGTGAGCCGGATTGGGAGACTATGCCGTGTACACCATGCGGTGCAAAGTATGTAGTGCAGCTGACGATGTTGTGGCGTAAGGTATGCCACTTAGGCTATGTGTTGTAAGCCCTGTGGTGCAGGCTCAGCGCACGCGGCGCTCGCGAGCGCCCACGACCTGGCACGGGCGGCAGCGTGGCACACCCTCGGCGAACCCACACGGCACGCGGGGCGCCGCCGAGCGCGCCGCGGCGGCACGAGGCGGCAACGTGGGCCTTCCTCGGCGCAACCGCCCAATCCCACCAGCCCCCTGGGGCCAACGTGGTCTGGCGATTTTCTATCCTTCCTCTTCCATACGCCCTCTTCCCTTGGGGGAGGCGTACCCTCCGCCTCCTCCCCCTGAGGTTTCTGCATGAGGAGCGCGAGGTGGCAAGGGGTCCCGTTTCGCCTGGTGCGGCTCCAAGAGGGCCTCCGATGCTCCAGGATGGCCTCCAAGGTGGCTCAAGCGAGCAACAAATGGCTCGGGATAGCATTGGGCATGCCTCCAAGAGGCCCGACGAGGGCCGCAACACGGCTCCAAGTGCTGTCGGAGCCCCCGCAGGACGCAGCACCCCTCCAAGAGGCCCAAATCCTTGAAGCACCGATTGCAAATCAATGAGTGTTTCCTTCTCGCTGTTTCGCTTCCGATGCGCTTTAGAATCCTCAAGATTTTCCAAGGAAAGCCCCAAGATGCCTGGAGAAAGGCACCAAGAGCGCCCAAGATCGGCCCAAGAGCGTTCCAGGAACGCCTCAAGAGGAAGTTTGATGGCCCAAGTGGGGGTGGGCCCAAGAGGCCCTTCAAGGCTCTGTGAGGACCCCAAGAGGGCTCCAAAGGGGCCCCAGGACCTCCCAAAAGAGCTCCAAGAGGACCCACACTTCCCCTCAGAGGGCTCCAAGAGGCGGTGTTGAGGTCCCTGTTCTCGTCATCGCTGTCCTCCTCCTCCTCCTCCTCCTCCCCTCATTGCCCTCTTCCTCGTCCGCGCCCTCATTGTTTTCCTTCTCCTTCTCCATCTCTTCCTCGTTGTCGTGGACGCCGTCGTCGTCGTCTTTCTCCACCTCCTCGTCCTCCTCCTCGTCCACCTCCTTCCATCGCCCCCCACGCGGGCCCCGGGGATGGCCCGAAGAGGCCCTCCATGGCCACCCCCTTGCTCCCAAAGATCTCTGTTCACTCTGGTTGCCCGCGTTGTTTCGTTAGATTTGTCGCTTCGTCCTTTTTTCCATTCAATTCGCATGGGCCAAATAGTTCCATGGGCTGGTGGGGATACGCGAGGTGTGGAGAACTATTACGTGCAACGGGATAAGACCGCCATTCGGGCGGATTATACCTTCATACCTACGTCTATACGTACACGCCCACATCTGCAACACACACGCACACACAAATTCGAGGCTTCCTAGATGGGGTCCGAAAAGATGGGGTCCGATTCATTGGCGATGCATCGCCGATATATTGGCGATGCACCGGCGACATGGGCGATGCATCGGCGACGTCGGCGTGGAGAAACTTGGGCTCCACATCGAGCCGCATCGCCGACGCATCAACGATACATCGGATGCGGCGCGATCCTCCGACCCCATCTACTCCGACCCCATCTACGAGGCCTGGAGTCATGCCTATTTCTCCGTAGATATACGGTCACGCCCACACCATGCACGGACGGGCGGCGACGAGCGGCCAGAGGCGACAACGCGGCGAACCCTCAGAACTCCCATCCAGCGCACGAGGCGGCCACGAAGCGGCAGTGGCCGGCAGCGTGGCAAAACCCAGGCGGGCCCCCTCGAGCGTTGTGGGCGGCAGCGAGTCGGCACTGGCGGCAGTGGCGGCAACGTGGCGAGACCTCGACGGACCCCCCAAGCGCGGTGGGCGACAACGTGGCGAAACTTTGACGGACCACCCAAGAGCGGCGGGCGGCAACGAGGCGGCAATGGGCAGCACGGTGGCGAAACCTGGGCGTGCCCCCCAAGCGCGGTCTGCGGACACGAGGCGGCTGCGGGCAGCAAAGTGGCAAAACCTCGGCGGAGCCCCAAAGCGCGGTGGGCGACATGGCGGTCACGGGCGGCAGCGTGGCGAAACCTCGGCACTTCCATCCAGCGGCACATTCAAGCAACGGAATCGACCCTCTTGAGCGCACGAGGCGGCAGCGAGGCAGTAGCGGGCGGCAGCGTGGCGCAGCCCCAGCGGAGCCCCCCGAGCGCGGCGGGCGGCCGCGAGGCGACAACGTGGCGACAGCGCGGCGGGCGCAGCCTCGGCGACCCCCCGAGCGCTGTGGGCGGCAGCGTGGCGGCATGCGGCAGCGTGGCGAAACCTCGACGGACCCCCGAACAGAGAGCAGAAACTCCAACCTCGTAAGAAGCACCTCGGACCGCGAATCCGTTTAGAAATGCACCCATGGAGGGGATCGCTCGGGGCAGGGCTGTTCGGTAAACGCCCAAGGCTGTTCAGTGAACGCCGATTGTCAGGTCTGGGTTGTTTGCCTCCCTTGACCCAAGCGCGGTGGGCGGCAGCGTGGCGGCAACGTGGTGCAGCCTCGACGGACCTCCAAGCGCGGCAGGCGGCAACGAGGCGGCAGTGGGCGGCAGCGTGGCGAAACCTGGGCGAAACCCCCGAGCGGGGTGGGCGACGTGGCGGCAACGGTCGGCAGCGTGGCGGGACCTCGGCGGACCCCCCAAGCGCGGTGGGCGGCAACGAGGCGGCAACGCGCTGCAAAATGGCGAAACCTCGGCGGACCGATGCAACTCCGGTGACCGGAGTGAAAACCCCTAGATGCAACCACTGTTTGGGAGGTCCCTGCGCTCCTCCCTCGGCTCCTCAACCTCAACCCCCAGGCTGCATTAGAGCGGTTTTCAACCAGGTCGTCGCGAGGCGGCGTGTATGGGTCTCCAGGCTGCCTCCTCCGAGTGATTAGTCCTAATGCTGCTCATCATCCACCTCACCTCCCTCCTCCCTCTCCGCCTCCTCCACAACCTCTCTCCTCATTGTGGCCTGCTGGTTGCGGGCCGACGGGTCGGTTGACGCAGCCCTAGCTCCTTCCTCATCCTACTCCTCCTCATCTTTCCTCCTGATTAGCCATGTGTGTACTCGTCATCCCCCACCCTCCCATTCATTATCGGAGGTTGGGGGGTGAGATCGAAGTGGAACGGAGAGCCCCCCAACCGGGAAATCGATTTCGGTTTCGTGTTCGTGCGTGCCGTGCGTGCGTGCGAGGCGAAGCTGCGTGGGCGGGCGAGAGGAAACTTTCCTGTGGCTGAGGCGCGGCCGGACCAAATGATTCTCCACCGGGGCGCGGGGCCGCGCGGTGTCCCGCCGGTGTCCCGGTGGTGTCCTCTGTGGATGGGCGCGGCCGCACCAAATGATTCTCCACCGGGGCGCGGGGCCGCGCGGTGTCCCGCCGGTGTCCCGGTGGTGTCCCGTCGGTGTCCCGATGATGATGTTGATGATGATTATGATGATGATGGTGATGATGATGATGATGGTGATGATGATGTTGATGATGGCAATGCTGATGATGGTGATGATGATGATGATGTTGATGATAATAATGATGATGACGACGTCGATTGTGAGATCGATTGTGATCGGAGGTTGGGGGGTGATATCGAAGTGGAACGGAGAGCCCCCCAACCGGGAAATCGATTTCGGTTTCGTGTTCGTGCGTGCCGTGCGTGCGGGCGAGGCCCCGCGCACCCACCAGTACAGGCTAGGCTTTGCCAGCCGCTCTCTCCGAGCGCGCCCCGTTCCTTCGGGCGGCCGCGCGGGCTCGCCGCCGCGGCTGGAAGCGAATCGAAAAACTGGTGCGTTTGGGCCCCTAGAGTTGGGCCGTCTACATGAAAAGGGATACGCCGACAGGACGCCGGCGCGGGCCCCTGGGAGGGGTCCCGGTCCCGTTTTGAAATTGGCGCCGAGGTTAAGTCGAGGTTTCCTGGCCCTCGGAGGCCCTGCTCGCCGCCGCGGCTGGAAGCGAATCGAAAAACTGGTGCGTCTGGGCCCCTGGAATTGGTCCGTCTACATAAAAAAGGATACGCCGACAGGACGCCGCCGCCGTCGCTGTCGCAGCAGTTCTCATCAATTGCATTTGCACCATGTGCAACCCGACAAAGGGAGGGAGAGGAGCCTCAGCAGGCCTCCGAGAAAAAATCTCCACTGGCATCGTCAGGGGAACAACCACCACTGTTGCCGATTGCTCGGCCCCTCCCCCCCCCAACCTCCTTATCACCCGCAGGGTGGTCGTATAGGTACTGTATACGTATCAACCTCCTCACCCCTCCCTCTTGGTCCTCCTCATGTTCCTCCACCCTCACCCTTCCTCCCCCCCCCTCTCCTCCCCCCCCCCCCTCCCCCTCATCCCTTCTTCCAATTACTTATACAACTCCTCCTCTTGGGATTCCTCCTGCCCAATCATCCGTCCTCCTACTCCTGCAAGTCACCCTCCCCATCATCCCCTAACTCGAACACGCAAATTCTAAAAAATTGCTGGACGCGACCTGCGGCGCGCCCGAGACAGTTGCAACACAAATCTGGCGGAGACCCCTGCCGCCCCAACAAAACTTTACCAAGAGCATCCATCATCGATCTTCCTCATTCCTCACCCTCCTGCTCCTCCCTCCTCCAACTCCTGCCCCTCCTGCTCCTCCTCCTCCTCCTCCTCCTCCTCCTGTCCTCCTCTTCCCTTTCCTGCCCCTTCTCCTCCTCCGCCTCCTCATCCTCTCCTCCTCCTCCTCAAGTCCTCCTCTTCCGCCTTTTCCTCGTCCTCCTCCTTTTCCTCCTCCTCCTCCTCCTCCTCCTCCTCCTCCTCCTCCTCCTCCTCGAGTCGCCTCCTCCTCCTCCTCCTCCTCCTCGTCGCCTCGTCCTCGTCTCCTCCTCCTCCTCCTCCTCCCGCTCCTCCATCCCCCTTCCTCAGCGCTCGAGCGACGGAGCTGCGGCGGCATCGCCCTCCCCCCCTTTCCCCCCCCCCCCCCCTGAGCCGACTTCAATAATATCAACTCGAAACAAGAGTTTCTCGGAGCGTGGTCCGATGCACAGGACCTTTGGGACCTCTGGAGTGTGGGCTCTGCGAGCCTCGAAACCTTTCTCGCTCGGATGCACACAAGCGGGCGCTGTCGCCAAACAGCTCAAGGGCCCTCCGAAGCCCAGATGGCAGCGGAGGCAGCGGGTGAGAGGGAGCGAACGGGGGCAGGCACAGGCAACCAGTGCACATGAGACGTTAGAGAGGGGATTGGGGCAATGATAAACGTGAGCGATATTGCACTCACTATCTTTACTGTTGCCCAAAATCTCCCGAACAGACGTACGAATTAAACTGCGTCCGAAGCTCGGATTCACACGATAGCTTACGCAGCAAACGTACGGGCAGGCTGTCGCGCGGCGGCGAAACACGGAAAACGTCAATATGGAAATGAAATGCGACATCTCAGACGTGTCACCTAGCCTTATGAAACAGAAAAAGAAACCGTTCACTCACGAGGGTAATCCGCTATCCGTCCGGAGACTCAGTTGATTCTTCGCCAGAACCTATCGTAACTGACTCGGAAGTTTTACCTTGGTCAAATGATCCGCAACTTGCTTATCGGTCGGCACCCAAAACACCGTAGACTTCGGATTCTCGCCATCAAATTCTTCGGCAACATGTGTTACCGCAGGAATGTCTATACTCAAACGCCGTTCCAGCGTTGTAGATGGGGTCCCTTCTTTAGTTAGAATATCATACAAAGACTTGCAGTCCGTTGCTACCTTAATCGGCATGAAGAAACTCGGGAGCTCACCTGAAATTCCCGGCTTGAAGTCTCGAAATAAAACCTCGGCAAACAAATGACGTAGGAAATAAGCTGTGTCCACACCAGCATCCATTGCCATTGCTTCGGCGGCCAAAGTACTTCGAACTACTCGACGAATACGATGCGAACGCCAATCAAGGAGAGTAGCCGCTCCACCCTTGGAAGTCAAACTATCTTGATCTGACAAGAAAACCATGAAACCGGCTTGACTTTGATTCTCCTGAGCGTTAGCCCATGCAGCATCAGTAAATGTAATGAGAACGCTTGTCGTAAAATCCAGCGGCACAACAAATAGTCCAACATCTTGGGAATCTCGTGCCTCGCGTAGGATACGATTGATAGCCATCAAATTGGAAATCTTCGGATTCGATCCTTGTCCAAGAGAAGTCGCAGCAGCTAGATCCGGCCTCGTCTGACCAACCGACCATTGACAAGATCCTACACCACTCGCGAAATTGGTCCTCTCCTCGACGGTGAGCTCGGCCTCAGGCGTCGCAGATCTCCATCGCGGCAGCGGCGCCGGCACGCATTGACTACAGAACTCCTTCTGGTTGATGACAATCGTGCCGTTCTTGTTCTGACTAAGATGCTTGCCACAGTAGGTCAGCTTGTTGTCCCACCATTTGCCGAAAGTGAACCTCTGGCGGATGGTTTCCAAGAGCTCGGAGCCTTCTCGAGCATCTGCGCCTCCGATGAGGTCGTCCACGTGGATGCCAATAATCATGATAATGCGACGTGACTTGTTGTAAAAACAGAATAGAGCCTTGTCCAGCAGGCACCGCTTGCCACCGATGTGCGCAAGAAAATCACGAAATTCTCGCCACCACAGGCGAGGGCTATTAACGAAGCCATAGATGGCACGTCGTACAAGTAGAAGAGCACCGCGTTGAACACCTGGAAGTCCTTCAGAAGGTTGTCGAAGGTAAATCGGCTTGTCGCGCTGGGCCTTGGTCTGGTCGGCTTGTAGGAAGGCTGTAGCAACGTCGCCTCCGAACAAGTTGAAGTCCCAGCTCGAGATCGTCTGCGGCAAGATGTAGAAACCAGCTCTCGTAAGGGTTGGTGCGTCACGTCTGAGAGTCACGATGTCGGGGTCGTTGTAGCCGATACCCACAATTCTCGCCTTGGCGTCGATCTCGGAAACTCCACGTCCGGCATTCTTGTCGCGGTAGCAGACTCTTGATGGTATAATGCGCTTCTTCTTCTCGGGGTCGCTCTCGATGGACCTGGGCGTCTTCAGATCCAAGACCTCCACGGCTGAAAAACGCTGCCAAGATGACCACTCACGGGCCGAAGCTTCTCGGAATAGAGGTAGCTGATCTGCAGGGATCTGCGAGTAGGGGATCTCACGAATGAGCGCCTTCTGGTCCTTCTTGGTCATAGTGAAGCTGCCGTTGTTGTTGAGGTAGACCTCGTAAGCTGGCGACTCGAGGAGAGTATGCTGCTCGCACATGTAGATCGGGATGGCAGAGTTCTGCTCAGTGCCGTTGAAGCAAACGTAGGTCGCACCTGGTGCCCGTGAAGTAGGCGGTGTAGTTGGCGTCTCTGGCTCTGCAAAGCGAGGTCGGCGGGCAGCTCGAGCATCTCCTACAGCGTCTTCAGGTAGTGGCCGAACAGCTGGCAATATGTTGTCCGTCACGTTGTCCCCGGAGCCGCAGGCCTCGGTTAGCTGTAGTGGTTCAGCCGGTGGCTGAGCAGGAGGTGGTAGAAGTCCTCGAACGTGTTCACGTCCTCCTTCATCTCGTAGAGCGGCGGCTAGATCAGACACGATCACATCGTTCGGGACGATCTCGGCAGGTGGTGCCGCACGTTCTACCCAAAAACTGTTGTCATCGGCGCCGCCACTACCA
This sequence comes from Prorocentrum cordatum, assembly GCA_963575745.1. Lineage (NCBI taxonomy): Eukaryota > Dinophyceae > Prorocentrales > Prorocentraceae > Prorocentrum > Prorocentrum cordatum. The sequence continues at coordinate 347,344 of CAUYUJ010015030.1, forward strand.
CCAGGACCAACCACAGTAGCCACAATGAACCTTGCTGGGTATTGCTTGCCCTTCTTGTTCTTCGCCTGACGCCAGAAAGCCACTCGATCTCCCGGTGCGTAGTCTCCTCGGTAAGGTCGGTTAACTCGAAGCATCGCGCGCTTGAGAGACTCGGACCTGTCGTACTCGGTGAAGGCCATGTCTGCGAGTGCTCGTACTCGGGCTCGTTTAGCAAGCTCGGCATCTGCGGTCATGGCGCTGTGTACGACGGCAGAGTTAGCTGGGTCGGTGATGCTGTCGGGAATCCTCGGGTCCTCACCGAAAGTCCACTGATATGGTGAAGCACCGCATTGTCGAACACGAGAATTGCGAGACTGGTTGATCGCAGGCGCCATCAGCTTCATGTCCTCAACTCCGGCAAGCTGCATCGTATCAATCACCTTCTTGGCCATGTGCTTCCAGAGTGTGATGTTAGCCTCGACTCGTCCTGACTGCCAGCGAGCTTCAGCTGGGGGCTTCTCGACGTGAACGTCGCGAGCCTCAAGATGTTCAACGAAAGCGGCCTGAAAAGCTCCATCACGATCGCGCGCCACATGATCTGGATAACCAGCCCAAGATAACCAAGCCAAATTGAATATCTCCAGCACCTGAGTAGGATCACGAGTCGGACAATGAACCACCACCATCAGTAAACCTGACATCACCAAAATTCCCAAGAACTGATGTGTCGTAAGAGCAGAATCAGGTAGGTAAAATCCAAACCAACTCGAGCATTGAACGAACCCATATATGGAATCTTGGCGGGTCGTGGGCGCCGTGGCTTGACATTTCGTAAACATGAACTGCAGCGCAGACGTCGGCTGAGATCGATCGCAACCTGGCTCGCTTCGCTCGCGTTCAGGAACCTCGTGAAATCAGCCTGCAGCGGGTGGCTCAAGTTCTGGTGCATCCTAGCAACGATGGGGGCGGCGCGCTTCTCCTCCGGCGTGAGCGGGGGCCCAGCGAACCAAATCTCGTCGCCAGCACGTTGTTGAACAGGCTGAAGCTGAAGTTCGTCTGGCTGCGGTTCGTCCGGTACTGGAACTGGCTGTCGTGATTCGCCTTCGACTGGTGGTCGAGGTGGTGCTGGTACTTCGCCAACTGGAGCACGTCCGATAATGAACAAATCGTATCGTACTGGGTCTTGGAATCGTTCTCGTGGTGCGTAGGCCTCTGGGACGTACTCATGCTCGACGATGATGCGATTATCTTCGAGTAGAAGAACGGAACATCTAGGAACGTCTGGACCACACTCAGGTTTAAGACGCTTCGCCTTCGGCTGGAAGGCGGCCTGCATGTACAAGATCTGCCAGGGAACCAACTCGGACACCTGCCTCCACATCTCTGAGTCCTGCGCCACCTGAGCTGAGGGGGCGTTCCTTCGACTCATGACATCGACGACCGATTGCATGATGTTCTCCCACTTTGTTTCGTCCATGTCGGGAGCCGAATAGCAGACGTGGTGCGCAGTAGGGGCTGGAGCGTCGTAGGAGACGGGGTGATAACTGCATAGGTAGATGCCGTGTCCGAACTCCTCGCTCTCGATGACCCTGGTGAGACCTCGGCAGATGGCGTCTGCTAGCTGCCAGGTGTAGACCTGTGAGAGCTTGGTGTTGCCATTTGGTCCACCTCCTTGCACTTCTTCATGTGGATGGCTGTGGTCGCAGTGTCGGTCGAGCTCTTGAATGAGAAGTGGTTGCGTACCCAACCAACGAGCCAACTTCTTCATGGGGAGTTCCTGGTTGCCGACCATGCCGAACATGCACATATTAGAGGTGCACTCGTAGTTGTTCTGCCTGAGCTTGACGATTGCCTCCTCGCGCCACGAGTCGGCAGTAGCGGGATTCTCAAGCAGGGCGCGGTTGCCGTAGTCCTTCTGCTTGTCGAAGATGTCCTTCGTGAAGGTGATGAAGCACCGCTCCTCATCGCGTGGGTCCTCCAGCACCTCGGGCATGTCCTTGTAGTTGACGTTGCGGTTGAGCAGCGACCAGAGCGTACACGGAAGCTGGATGATGACCAAGCGCGGCCGCCACCTGTCGATCGTATCGAGCACTTCCTTCCTGGCCTTCTGCTTCTTCAAGTCCTGACCGAACAGCTTGTCCACCGGTTGCAGAGCTCGCATGCCCCAGCCGTTGGCGCGGTCGGTGGCATGCAGGGCGATGCCGCACTCGCCCGCGAAGATCTCGTAGATGTCGAAGCCGCGTCGCTGGCGTCGTGGAAAACGGCTCTTCTGCATTCGTCTCTCGTAGACGCGCTTCTCGAGCTGCAAGTTGTTGTAGGCGGACTTGGCCATGCCGTAGTACCTCTTCGCCTGACCTGTCGTGAATTGGCTTCCGCCTGAGGTGGTCGCTCCCAGCTCGAGTCCTGCTCCTCGTCCATCGCCTCCGCGCTCGGTGATCTCCTCCTTCGTAGACTCGATGATCTTCGTGTCGCATGTGGGCGCCCAGGCCGTGCTGATGGAGGTAAGCGCTGAGCCGACGAGGAAGGCGGCGCGCATGAACTGCTTACCGATGGATTGATGCGATCGATATTTGCGCCTGGAGTCTCTCGCGCCCCGTGGAGATTCCAAAAGATCACATCCGTCGTCCTGATCTGGTACTTCTCGCCCTTCCAGACCGTCCCACAATAGAGGCACTCCTTGAACCTCCCGGCTGGAACTGTGTACTCGTGCTCCCCGTTGGTAGGATGGCAGCGCGTCTTGTTCAGATCTGGGTAGCATGACATCCTCGTCCGTGATCCTGTCCTGGTATCGGGAATGAAGCTGTCCACGGTCCTGTCCTGACACAGAATCTGCATCGCTGGAAACTGTCTGCTGAGAAAGCTGTCGATCACTTTGTACCTTTGATTCCTGTCGAAAACTCTGATGACCACAAACACTGCCTGAATGAGAATCGCCCATCGTGCCCGCAGGTCTTCGGCGGTGACCTCGGGAGTCTGTGGCACACACGGTCTCTGGATATGGAGAATGGAGATCGTTTGAGGCTGTCGTCATAGAATGACTTGGCGCCGAAATGGCTCTGGTATCGCTCGTGTAGTTTGCTTCGGCTGAGAACGGAACATGTCGATGGATCTCCGTGTCACTGTTTCGTTCCCCATGGTCATTCTCCTGACGTATTCTCGTAGATCGCCCCGGGCCCGGGCCCCAATCGTGGTCTCGGAAATACTCGTAGAACTTGTCGATCGAATCGGGGACATTTCGACGTAGCTGAAGTACTGCTCGATCGGGTTCGGGCTTGCGGTGTCGTAGTTATCGGTGCTGTCGTTCGACCCGGTCGGAATAAGGTACGTCGTGGTGTTCTCGGTCGGCTCGATCGGAATGATGTACTTCGTGCTGGTCTCGGTTGTCTCGGTCGGTGACGTGAGCTGACCGACGATCGCAGAGAGATAATGAGATGTGATTCGACTCTTGCAGGCTGCGCTCGCACACCGAAACTGTATATGTATCAATCTCAAAGCCTGCGTCGACTGGAAAACCTGTAACTGGCCAGTCGTCGATCCGAACTGCGAGATGTCCACTCTTAGACATCGCAAGCTGTACGTTCGGAAGCTGAGCGGCCAGAAAATGGACTCGAGAACCAGCGAGGTCGATCACACTACCAAGATCTGTCATCAAGTCTCTTCCGCCCAGGAAAGGTAAACGAGCCGTCGCCACGTCATCAATCGTTGAAGTGTGCAAAACCATCGCACGTCCGTGAACTCCGACTGGTATTGACCAACGTTCTGTACTCGTCATCGGCTCGCCAGGACCGAAGCGATACTGTTCACGTTCGGGTTGAGGGCATACCTGTAGACCCCGTCGGTCTAGATGACGTTCTTGAAATAGTCGAAGCCCTCGTAGTCCAGCGACCGTCGTCTGGCACGCAGTGTCGAGCACCAGAAGGTTGGCGTCGCTGTCGATGTTCACCGTGCTGAAAACGTCCTTCACCATCGTCATCATGTAGATCGAGCGCTCCTTGCGGAAGCTCTTCGTATTGAACCTCGTCCTCTGGCCACCGTTGCCGTACGTCATCATGATATGTCGTGCGTGATCGGGCTCTTGATGTTGTGTACTTGTCTCGTGAAGTCCGCATTCTCGGACAGCACCCTGACGTCGTGAACCGGCAACCTGAGGCGGCGTCGCACCGAGTGTCTCGTGGATATTGTTGGTCGCCGCTAGGACCTGATGTGCATACTCAGATTCACAAACTGTTGGTAATCTGTTCGCACTGTAACCGTGTCTCGTCGAAGCCGAAGATGCGCCTGAAGTCGTTCGTCCATCTCGATCGCGTTCGTGTCGGACAGGCTGCTGATGGGCAAATGGCCACCAGGCGTCGGAAGACTGTGATGCTTCGTTCGCACCCCGTGTAGCCGTCGTACCTGTTGATGTTATCTTGGAGGATGGCGCTCGGCACTGGCGGTCACCTGCCCAATGGCCGATCTCGCCACAAGCCGAGCAGTTCGTCACATTCTCGAGGTCCTCCAACGACATGCCACGTCGCGCCTTGCCTCCGTCATTGCCCTTTGCCCTTGCCGGAACGGTTCGGCTGGTAGCCCTTGCCGTGCTTACCTTTGCCCTTGCTGCCCTTCGTGTTGTAGTAACCTCGTGCTCTGTTGGCCTGATTGAGACTATCATGAGCCTGCTTGAACGTAACGTGAGCAGTGTGGATCTCTCTGGCCAACGCCTCGGGCAGCTGCTCGTCCCAGAAGTCGCCGGAATCTTCCTCCCAGCTGTTGTCGTACGAGTCATCGTGTCCAAAATCTGCGTCGGTCACCTGCCAATCCTCATGATCGTGCTGGCAGTCGGGCTCTGACCTCCCTCTCGTACGTATCCTGGTTCGCAACGTGAGCACTATACTGAGGTCTGTACTTGCGATCTCCTTGAAACCTGTTGCGCGGCACCAGCGGCATGGGAAATAAAATAGCCGCTTGCTCCTTCAGAGGCTTCCACTCGAACTTCGAACCTGCTGCCGTCAATAACGTGGCCTGTGTCTTGTGGTCCAGCTGCGAACTCTTCATGAACTGCCTAATGATGATTGGATCTGGGATGGCCAAATCTACCGATTTAGCCTGGAGCACTGCCTTGTCCACTCGAGTGGCGAGCTGGAGTAAAGTCTCGCCTGGCTTAACGTGCTCCATGTGAAAGAAATCGTCCATTGCGGCGACTATCTTGACCGTCGGGCGTTGATCGAAATAGGCCAACCTGTCGAGTAAGAGCTCCACACCGTTTGGAACTGCAAAAACTGTCGGGCTCTCGTCCTCTACGTGGTCGAAAGCTTTGTCTCTAAGCGCTGCATACAATCTTGGTGCCATCTCCTCAGGGCCGATGATGTTCTTCGCAATCAAAACCCAGTTCTCGACCTGCGCCTTGTAGCGTCTGAAAATCTTGGGATCCTCCATGTTGCCGTCGAACTCCGGAGGCGGCGGTAGGATACCACGAGGTCTGGAGCGAAGATCGTCGTGTGGATGACGTCCTTTTCCTCGCTTGCCTCCTTTGGCCGAGAACTCTTCATCATCGTCGTCATTGCCCTCATCTGCAGCAGCGCGGCCACCAGCTGGTGGCGTGTTAGGAGGCGTGTTCCTCCTCGACATGGCGGCACTTGTCCGTAGGAAAGTTGCTCTGCGCTACCAATTCAATAATATCAACTCGAAGCAAGAGTTTCTCGGAGCGTGGTCCGATGCACAGGACCTTTGGGATCTCTGGAGTGTGGGCTCTGCGAGCCTCGAAACCTTTCTCGCTCGGATGCACACAAGCGGGCGCTGTCGCCAAACAGCTCAAGGGCCCTCCGAAGCCCAGATGGCAGCGGAGGCAGCGGGTGAGAGGGAGCGAACGGGAGCAGGCACGGGCAACCAGTGCACATGAGACGTTAGAGAGGGGATTGGGGCAATGATAAACGTGAGCGATATTGCACCGACCCCCTGACGTTGCCCCTGACTCACTCCGCCGCCCTCCATCCCCCGGGGGCGGCGGGCCCAGCAAGCGCTCGGGCCTCCTTCATCGCCCCCACGACGATGTTCAGGTCGTTGGGCTCCAGAGCCGAGAACATGAACGACCGGGTGAGCACGGCCTTCAGCCGGTCCTCGCGCACGCGGCGGACACGCCGCCACCAGCCCTCCACTCCTCCATGTGCATCTCCTCCTCCTCCTGCTCCTGCTCCTCCTCCTCCTCCTCCTGCTCCTGCTCCTCCTCCTCCTCCTCCTCCTCCTGCTCCTCCTCCTCCTCCTCCTCCTCCTCATCCTCCTCCCCCCCCTTCCTGCCCAGCCAATTCTCCAATATTCCCCCCCCTCCTCCTCCTCCTCCTCCTCCTCCTCCTCCTCCTCCTCCTCCTCCTCCTCCTTTTCCTCCTCCTCCTCCTACTCCTCCTGCTTCTCCTCCTCCCACTCCTCCTCCTCCTCCGCCTCCAACTCCTGCCCCTGCTCCTTGTCACACGATCCCCCCTCCCTCCTCCACCCTCACGGGGCCGAGGGCACAAGTTCGTGGGCGCTGGTGGCCCTTTCTCGGTTTCCAGGGAGGGGAGGGACGGGAGGGAGGAGCCTTAAGTAGGCGTGCAGACGCCTCAACCCTGCTGGTCGATGACGCTGCCGCTCCTTGGGTCGTCCCCGCGAAGACCAACGCCCACCGCCAGCCCAAACGGCGAGCACAACTCGGGCGCAGCCCCGCGGAGACTGCCCGGGGGTGCAGCAGCCGCAAACTGCTCCATGGGCTGCGCCGCCCACGGGAGGCGCCATCCGTGACTTGCGCCATGGGTGGCGCGATCCGTGGGCTCTGCCAGGTTGCGCCATCCGTGGGGTACGCGATCCATTCATGGGTTGCGCCACCCATGGGTTGCGGCACTGCTCGCGCCCTCCCAGGTTTCCGCCGTGGGTTGCGCACTCGGAAGCCGTGGTTGCGCATCCATTGGTTGAGCCGTAGATTGCGCACTCGGAAGCCGTGACTAAGGCAAGCGGATGGCGACCTCTTGCGCCACAGGTTGCGCACTCGGCTGCCGAAAATCCACCGACCCCTTGGGGTCTACGCGATGTGAGACTGTCACCCCTCGCCAAACCTCTCCACGGAGGAGCCCGTCCGGACGCTTTGGAGGGGGGGTATGCAAAATGTGCCGGCGGGCCCGGCAGCCTCAGAGATGGTCCTGGACGGCCTGCATGGCTTCGGCATGACTCTCAGGGGCTCTTCGACGATCCCCGATGGCACCCAGTGGTCCAGACATGGCTTGAAGACAATCCTCGGAGCCTCCAGGACGCCACCCGAGGGGTCCCACATGACCCCCGCGAGGGCCCCGACAAGCCAAACTTGGCCCCGCCAAGCCAAAACACGAAAACTGGCATGGTTTGCAAACTCGCTCTGGCGCCCTGCCACAGCGACCCGACACGGGCCGCGATGTCTCCAGCAGGGCCCCACGACGGCCCCGGGCAGCCCCCGGGCGGCCCAAGAGGCGCCAAAGGCAGCCCAAGAGCAACGTCGGGACGGGCACAAGACCGCCCAAGATGGATGGCCCGATGACGGCCCAACTTTTTTGATTCGCGGGTCGAGAACGCACCTCTTCCGGTCGAAGCTAAGCGGGCCGCCCGAAGCTTGAATTAAAATGAGGGGGAGGACAGGGGGAGGGCGCAGCCTCAGAGCGAGGCCGGGCAGGCAAAGCCAAGGGATCAGGCGGTGCCGAAGTCGACGTTCTTGCAAAAGCGCGCCTTGTCCAGGAACCCGGTGGCGAAGTACCGGCAGAAGCAAAATGCTGTGGTTGGTGCTGATGACGGCCCAACACGGGCCCCACCCAGCCCAAGATGACCCCACTGCGGCCCGCAGGGCGCCTCGGACGGCCCAGGGAGGCCCCCTGAGACTCCGCAGAGGCTCCAAGATGGCTTCCTGAGGACCTCGAAGGAAGGCCCCAACAAGTCCAAGTTTGCCCATTCCCGATGGCAGGCTAACATTTGTCGCGAAATTGCGCAGAATCCCCGATGAGCGACCCGACTGCTCGAGCCGGCTCCGGGACGGCCCAAGAAACGCCCAAGACGGCCCAAGAGGACCCTGCGACGGGTTCAAGACCACCCACGATGGCCCCATGACGGCGCAACACCAGCCCCACCCAGCCCCCCGAGGGCAGCCCCCCCTCCTCCTGGTCACGCTTCCTTGTAAGCGCTACCACCTGCGAACAGTACTTGGGCGCCCAGGGCGCTTTCCTCGGATACACTGAGGGGTCGGCGGATGCGGCGCAAGCCTGCCCAATCCACGTCCGGAAGTGGCGTGTTGCCGGAGGCAGGTCTGCGGAGGCGATAATGAAACTAATCCTATATATCAAATGATTTCATAATTGCTACATGTTGCGTTGTGTTACATTATTCTGTCTCCCCACTAGCACCCTCCCGAGGCACAGCCACATCCACCGACCCAACGATGGTGGACCCCTCCTGGGCCTCAAAACCTACAAAAAAAACTTATGGGAAATCAATGATTTGGGCCCCTCGGGCCTTTTTTTTTTCTCTTTCCAGACGAGAGCGAGCGTGGGGCCGCAAGCCCCAAAGTTATGTTCGGACGTCCCCGCGCGGGCTCAGCACGAGCCCGAAATGGGCCTCCAAAAAATCGGCACCTGACCTGGCATTCCAGGTGGCCCTCCAGGCCCACAGAGTCCACGTGCGGAACGCCCCCATCGAGAGGAGGGTGGGCGGAGCCGAAATCTTGAGGACAGCAGATTGTTGGATTGCGCGCGCGCGATGAACCTGGCGGCTGTCGCGAAAGAGTGGCGCTGCAACTCGCAGAAACTGTAAAGAACAGTCAGACAGGCCGGCTGAACTAAAAAGCGGTGATCTGCACGGGCACCAAGTGAGGCAAGGTCAGCGCAGCACGAATGGGCCCCCGCATCAGAGCGGACGGGACGCGTCGAACCGAAGGAAGGAACCCGTGCCTCCCTCCCTTCTCTCATGCAACCCCACAGTAAGTGGCGACGGACGGATCAAGACATACTCTGCTCGCGCGCCGCGCCCTACACGGGCATTGTGGAGGAGAGGCGGAGGGAGGGAATAATAAGTGACATGCGGAAAACAGAAGCAGGGATGGGAGGAGGGATGGGGGCAACGAGGACCCAAATCACATTATGGTTGGGAAAAAAAAAAAGTGCGGTTGAGGCCTCACTCTAAGGCGCTGGCGGCTTCACACTGGTATCCGGCTGAGGCCCCAGAGATGTCACCACGCTCACATCTGATCCATGAGCTGCCGCGTCGAACTCTTCCTGAGTGAGCGCACCTGCATCGAGCAACTGCTTGAGCGACATGATCTTCTGGGCGACGTCTTGAGCCCCAATGACAACGGCGGTCGTTGGGGCCGCCATCATGTGTTGTCCTGGCGCGCCATTGGGCGGCCATGACAGACTTGCGGGCAAGGTAAAATGACGTTGTAGCCCCGAGGTGGCCCCCGAGGGTGAAATCCAGGCATCAAAGGCTGCCCTTTCGAATCCACCCAATTCTCCTCGAAGCCCACCAACTAGGCCAACTCAATGCGAACCCCAGTCAATCCCAGACTGCCGGGAAGCTCCTTCAGCTTCGCGTTGAACTTGCGGATCTTCATCTTCAGGTAGCAATGAGGACAGGAGAGGATTCCCAGCGTGAGGAAGCAGAGCGTCATGGTGCAGATTTCTAAGGAAACATTCGGGGTGGGGCGGTTTGCTAACTCGGACTGGAGGGTGTCCATGATCTTATTGTAGTCGCCCTCAGGCACGTCTGCCCCAAGTGCGGGTTCCCACGGCGGGAACAGATGGTTGTTGCCCCGCGCATTCCAACCAATGTTGGCCCAGATCTCCTTGGGGTTCATCGGGTTCTGGTAGATGCGGCCAACATACATCACATTTGCCATTGCAGCGGAATTGGCAAGGAGGTCCTCAGACTGGCCACGCGGGAACGACTGAAGAAGGCAACTTGGGTCAAAGTGAACTCCTTGAGCAAGAAAGCCCCTTGAGCCAAAATGGCTTGAGCCAAAATGGCTACGGATTTGGGCCCCTCGGGCCTCTTGGGGGTCCAAAGCGACGTCAAGACGGCTCGAGATGGCCCCAAGACGGCCCGAGACGGCCCCAAGACGACCCAAGATGGCCCCAAGAGGGCCCCCACAGGACCCCCAAGAGCACCTCCAGAAGCCAAAAACCATTGATTTTTCCATGTTTGATTTGGAGATTTCAGCGACCCCGTCTATTTCGACTCTCAGAGGTCCAGGACAGCCGAAACAGCCTCCTAAGTGGCCCGAAGACGGCCCAAGAAGCCCTCAAAAAGGCCCCAAAACGGCCCAAGAGGGCCCACAGACAGCCCAAAGAGGCCGCCGAGGTGCCCCAAGACGGCCCTAGAGACCCCAAGGCAGTCTCCGAAGGGACCAGACAGCGCAAGAGCGCCCCCAAGACGCCCACACGGAGCTCCGAGAGGCCCCCAAGAGGCCTCGCGGACGCCCCCGCGAGGACCTAAGAGGCCCCAAAAAGGCCTCCAAGGGGCCCCCAAGAAGCTCCCAGAGGCCCGACAACTGGGCTGTCCGTGCTCCGGACGTGCACACCACGAAGCGAGAGGAATCCACGTCCGGAGGTGACGTGCTGAGCGGCAGCGTTTTCCGGCAACCGCCTTAATGCAACGTATCCAATGTATCCGATGATTGGGGCCACGCCACATCCACCGACCCAAACATGGTGGACCCCTTCTGGGCTTCAAAAATCCCCAAACCGATGGAAAATCTATGATTTGGGCCACGTGGCCCTCCCAGGGGCCCAAGAGGGCCTCAAAATGGCTCACGATGGGCTCCAGACGGCCCACGACGGCCCCGAGACGGCCCAAGATGGCCCCAAGAGGGCACAAACAGCTCAAGATGGCCCTGAGAGGAGCCCCAATAGTGCCTCCGCAAGCCCAAATCATTGATTTTCCTAAGGGTTTTGAAGGATTTGCGCGTTCTCGCTTTCTGCGACTCCTGACGGCCCAAGCAGCCTCCGAAATCGCCCCATGACGGCTCAAGAAACGCCCGAGAGGACGTCAAGACGGTCCCAGAGGGCCCCAAGACGGCCCAAAGATGTCCCCAAAACAGCCCAAGAGGCCCCCGAGACGGCCCAAGAGGACCCCACGAGAGCCCCCAGGCGGCTGCGAGAGGCCCCCGAGACGGTGCAACATCGCCCAACACGGCTCAAGACGCCCCCAAGAAACCCAAAGAGACCCCCAAAAAATCCCCAAGAGACCCCCCAGAACTCCCACAACGACTTGACTGTACAAACTCTGGACGTGCACCCCGCGAAGCGAGAGGAATCCACGTCTGAAGGTGCGTGCTGAGCGGCAGCGATTTTCGACGACCGCCTTAGTATAACGTATCCAATGCATCCAATACTGCAATATTGCTACATCTGACTTGCGTGAAACTGTAAACCCCCCTTGCCTCTCGTCCCGAGGCCACGCCACTTCCGTCGACCCAGAAGTGGAGGATCCTCTGGGCCCAACTTCTGGAACATGTATGATTAAGGCCCATGGGCCGCAAGACGGCTCACGATTGCCTTTTCACGGGCCAAGAGGGCCCCAAGACAGTCCAAAACAGTCCAAACAGGTGCCAAAAAGCACCCAAGACGGCACAACAGGGCGCTAAGAGGACCCCCAAGAAGCCCCCAAGAGGACCCCAATACGGCCCAAGAGGGCCGACAGGCAGCCCAAAGAGGCCCCCAAGACAGTTCAAGAGGCCCCCAAGACGCCCCAATAGGACCCCAACAGAGCCCCAAGGTGGACGCGAGAGGTCCACAGGATGACCTCCCGAAGGGGCCAAGCGGCGCAAGAGCGCCCCAAGAGGGCCCAAGACGCCCACAAGAGGCCCCAAGAGGTCCCCAAAACGCCCCCAAGATGTCCCTAGAAGCCTTCGATGCGCACAATAAAGACTCCCACCAAGCACTGCAACGACTGGACTGGACGCGCTCCAGACGTACACCCCGCGAAGCGAGAGGAATCCACGTCCAGAGGTGACGTGCTGAACGCTGATGCTGTAACGCAGGGAATGCAAGGTACCGTAGCAGCCCGCAGTTGAGAACAAGGGTGCGGGGGAGGCGGGGTCGTCGGCAGTCTGCGAGGCGCAATTGTTTACCAATAAGAATAAGAATAAAAATGGAAATATTGATAATAATACTACTACTACTAATAATAGTAATACAAAAAATAAAAATACGACTAATAATAATAATACTAATAATAATAGTAAAAATAAAAATAATAATAATAATAATAATAATAATAATAATAATACTACTAATAATAATAATAACAGGGGGCACGCGTGCCAAGGATCATACA
>CAUYUJ010015031.1:0-32500 GCA_963575745.1 Prorocentrum cordatum
GCGCCTTGGCGGCGCCCCAAGTGGTGCTTAGCAAGCTGACCTGCGCCTGCCTCGCGTGCAACTTGCAGGGCGCAGAGGTGCCGCGTTGCGAAGGTACTGCAGCAGGTCGGGCGAGCGCGCGCAGAGAACTACACACCGGACGGGGAATATCGCAAGCATGGACCCCCCGGCCGCGCGTCTTCGATGCATTTATCAAGCGGGCCTGCGCGGACGGCGCCAGCGCCGCGCCGGCGGAGTCAAAGAGCTGTTCCAGGACTATCGGAAGAAGGCCATCATGCCGCCGACAGCGCTCGACACCCTGGTGATCCAATGCCGCCACTTCCGGATCAAGGCATGCAAGTGCGAGAAGAAGGAGCTACATACGCCCAACAGGTACAAGTTTCGGGCCATGTTGGGATTTCACCAGCAGGCGAACAAGTGGGAAGGCTTTCGCCACGCGCTGATGGAGGGCACGCAGATAACGATCATCACAACGGGCACGAAGGCGAAAGACCGGCAAACCACCCACATGCCGGGGTCACCGCCGCGCGGCGGCCTGGAAAGAGAGGCGTCCAGGCATTTGCTACAAGCAGGCGGCGGAGGAGGAGGAGGCAGCGGCCGTGGGCGGCGGGCGCTGAGCGGGTGGCCCGTGCATCGAGCGCGGCTCGCCAAGATCAGCGGCAGTGAGCGTGCTGCCTAGGTTTACCTCCAGAGACACCTCCAGGACGGCCCCCTCCTCGCCCTCCAGGCTCGGACCCCCGCCCCCATCCCCGCGCATTCGGATGTGGCCGTGGAAGTTGGAATTTTCTATGTCTCCCACAAGTCAGGGCTCCCTCGGTTCCAGGCGGGTTCGAGCCCTCTCTGAGGCCCCGCGACAGCTGCGTCTCACCGAAAGCGCTTTGGGGGACGGCCGTGTCGTCGCGTCGTCGACGCCCTCTGACGTTTGGGCGCGAGCCGTGGCTCGGGATTGGGGTTGTGCTTGGGTGGGTCCACTCGTCGCTTGCCTTCGGCTCTGTTGAGTGAGGTGGTGCGTAGGCGAGCCCCTGAGGTGCCCCCAGCTGGGGGGCATCTCTTTTGCCAGTGGTACCCGCCAGCAGGGCCCCGACGACTATCGGACCCCTTTTAAATGGTTCTCGAACGCCTGCCTCCATCGGGTCATTGGTGCTGCTCTGTTATGCTTTGTTTTCCCTTATCGTCCCTCTCCCCCCTCCGTTTTCTTTTCTTATTGATATTATCCTGCTCCTGCTTCTTTTCATCGCCAATTTGCTCCCCACAGCGTGCTCCTCCCTCGCAGTCGTTGTCATCGTGGTCGGGTGGATGACGGGAACCATGTCCTGGGAAAGTATTGGGGTAGGAGGCGAGGTGTCCCAGGTAGGGCGGGCGATGGGGGCTGGATGAGCCAGATGCGTTTGCGCCATGTCGGACATTCGATCGTTCCCATATGTCTCCCGTTGTGCCGTGTATGGCTCTGTCTGCCGACGGGGGACATACCGGGCTTGAAGCCCCCAAGAGGTGGTGGCAGGTGGGCTGGAGGTGAACCGGCGGAAGAGGAGAAGGAATTACGTTGATGATGATCCATCAGGACCAGGAGTGGGAGGAACCGAAGGAGGGGGGGGGAGAACCAGGGGAATGCGGAGGAGGGGAACTGAGCGGGGAGGCGACCATGAAGAATGACCTAGATTCAGAAACGTGCTTTGAGTTTTGGTGAGAGTGCCATTCCAAACGACGGGAGCAAAGTGCCGATCCGGAATGGGAACGCGCTCGCAGCGTGGACACCATTCTTGGAAGGATCGCAAATGGCACCGTCGAAAAACATCTAACCCGTCCTGGTGTGTAAACGTCAAGAGGCGGATATCCAGAAGAGAACATTCATACATAAGTTTGCGGAAGGGGGCGCACCTTGGCCACCGCGATCTAGCTTTAGCGAAAGAAGGCACCCACGTTTGCTATGTGGCACGGGCTCGCAGAACTGATGTTGGTGGCCAGGGGGCGCATGCAGCTGAACCATTGAGAGATGCGCCCCTTCACAGCACAGAACATACTGCAGCGCATGCTCTTGTCACATGTTGGGGTCACCGAGCACGTCACGTATGTATGTATGTATATACACATATATACACATATATATATATATACATGTAGGTTTACGTATCCACATGTATACATACATATGCAGTACATACGTATGTTTTGTTTCCAGAGGTTTACGCCAGTTCCGCCGAGGATTTAACGGTTGAGGCATCATGGGTTTCTTGGGCAGTTTGGGGGACTCGTGGCGTCTTTGCGAGCGGCTTCAGTGCCTGGCGTTGCCTCTTGTCAGGCGGTTTCGACACGTCTCGGGGCCCGCTGCGGGGTCTCTCTTTGGACCTCGTAGGGGCCTCTTTGGGGGGCCTCTTGGGGCTTCGCTTCTCCCCCCCTTCTGCTTCGCTCCTCGGCTTGGGCGTCTTCCAGCAATGGCCGCCTTTGCCGCGCGCCCCTGGTATCGGTCACAGAGCCACAGCTGCCGCCATCGGCTGCCCAATCAATAAATCAATCAATCTTGGGGCTTGTGAGTGACCTCGTTGGGGCTGCTTCGGGGGCTTTGGGGGGCCTCCGGGGGGCCTCTTGGGGCCGACAGATGGGATTTTCGGTTGGTGTTCTCCATCTTGGCATCTCTTAGGGCCGTTTAGGGGCGATTTTTGCTCGTCTTGGGCCCCGCCTTGGACCGTCTTGGAACACTCTTGAGCCGTCCTGGAGCGTTGGAAGTTCGAGAAGGCGATAACCCTAGAAACACTGATCAACCTAAGAATGACAAACATGTTTTGCCTCTCGGGTCCCTCTTGGGAAGGCTCTTGGGCCTCTCTTGCGGCCTCTCGACGGCGTCTTGGGGCGTCTTGGAGCCATCGGAGGCGTTCTGGACCAACCGTTCGGCGATTCGGGGCCGTGGTATAATATCTTTGAGGTCACGGAAGGTAGATTTGAAAGCTCCGGAGCCTCCATGGTTGCGCTAGGGAGCCTGGATACTTACCCCGGGAGCCTTGATACCCCCTGGGGGAGGGGCAAGGGGGAAGGGGGGTTCAGGCAATCATCTCACACGCCTTCTCCCCCCCGCAAACGGGGATCGGCGGATATGTGTATATGCATATAGATAGATGGGTATGTACCAAAGCTCAGATGCGTATCCCAACCAAGAATGGAGGAATGAGAGGAGCATTGTGGCATGGTCGCGAATCACTCGATTTCAAACGACTTCTTGAGCTTGCGGACGTCAAGACCCCCCCCTTGTCATCCTCTCTCCGCATCCTCGCTTGTTCCTGCTCATGGTCCCTTCGTTTCTTGTCGTCCTCCTGGTCCTCTTCTTGCAGCCTCCTCCTCCTTCCCCCCGCGTCCTTCTCTCCATCCTCCCTTCTCCCTCCTTCTCACCCCCCTCTCGTTTTCCTCTTCCTCCGCCCTCTGACCTCCTCCCTCCTCCTCCTCCTCCTCCTCCTCCTCCTCCTCCTCCTCCTCCTCCTCCTCCTCCTCCTCCTCCTCCTCCTCGGTCGCTTGTTCCTCCCACTCGCCGCCGTCAGCATCCCCTGCGCCCTGGCATCGGATCCCGGTGTGTGGACCCCGGGAGGACCGGGGCAAGAAGGCGAAGAAGGAGAAGGAGAAGGAAAAGGAGCGGGGAGGGCGTTCCTCGTCGCGCCAGAAGAAGGACGATCGCCCCAGGACCGCGGGGAGGGGGCGCCTACACCGCACCAGCGCAACGCCCTCCTCCTCGATCCTCCGGGTCCGAGGACCGAGGGCCCAGAGATCCAACGCATTCACAAACATCAAGACGGATGTGTGTCGTAGCTTCCGGTCTTAGGGGCCCCTGCCAGGCCCTGAAATCGTCAAACAACGATTCAGGATGAAAGGTTGGTCCTGGAGAATGGGGCGAGACATGAAAAAGGCTCCGCGCGCCAGGCAGGGGGGTCCAGCGCAAATCCAGGAAATCGTCGCGGAGCGCCAGAATTTTATGGTCATGCCGTTTCTTCTTTTTCTATTCTCTCTTTCTCTCTCGTTTCCCCGCTTTTTGGGCTTCTGGGAGGCCCTCGTCGCCACCACTGGATTGAAGTTCTGGTCAGAACGCACCCTGGGAGAGGTCCGCGGAGCAGCGGAATCAGGCGTGTGCATTGCTTTTCTGCGAAGACCATCGAGGGGGCATTTATCGGGCGGGGCCAGCACGAGGAGAAATCCGTTCCAGAGTGCTCCGGAACGCTCCCAGAGCTCTCTGGCACGCTCTGAGGAGGCCACGGCGCCCGAGACATTCTCCAGAGCCGCTGGATATCAGAGATTTTCGATTTACCCTCACCCGATGTTATCCGTAAGGGCTTCCCCCCATGCCGCCGGCCCCCTCTTTCGGAGAATGGGCCATGAAAGAGCGAAGTCATGAGGCTTTGGCTTCGCCGTGAAGCAGTGTCGGGACCTGTTTGTTTTTTGTCGACCCTTACCCTACGGATCTGCGTGAGGGGCGCCGCCGAATTTTAGAAATGTGGCAAATCCCTTGTGTGTTTGCACCCTGACCCTGCCGATCTGCGTGTGGTGTGCCACCGAATTTCAGAAATGTGGCAAATCCTTTGTGCTTTTTTCGACCCTGATCATGCCGATCTGCGTGAGGGGTGCCACCGAATTTCAGAAATGTGGCAAATCCCTTGTGGACCCTGACCCCGCCGATCTGCGTGAGGGGTGACAATTTGTACCTACCCCAGCAATTCAGACAATACGATTTGGGCGTGGTAACAATACCCGTTTTGGGCCTCCCCCCCTCGCGCAGTCCATCAACAAGGAACAGCAAGCAGCAAGTAGTCAACAAGGAACAATAAGCAGCAAGAAGCAGCAAGAAGCAGAAATGTGGCACATCCCGGTTTTGTGCCTCCGATTTTTTTGTTTTAAGGCAAATCCCAAGTTGGGTTTGTCCGGGGGTCAGAGAACGGGGTCGTGTGTAGGATTGGCCCCAGAAGTGGCAGGGAAAGCGATTAAAGCGGAAATCCGTTTTCGTTTTGGTGTGAAGGTTTTTTGGGGTCAATTTGTTGTTTTGAATTATGTTTGGGTTAAGCTGTGGCTTCAGATTCGTACTGTTGGTGTGCACTTGGAAGTGTCGTTTGTTCTTTACTACTGCATATACGTTGATCTTCAGGGTGGGTTGTCCGATGGTCTAGGCGCGGCTGCCGGCTTCGACCAGTGCCCCAGGGCGTCGGTGTTCGGCCTTGGTTTTGCAGTTGTGTCTTGCGATGCAAGTTGGTCTTCGGCTACGGTATTAGTCTTCGGCCTCGGTCTTGCGATGCTGCCTGTCTGCGACCTCGGCCCACGTGGTAGAACAACGAAGATCGACTTCAGATTTGCGACGGGGGGGCGGTCTTGATTTCCTGAATTCTGCGTGCACCATCGCTTGCCGACAGCGCGTTTCCCCGTGGGTCCCGTGACGCGTGGCTCGTTCTATGGCCCGCGGCGCCAACGGCCTCGTTGCCGCGGGGCACGCGAGCGCGCGCTCGTCTGCGCGAGTATTGCGTCGCACCGCGCAGCGCGAAGCGCGCGAACGCACGAGCGCGCATCTTCAACAGCGAGGTTTCGATATCACGCGCTGTCTGCGCGGGGACTCGCGTTGCACAGCCGAAGGAAGCGGGCGAGTCTTCTGAAAAGAGCACCGCGTGCGCGTTGCCGAGTGCGTTTCGCATTGCGCCCAGCTGCCAGAAGCAAGTCCCTCCACCGCGCCAGTCCAGCACTTTGGGTGGCGACTGTTCGAGCGATGGAAACGACGATGGTGGCGACGAGGACGGCGACCATAATGCGAAGGAGAAACACTAGGCTGTCACACGTGCGCACTCCCAATGGATTTCTTGAAGAGCCCCCATGGAGTTCAATTGGGCCGTATCAGGGCAGTCTTCGGTTCCTGTGGGGCCATCTTGCGGGCCCCTTGCGGGTTTCCTGGTTTGCTCTGGGCTCCGCGTGAGCCGCATTGGGTCTATCTTGCGGCCTTCGTCGGGGCGTCGCGGGGGCGCCTGGGTCCGTCGGGGGTCGACAGGCCCCCCCGGGCCGTCTTGGATCCCTTCGGCTGTCTTCGTAGGCTGTCTTGGGGCTCTCTTGGGGCCGTCCTGTGCCGCGTTCTGGAGGTTTCTCGGCTCATTGTCGCGGCGTCTTGGGCCGTCTCAGGGCAACGTGGGAGGCTTCGTTGGCCGTCTCGGGCTGATTGAAGCCGGAAGCGATTATGCCCCCAAATCAACGAAGCGCCGTATCAACGTCAGCGAGTGTCGTACCTAGCGTCTTTCGGGGTCCTTTTGGAGCCCTCGTGGGCCGTCCTGGGACGTATTGGGGGCTTCTCTGAACCATCTCGGTTCCGCGCTGGGCCTCCGTGGTGCCGCGCTGATTTGTCTCGGAGCCATTTTTGCCCGTCCAAGAAAGAACCTGGGGCCATCTTGGCGGCCGATTGCCACCCGGGGTCGTTTTGAGAGACTTGGAGAGCCTCGGGGAGTCAACGCGGTCGCCCGGGAACCCTCGGGAGAAGGGGCGGCGCGCGGGAAAGCGCGCGGCGGGGCGGGCGAGCCCCCTCAGCGAATGGAGAATCCCTACCAGACAGCACTTGACATTCGCACGCTCGACTACCGCGGCGGCGCGGCGCCGCCTGGCGCGCGCGAGCGAGATTGGGCCTCTGCGCCGCCGCGCGCGACGGCAAGAAAGGCGCTCGCGTTGGATTTCCCGCGCGCGCGACGGCCAGGCACCTCCGCGCGCGGAAAACGCAGCGCGAGCGGCCTTCCATCGGACGTGCCTCTGAGGCCGCTGGTGTCTCCCAGCGCGTCGTGACCGGGTCTCGCCCGCCGTTCGCCTTCGCGGCCCCGTGCGAGGGAGGCGGTTGCGCGGTCAACCTGGGGCGGTTAATTGGCTTATGGGCGGCCGATCTAGGTCGGTCCGCGCGCGGTTAGGCGGGCAACTCGGGCGGTCAATTCGGAGGTCCAACGCGCGGCCGGGCGGTCAACGCGCGGCTGGGCGGTCAACCTCGGCGGTCAATTCGGTCGGTCACGGCGCTGCGGGGCGGTCAACGCGCGTCTGGGCGGTCAACCCGGGCGGCCAACTCGGTTGGTCAACGCGCGGCGGGGCGGTGAACGCGCGGTTGGGCGGTCAATCTGGCCGATCAACTCATCAAAGCGCGCGTCGGCCGATCAACTCGGCCGATCAACTTGGCCGACCAACTGGGCCGATCAACTCGTCAACGCGCGGTTGGGCGGTCAACTCGGCCGATCAATTTGGCCGATCAGCTGGGCCGATCAATTCGGCCGATCAACTCGGCCCATCAACTCGGCCGATCAACTCGGCCGATCAACTCGGCCCATCAACTCGGCCGATCAATTTGGCCGATCAACTCGGCCGATCAATTTGGCCGTTCGACTAGGCCGATCACTTCGGCCGGTCAACTCGCCTGGCCCTTTTGGTCGGTTTTTTCTGGCGGCCAACTCGGGGGGGTCAACTCGGGCCGTCACTTCGGGCGCGGGTGCCTGCGCGCGCCGCGGGTGCCCGGGCGCCTCCGCCCACGCACGCCGCCAGCGCTTGGGTGCGCTCACCCGCGCTCGCGGTGGGTGCCCGAACGGTTTTATTCAGAGCTTCCCAGGCCAATGGGTTTCGTGACCTGGAGTTGTTTGCGCCCGTCTGGTTTCGGACGGTCCAGCACTGCCCAAGCTATCGAAGCCTCGGTCGACCCAGAGCCTCCCAGACCCTTGCGCTTCGAGCGATCCAGGGCCTACTAGACCCTTGCACTGGGGCCCTCTGGTGGGTGGATGTCACGCAAATCGCTCGGCTGGCGCCGAAACACAAGGCGCCCTTCGATAATCCTGAGCAAAAAACCGCTCGCGCACTGCGCCAGATAGGAGTGCAGCGCAGCGCGCGCCGCCCAAATCGCATGGCTGACGCCGAGACAGGGGAGGCCCTGGCAATCGAAGTTCGCAACAACCGTTCGGCTGACGCCGAGGCAACCGCTCGGCCAACGCCTCCACGCCGCCGCGCGCGCGCGGAAGCGCTGAGCCGACGTGCGTGGAGGCATGCAACGGGAGCGGCCTCTGCGCCGGCGGTTTCTGCGACGCCGCGCGGTTTCTGCGACGCCGCGCGAGGGGGCGCCGTGCCGTCGTGCACAGGGGAACGCAATGGAGGCGGCCCTTGCGCCGCCGCGCGCGCGGCGGCGCTGCGCCGTCGCGCGTGGGCAAATTGCGACGAGGCCAGCTTCTGCGCCGTCGCTCGCGCGGCGTCGCTGTGCCGTCGATTGCTGTGACATGCAGCGGGGGGGGGGTCTCTGCGCCGCCGCGCGCGCGCGGCGGCGCTGGGCCGTCGCGCGCGAAACGCGCCGCCGCGCCCCTGCGCGGTGCGCCCAGGAATGACAGCTGGCCGTCGTGCGCATGCGCGGAGAAGCGCAAGCGCATCCGCGAGCGGCCAGTGGCGCTGCCCGCGCGCGCGGTGCCCCAGCCTGCGTTTCGCGAGCACGAGGTGGTCGAGGCGGCCCCAGCTCCGCCGCGCGCGCGGCGGCGCTGGGCCGCCGCGCTCAGCAAAAATGCGACGAGACCAGCTTCGGCCCTTCCGTGGGCAAGATCTAACGGGCCTGATCGGGCCGCGGAATCCTTTGACATTCGCATGGCCTGGCCCCGCCACAGAGGCCCCTTGTCACGTTGTTCTCACCATCATCATCACCACCATCACCATCATTATCACATCACCACAACCATCGTCATCATCTTCTGCACCATTCACTATATACATATACATATGTATACATATACATATACACGTGCATTGGTTGTATTATATATATATACATATACGTCTATGTATACATGCGTATATATATATACATGGGTTGTAGTATTCACATGTACATTTATATACACGTGCATAAACACAAAACACAAAGAACCACGAACAACAACAACAAAACAAATTTCAACAACATCAACGCCCACTATAAGTACAACAACAACGACGCGTGCGGTGCCGTGCCGTGCCGTGCCAAAGTGGGGAGAAGCATTCAGACGCCGCGTGGCCCCGAGCGGGTCGGCGGAAAATATTGTCAGGCGGCTCTCTGGTGCTGACCAATGCTCGGTGGTCTACCCCTCTCCGTATGCCTTTCGGGTTCGAGCCCTGCGGGCTTTCACGAGAAAGTTGTGCGTGCGCGCCCAGACTTTTACATGCCTCCACCGAACCCAGAAGTTTTGCTCGAGAGCTTCATACATGTCAGCAGAGAAAAAGGAATCGCTGGTCAGATCGCTGCTTCAGGTTCTGTGAAGATCACTGATGTTGCGAACATGATGTTGCCTTCGATCGATGCGGATGGCGTTGCCTCGGCTAGTCTGAAAAGAAGCATGGTGAGATTGCTGAAGCATCCAATCACGGAGGCAGACGGCCTTTTCGACGCGAGCTCGGCCCACGTATCCTTACTCCCTACATTGTGGAAAAATTGCACGCTCGCGGAGTTCACGGATGGTCATTTGGAAACCTTTCTCAAATCATTGGACGTAGAGAAGCATTTAAAGAAGAGGCAGTTGGCTATGCCAATAACTTCAATTGACATGACGCGGCGTGATGCCAGCGCCATCTTACCACTACAAATCAGTTCTTCCCCCTCTGGTGCGATCCAAGATCGGGCCCCAGCTCCCATCATCGACGTTGACGCTGCCTCAGAAATTCAGATTGCGCCGCGCAGCACTTGCAGTCACGAGGAGTTGCTCAGCGTCGGTTCAGCTGCTGCAGAAAGATCTAGAGGCATCGAGGAAGACCAGAGATCATTACCAGAAGCGTTGCGCGCAGCTAGTGGAGACGGTCAAACAAAAAGATAAAGACATTGAATATTTCAAACAGCTGGTGGAGTACAGGTCAGGTCGCAATATCTCTAACATTGGCGGGTATATGTTGGCGTTGGCCCGAAATCGCGGGCACCTCGGGGCTGGCCTGACGGCTGCCCTGGTAGCTGGTGGGGAGCACCAGGGAAACCTTACTCACAATTCAAAGAAGACGGTGATCAATTTCGAACACAGAGCAGCTATGGCCAAAATAATCCGCAGCAGAGATTTCTTCAGACAGTGGACAAGACTATTCCTGACTACGTGGCGCGCGGGGTTGACTTGGTGGATTTCTACACGGTGGAGTTCTTCTGCTACAAAGGCGATGGCACGAAGCAAGAGATGCTTGATAAACACAAGCTCCACGTGAGCACGCTGACGTCAGTCACAATCAACAATACGGACGTTAAGGATGCCATTCGGGCAAAAGCTGATACCGACCGCATGCCTGAACAAGTGGAGCATATTTTCGATGTCGACTCGCTGTGCGTCAAATCTATAAGTACGGCTTGCGAGTTACAGATCGTTCGTTTCGGCACGGGTGCCGAAACTTATGCCATCATCGAGGCGCAGTTCGCTTCAGTCGGTTGCCCCCACTTCTATTGGAGAGCCTTGCAGGCAAAGAAAGAGAGAGACTTTGGCCAGGCACCAAAGATTTCGATGTATGCCTTTGGACTCGATCAAGGAAGTGACAACACAGGATTCATCAACAGGGCGTTGACTTGCGTCAAGGACACGGACTACGTGATGATATGTACGTGCTGGTGCCTCTTCCATCAACTGCACCTTATAGTGAAAGTTGTTTAGGCTGCGTTGGACGAGTGGCTTCACGCAGAGGAGTTTCCCGTTTTCATATTTCTCGGGCGTGGCTACCCTAACAAATTGTTGGCGGGATTCAGGGGCAGCTGAGGGGATCAGGGGTGAGGCTGAGGCGACATGCGGTGCAGAGGCGGCCAACTGCATGGACAAGGCCCCGCCCAGAGCTATTCGAGGCAGATGGGGCGCGATCGACGCCGTCGAGAAGGTGCTGGTCAAAGCCATCACGTGGTTAGCGGCCGCTATCATTTCAGTTTTCAGGGGCAACAAGAAGACAACTATATCGAAAGTGGGGGCGGCCGAGGATAAGGAGTACCAAGAGAATCAGACAAGGTACAAGAAAAATCTAGTGGCGCTGATGGGAATGCCTTTATTCTTGGCCATGGTCGTCGTGTCATACATCGCGAAGCGCGTCCTGACGAGAGCTTTGAACTGGGGGCAAAAGGTAACGAAGGAATACAACTTTGTAGCCAAACAAGCACGCGCAGATTCTGATACATACCTTGGTCCCACGCCTCTTTCGGTCTTCCTCGCCAAGAAGGTTTACGAATGGTACAAGGACCTATCCGATCAATTGGCAGACGAAACGATCGACGATCCCAATATTTGGGGGCCTGTGTGGAAGTTGGTTCCTGAGCAAGACTATTCGAAAATCCGTGGCCTCATCATTTCACTGACCATCAAGATCGCTGCGCACTGGAAGCTCCGCTTCTTAGACACGGCTGAAGATTGGCCATGTCCATTATTGAAGATGTTGGAGTCGAAACCTGATGATGATTGCCATCAGCGCCGAAATGTCGCTGGGCGGCTTCTCAACACTGACGACTGCTGCCTGACGCGTAGGTACTCCGACATCACTTTGAAAGCGAAGCGTTTGTGCAAGGACCAGTTCGAAATAGCACGTGAGTCTGGAACGTGCCCATATTCATTGTACGCGTTTCTCTTGGGCTGGCGATCCCAGTGCAGCTTCGACACGCAGGACGTGGAGGGCATGAACAGCGTAGTTCAAGAGATGTCTCGGAGAGCGAGTCATTTACATGTGGCATTGGCGTCAGCTCGGGTGATGATCAAGAAGGGCGACCCCTTGGAGGCCCGCGATTGCGCGGCGATCCACAAGGTAGCGATGCAGGAGCTGACATCCGAAACGAATGCATCCAGGTTTACACAGGTGCCTTCATCTTCAACTTTCGCGCCACAAGAATCTACTTTCAAACTGCACGAGGTGGCCGACGCCTTCAAAAGAGCTCTTGGCTTCGTGAGTAAATCTCGGCAAGTGCTGGTTGATCCCTGCGTGCAGACCGTCTGGACCTTCCATCGTCATAATGAAGATGATTGTCGGATGGGCTCCGTGGTAGCCTGCACATACACCTACATGATATACGTGGCCATGGGGTACGTGCTGAAGGAGGGCGTTTTCAAGCTTGTCAGGCCGTTCGCCATCGAGACCATAGTGGACTTGCTCAGTCGGCTTATCGAGGAGCGTCTGGCCAAATCCTCCTCCCTCCCTTCTCCTCCCTCTTCCCTCCGGTTCCCCGGAGAGAAAGGGGGGTCCTGCTCCTCCTTCTCCTCCTCCTCTCCTTCCTCCTCCTCCCTCCTCCTTCTTCTCCTCCTCCTCCTCCTCTACTTACTGGGAGGCAGGGTATTTCCCAAATCCAGAGTTTCCAGAAAGAAACTTTAACCCCGTCCTGTCTTGGGTGCTTGTGGCCTGGGCCTTCCTTCCGCTCCCCAGGATAAGACTGCTGCGAAGGAGTTCACTGTGTACTCGTACGCGGCTACGTGGGCGACGCTGGACACGGCAGTGCTCGACTACGAGAACGGCAAGGCCAAAATATCAAGTGGGTCAAGCCGAAACCGAAAAATAAAAAAGATTCCGATGCAGCGGACGGCGCAGGCGGCGCTGCTGGAGATGGTGGATATGAAGATGGTGCAGACGGCGCCGCACCAGATGCTGAAGCTGAAGATGGCGACGTAGACGGCGGCGACTTGGACAAGGCAATGGAGGACATCATGGACATGATGATGTTTGGTGGTGGTGGAGGGGATTCAGACTCAGATCATGGTGATTCCGAAGCAGGCGACGGAGGAGAATGACGTTCAGCCCGATGCTGACGACGCCGTGATCTGTGGCGACGGCCCGTGGCACCCTGAGGTCGAGCCAGATCCCGCAGCAGATGATCCCGCGCCGCCATCACCACCAGTATACTCTTCAGATGGTCAGCCAGCCCATGATGAGCTCCACGCTGACATCAAACTCACAATCGACAATTGTCGCGGTGCAGTCGAAGATGCACAAGATCAGGCTGATGCGGTGAGGCACCACCCACTTGTGCAGAACAATATCTCACTCGTGCAGCTCTACGGTGCTAGCATTTTCGTGAGGTGGACCAATGTTGTTACGAGGGAGTGCAGGCAGGTGAGCCTCGACTCCAAGGACCGCATCATATACACGATTCCTTTCATGGTCCCAGTGATCAAGATCCCTGTTGGTTCGCCTGTCCTGGTGGTGGACACTGGGGCCACCATGTTCAAGGTCGCTGCAGCACTTAGGCCAGACATGCCAGCTTGGTGTTTGTTGTTGCAGAAGCTCTCAGAAGCCAGAGTGGTCAGGGGGGCAGTGGATGATGTAACACCTTGCACCTTGTGCCAGGCACGCGCGAGGCACCTCTTGGCCCCGACAGGTGGGATCGACCAGAAATGCCGTTGCATTGTGTGTGCCTCCATTTGGTACGACGCGTGCGCCACTGTCACGCACTCTTCTATGGGGCTATCCGAGCGCATCGACTGGCGCAATTTCGTGTGTCCCTTTTGTATGCACGAGGAAGAGTAGACCAGTGTCTTAGAGAAACACTCATTAGGGTACATATACATGTATACTCCAACAAAAGCGATGGGGATAAGGGGGGGTACGAGGAGGCACATGTATGACAGACACTGCGTCGCTACATCCTCTGCCTGCGCTGTTTAAGAACGGTCGGCACGCGTGCGACGTGCCTCATCCCCCTTCCCCCCTCCTCAGGACTCCTCATCCCTTCCTCCCTCTCATCTTCTCACCCTCGCCATCTTCCTCGCCCTCTGACTCGTGAAGCACTGCAGTCCCCCGCGGGCATTGGCGCGCGGACGCGAGGCTGCTAACTCGCTCCCTCGGCACCCGAGGGTCGGCCCGAGAGTTTGCTATGCTGCGCCGCAGATGGGCCAGAGCGAAAAAAAGCTCGAGGCTTCCACCTCCTGCCCCTAGCTTCTGGGGCCCTCGCTCTGCTCTCGGGGCAAAACGAAACGCGAGCACCCCGGCGAGAGAGAGGGGGGGGGGGGGAACGGAGAAAACGAAACAAAAAGAAGGAGAGGGGCAACCAAACAAAAACAAACAAAAAAAAAAAACGCGCAGACGATGCATGTTAGCTAGCAGCAATTGCCCGCACTTCGCCAGGCGAGCGCCCCCGACAGGGCCGACCTTGACATCCGATGTCGCGGTGGCGGCCTCCCTGGTCAAGAGAGGCCTGCCAGGGGCCAACCTTGACATCTTATGTCAAAGGAGAGGCCTCCGAGGGGGCCGACCTTGACATTCTGCGTCAACGGCGGGTGCCTTCCCAAGGGCCTATCTTGACATCTTATGTCAAAGCAAGCGGCCTCGCACGGGCCCACCTTGACATCCTATGTTGAAGCACGCGGCCTGCCTTGACATATTATGTCAAAGCACGCGGCCTCCGAGGGGCCTACCTTGACATCTTATGTCAAAGCACGCGGCCCCCGAGGGGCCTACCTTGACATATTATGTCAAATCGCGCGGCCTCCGAGGGGCCGACCTTGACATCTTATGTCAAAGCACGCGGCCTCCGAGGGGCCAGCCTCGACATCTTATGTCAAAGGGGTGGGGGCGAAGGGCCGACCTTGACATCCTATGTCAATGGCGGGGCCCTTCCCACGAGGCTACCTTGACGTCCTATGTCTAACGAAGGGCCTGGGGCCTCCCAAGGCCCGCCTTGACGTCCTGCGTCCAGGGGGGGGGGGGGGGGGGTGGGGGGGGGGGGTCAAGCGCCTTGGGCTCCACCGGGGGGGGGGGGGTAACCACTGGGGGGGGGGGGGGGGGGGGTAGTGCGTGTAACGCTGTTGCCGTTGCGCCCGGGGGGGGGGGGGGGGGGGGGGGGTAGTACGTGCACCGCCTTACCTGTCGCGGGTTTCGGTTGCGCCGGAAATGCGCCATGGGGCGGGGGAAGGCAAATGGGGGAAGGAGGAACGAGGGAGGAGGAAGGAGGGAGGAGGGAGGAGGGAGGAGCGAGGAAGGATTAGGAATGACAGAGGGCCCTGCGTCCTTGCATAGCGTCGGCGAGGCCAGCGTCAGTTCAGGCCAGCAACCCAGCAACAAAAACACACACACACACACCTGTGCCGTAGCCGTTTTGGCTCGAACGATGGCGGGAGTCTGTTTCACTTAGTGCCACCAACGCCTGGCAGCGCCCAGCGGTGCTAGCAGGCGGCATGGCCGATCTGCAGTTGGTCCCGTTCGGTGCTCCGAAGGCCGACGGCGCGACCCGTCACCCTCTCTTGGCTGCTACGGCCGAACCCCCGTTCGATATTTGGATGGACAAGTACGACCATATCCATGATCGATTTGGCCACGATACGCCAGAAGAGCAGTTGTTCGAGTCGTGCAACAAATTCTGGGCCTTGCCAGATAAGTCAATCGCCTTCCTTGATGCTAGTGGGAAGAAGCTCATCATTCGGCACCCCCTGAACGATCGCGGAGACTACGGGTCCCGCGTAGGTCTGATGAAGTCAATCCAGTCCCTGGGCCTCTTGCTGAACATTCGGTCTCCTCCCTTTTTGGTGGGGGCGATTCCAGATCAGCAGTATCTCTGCCTCCATTGGGCCACCACCATCGAGGCGACGTACATGGCCCACGAGACTAACCCTCAGAATCGATTGGTGGCGCACGCCGTTGCTGCGGGGCTTCCTCGCTGCAAGATATACCGCCCGAAGCTGCCGACTGATGGCGCCAAGTTCCTCAAGGAGTACGGCAACAAGGGGAACGACCACATCGCCAAGAAGACGATCATGGAGTGCTACCGCGAGGCCCAAAGGATCGAGAAGGCATGGGAGAGGCGCAAGAAAGACATGCAGTGGACGATCGCCTCCCTCACCTACGGCGTGCATGAAGAGAAGAAACACGAGTTTGCTTGCTCGATCTTACCTGGCCGCTTCGATCGGCCTCGGCATTTCGAGGTGTGCCTGCACGTCGCCAAGGAGTCCGCGAAGGTGTCCATCCTCGAGGGCCCTTATAAGGGTCTTTCTTGCTGGCAGGCTCTTGAGAAGGCCGTGAATGCCTACTGCGACTTGTCTCATCCAGCTGCCTGCTCGTTCTCGCAGATCTTCGTCAACATTTACCACATCTTTCGCAAGCTGAGGGCCGAGCACGCTGATTACTTCGCCGACGTGTGCCTCCTGGCCTTACCAGTGGCAGTGCCGCTGGGGAAGTGCGTGATCATGCCGCATGGCTTGGGTACAGTCGCAGTGCCGAAGTTGACCGAAAGCTCCATCGACGCGCTCCTCGTGGAGATGCAGGACAGCAAGGCCATCGAAGATGCGGTCGTTGCCGCAGCTGCGCAAGAGAAGGCAAGTGCAGTAGCCTCTGCCGAAGCGGCGGCCCAGTCGGCCAAGAAGGAGGTACAGCTTGCCACCGAGAAGGAAAAGCAGACCAAGAAGGCAAAGAAAGACGCTGAGAAGAAGGAACAGAAGGCCAAGCAGCAGGAACATAAGAAAAAAATGTCAAATCTCTGGAAAGCCAGCCGCACCTCAGTGCAGACGATGGCAACAAAGACTTCCTGGGCGTGCTCAAGCAGACGACCAGCTACATGAAGAAGGTTGACACCTCGCAGGTGGAGCTCATCGAGTCCTTTCGCTACGCCGCCTTGGTTGGCGCCCTGGGCGAGAAGGTCTCGGTCGTCGTCGCGGGGTCGGTCAAGGAGATCAAGGGGTATTCTAAGTTAACGAAGGTCTTCAAGACGCAGATGTACAAGACGGCCGCCCTTGCCCCGAGGGTTTCCGATCCAGACTTCCTGGCTGATCAGATCGACGCGATCGTCGGTGGAGGCTCGGCGTCGAGTGCGAGTGTGGATGTCAACGCCGTCGCCTTGAAGTTGAAGGAGAAACTCCAGGAGGGGGCTTCGTCTATGGATGCGCTGGTGACGTTCGTGAAGGTTGGCGCGCCAGGGTTGTGATTTCCTCCCCGGAACGATTTTTCGGGGCAGCAAGTGCGAGGGCATTTATTTTTGAGCCCTCGGGGGCCGGGCTAGGGGAAGGAGGCTGGGTCCAGCCAGGCTTTTTTCTCAACCGCCTTAAGAAAGTCGAATGTCGCGCACTTGCTGGTTCGAAACATCATGGGGATGAACTCGCTTGAAGGGGGATCCACTTGGACAAGCCCATGATCACAAGTCTGTTGGCGCCCCATTCCATCAACGGCGTCATGGTGTGCCTCATGCACATGCTCGTCGAGAAGGGCGGGGCGTTCTTGAACGTCGGCGAGGCTCTGAGGCAGTGGGTCGACGGAGCGATCAATTACATCAACGCCTCAGTGCCGATGTCATGGGATGTCTTAGCGAGTGCGCTCAAGGAGATCGAGGACGCCAGCTCTGAGTGCCGTTCGAAGATCATGGAGGGATGCACGGAGGAGCTCAAGGAGTCTTTGTCCCTGAAAATCAACCCGACGGTCATGCGGACCCTTCGCCACCGTCTGCTGGTGCACATTTTGAGCTCGGTGGCGCCCATGAACACGAAGATCCGTGATGGCCCCAACGTCGTCGATCGGCCGTGCGCGCCGCCGTTGATGGTCAACGTTCTGAAGACTTTGACGAATGCGTATCCCAACGAGACGACGGCATCATTTACGTTGCCCCTGGCAGTGTTGGAGGACCAGTTGCGCATGGGCTTCTCAGTCCTTGCCTTTCTCATCGCGGACAAGATCATCGAGTTCACGAGCTTTTGCTAGAAGAATGATGGAGCGCGGTTTGCCAACAGGAGGAACTCAGCGCAGCATACCTTACACGTTTATTCTGCCCAGCAGATGAATGAGTTCGTGAAGACCGGGGGGCTGAAGGGCGCGAAGGCGATTGCCAGGGGTGCCGAGATCTTACCGACGAAGAAGCTGGAGGCAGTCGCGGACATCATGGACAAGTTCGACAAGAAGCACAGCGATCTGAATCAGGCGAGGGCGATTTTGGATGATACTTGGAACGCCATCGTCGACTCTATCTACACGGACATCAGGGGTGCTACGTTCGACGAGATTGTCGCGGCTGCGGCGCAGGGTACCCAGGGCACTCTGGTTGGCACTGCAGACAAAACGGCGGAGGGCCAGGTGGTGGAGGCCAAGGGTGATGACAACAAAAACGGCGGCAAGCTTGAGCTGAGGGCCTGGTGGGAGCAGACTGTGGCCACCGAGGGCGGGATCGATTCGGCGGACTCTTCGGTGCTCACTCGGGAGATCCAAGCTCACTTGCAGGTGGAGTTTTCCAAGATCCCGCGGAAAGCGCACGTGGCGAAGGACGGCGACAACCACCCAGCGGGCTTCTTGCACATCACTACGACGGAGGCTACGAAGAGCGGCGAGACAAAGGGCGTAGTCGAGATGGCCAGCATGCAGGCGCTGAAGACCAACTTACCATTCTGGGGCCGAGTCGTGAGTGCGACTGCGGCGGCGAACCTTTCCAAGAACAATTGCCTGTCGCTTGGTGACGCGGGCGGCTTGGGGCCCGCTCTTTACTTGGACGGGGCAGCGGTGCAGAACACGAAGAAGAGCGATGCTTGCATCGCGTGGATGGTGCCCGTTTTGCCGCAGTCCAAACCTAAGGACGACGAGGGTGGCCCACCTTCTGCGAAGAAGTCTCGGAAGACCACGAAGGAGCCGCCGAGAGCGACCCACAAGGTCTTCTTCGATGAGAAGATCGAGATCACGAACGAGGGTAAGACGTACAAGTACGACATGCCCATCCTGAGGCACGTCGCTGAGGCTGTGGAGGCCCGATGCGTCTTTTCTCTGTCACTCCATTCCTCTTTCTCCCCCACCTCCTCCTCTTTCTCTCCTTCACCTTTATCATCTAAGTACCTTCCTCTTTATCATTTAAGTTTCTTCGTCTTTATCTTCCAATCATAGCTCTCACGATCTCCCTCGCCCTTCTTCTCTCTGGAGGCCAGAGGAGGGAGGAGGAAGGAATACGAGGGGGAGGAGGAGGAGGAAGAGGGCAAAGCGGAGGACGAAGAGGAAGGATGAGTAAGACGAGGAAGAACATGACGAGGATGAGGACGCGCCCCCCGCCCGCCCGAGGGTGACCAGCAGAAGATC
Source organism: Prorocentrum cordatum (assembly GCA_963575745.1). Taxonomy (NCBI): domain Eukaryota; class Dinophyceae; order Prorocentrales; family Prorocentraceae; genus Prorocentrum; species Prorocentrum cordatum. Next base: position 18,940 of record CAUYUJ010015031.1, read on the forward strand.
TTCAGGGCTCCCGTGGAGTGCGAGCTGAACGGCAACGCCCGCGATGGGGCGGGGGTCAAGGCGGGTTTTGTGCACCTGCGAGGAGTCTGTGAGGAGGCACAGGTGTTCGGTCGAGCGGGGGAGCGCGCGAGCGTGCGAGCAGGCGAGCGCCTCGAAGAGAGATCGGAGGAACGGTTGCCCCCCCAACCTGGCAGGGTGGAAAAAAACAACACTGTATATATATGTAAGTGTATGCTGATTCATATGTAAATGCGTATGCGAGTAGATGTGTGTATATGTATCTTGTGGATGTACGTAGTAATGTATATGTAACCATGCGTGTAGATACATATGTAAGTTCATGTGTGAATCGATGTGTAAAGGTTTTTACGGATGTACATGTGTGCAAGTACAAGTTCGTGTGTTGATATGTGATGATGATGATGTGGTGGTGATGATGTAATTGATGGGTGAGGATCAGAAATTTGGTTGCCGTGGGCTCAAGGTTACCACCGATTTTGCTATTCAAGTAAAATGGTAGCGGATCCTAGAAACGAAAACGTCTTGAAAACGTGATCCAAACCGCGCCCGTTGGCCCTCTGAAGCCGAGGTGGATAATGCCCGCGGCGCCCAGCGCCAATGCCCCCAGACCCTCCAATGTCAATGATTCCCGCGGCGCAAGTTCAGACGTTCGCGCTTGCCCAGCCCATCCGTGCGCGCGGCGGCGCTGTGCCGTCGTGCATGGAGAGGCGAAGTGGAGGCGGCCTCTGCGCCGCCGCGAGCGCGGCGGGCTTGGGCCTTCGCGAGCAGAAAACGCAGCGCGAGCCGTTCCCGCGCCGTCGCGCGCGCGGCGGCGCTTGGCCGTCGTGCGCGGAGAATTTTGACGGTGGCGACCTTTGCGCCGCCGCTCGCGCGGCGGCGCTGAGCTGCTTGCGTAAGAATGCGATGGGGGCGGCCCCTGCGCCGCCGCGCGCGCGGAGGCGCCGGGTCGCCCGCCGCGGGAAACGCAGGCGTTGGGCTGTTGCGCGCGGAGAAATATGCAGCGAGGGCAGCCTCTGCGCCGCCGCGCGCGCGGCAGGATTTGGGCGCTTTGCGCAGAGACATCGCCGTCAGGCTGTCTGCTCAGTTAGCGCGCTACGGCCGCGGGGTTTGCACCGCTGGCGCCCGACAGCGTTTCGCGGAAACGCGGGCCTGTTGTAGGCTGCTTTGTCCGGTCTTAAACGCGGCTGTGTTCGACGGGCGCTGGTTTGCCCAATGATTCGACAGTGTGTTAGCGCAGGTCCGTTTGAGTGCACCATATCATTAGATGCGGTGTTTTTGTTATTCGCGTGTCTTCTAAGCTAGTTTACACATCGATTTCGGCCTTTTGCCCAGACGTGTTAGGCGCCGTTTGCAATGAAACCCTGGGAGACGACCTCAGAATTTGAAGTTCTAGATGGAAGCCATGCTGGGCCCTCGGTGCAACGGAAATCTGGACCAGACATTTCGCGCACCAAGAGCACGTTGACGCGAAAATGTGCGAACCAAGAGCCACGGCAACGAGCGACTAAGACGGCCCTGCCGACGCCCCTGCGGGCTCTCCTACAGACCTGACCCCCGGACATTCCCAAATCCCAAGTGTTTTTGGATCCTGACCCCGCCGATCTGCGTGAGGGGTGCCACCGAATTTCAGAAATGTAAGAAAAATCTTATGTTTTTGGACCCTGACCATGCCGATCTGCATGAGGGATGCCACCGATTTTCAGAAAAGTGACAAATCCCTTGTGATTTTGAACCCTGACCCCGCTGATCTGCGTGAGGGGTGCCACCGAATCTCAGAAATGTGGCAAATCCCTTGTGTTTTTGGACCCTGACCCCGCCGATCTATGTGAGGGATGACAAATTGCACCTACCCCAGCAATTCAGACAATACGATTTGGGCGTGGTAGCAATACCGTTTTGGGCCTCCCCCCCTCGCGCAGTCCATCAACAAGGACAGTAAGCAGCAAGTAGCTAACAAGGAACAGCAAGCAGCAATAATCATAACTGTAACAGTGGATACTGGAAGCTGCAACCGGCACAGGAAACTGCGAACCTCCGGCCTACAGCCTGGTGGCCCCACAAGGGGGCCGGCGGATCCTCGTCCTGGCTTCGAATTTGGTTTCGGATTATCGTGCGAAAAACAAGCGCACGAAACCGAAAAATGCACGGGGAATGGACGTCCGAATGATGGCGAGCTGGGCGAGAACCCAGCGAATCCACTCAACGATTGACCCAGGTCGTAAGGAATGACCCCCAGAGGTGAGATAATTGCCTCGTGACAGACAAGTGGGCGACGCAAACAAACGGGTTCGTCTGCGCCGGCATTGGTGCGTACGTTGCCCGCGTAAGCTCGCGCGTAAGTAAGCGACCTCGTTTCCATCGTAGCGTGCCGCGCTGGCTGACCGCGTAAGCCGCCGCGTAAGGTCGCTATGTTATCTCGCGCAAGCCCCGTTACTCTTCGTCGCTCATGTAGGGGCCCTTTAGTGCGAGCGTTGCTTGGCGAGTCGCCCGACCGCTCCCCAATTGCCCCTCACGACTAGATCTTCCAGTTGGTTTAGGCCTCCCAGATGGGGTCGGAGTAGATGGAGTCGGGGGATCGCTCCGCATTGCCGATGCATCGGCGATGCGGCGCAATGTGGGGCCCGCTTTTCTGCACGCCGACGTCGCCGATGCATCGCCGACGTCGCAGATGCATCGGCGATGCGGGGCGATCCTCCGACCCCGGCCAGGAGGCCTCCAGTTGGCCGCGAGGAGCCGCAGGGGCTGCTGGGGCAGAGGCCAGGCGCCTCAGATTGGAGAAGGCCGCGTTCTCGGGGTCAAACTTTTTGGCGCCGCGGCCCTGCGCGCGGCGCCCCGGCGCAGAGGGCTTGCCATCGCTCGGACGTGTGCATTGTTCGTCGGCGGGGACTGTCAGGGAGCATCCTGGAGCATCCGGTGAAAAAAACACGCGCGAAACCGAACAAAAAAACACTGGGAATGGACGTCCGAGCGATGGCCAGAGGATTGGACGGCCGCCCACCGCGCGCGCGCGCGTCCGGCCGGGGCCTCGCCGAGCGCGCGCTCCGCGCGGGGAGACCCCGGGGAGCCGGCACGGAGCCGCACGCGCGCACGCGCGCACGCGCGCACGCGCGCACGCGCGCGGAGGTCCCGGCGAGGGAGCCCCCCCCCCCGCCCCCCGTGGCGCGCCCTCGCGGGCGCAGAGTTCCATGCGCTTCGCGGTGTCTCCGCGCCGATGCCTCCTCGGCCTCCCCGCTCCTCCCCCGGGAGGCGGCGCGGGGGCGCGAAGTGAGTCGCGCTCTCGCGCAGCGCGCTGGCGCGCGGAGCAGCGGCGGCGCCCGACGGTGGCGCCGCCAGGGGGTCCAGCGTCGCTCCCAGAAGTCAGCGCGGACTTCCGACGGTTCGTGTGCACGTCCCTGTTCTCTAACGTTCCCCCTCTCTAACCAGCATCGTGCAAGAAGCCGCAGCCCCGCGTGCGACCCCGGCAGAGGCATCGTGACCTGCCCAGCCGAATTCGGAGGGGGGTGAGGCGAGAGGGGGGATTTCCTCGGCCGCGCGCAGGGGGGGGGGGTATGGGGAGGGGGGAAGGCATCTTAGAAACACCCCTGCTTCTCAGAAGGCGCGGGCCTTGCCTACTGCTCCTTAGAAGGCGCGGACCTTGCTTGTACACGTAAGGCCCGCGCCTTTAAGGAGCAGCCTCCCTCTGACCCCTTCCACTCTCTGCGCGCCGCCGACCTCCGCCAGTTTGTGTTCCCGCCATTGCTCGCTGCCCGAAGCTCATAGCGGGCGCCCTCCCCCGCAGGAGAGACGAGCGCTCGCGGCCCAGGGACGAGGAGCGCCCCAGGAGGGCCGCCGACGACGACCGCGGCCGCGGGGAGGCCGAGCGGTCGAGGAGAGACGACCGCCGCAGGCCTCGGCCGCCGCCGTCGCCGTGGCCGTGCCCGTCGTCGCCGTCGCCGCCTCGCCTTCGTCGCCCGCATTCCTCGGCCGCCGCCGCCGCCGTCGCCGTGTCCGTCGCCGCCGCCGCCGCCCACGCCCTCGCCTCCGCTGCCGCCGCCGTCGTCGTGCCCGTGGCCGCCGCCGCCCTGACTCTCGCCTCCGCCGCCGCCGCCATCGCCGCCAGGGGGTTCACCGAGGGGGGAGTGTCCCAAGGCGGGGTCAGGGACCGAGCCCAGTTGGATGCTCGCGGTTCCTTCGCCCAAGGGCGGTTTGGAACGATTTGTTCCTCACAACAACCCACGTCTGCCCCTGCTCCACCTTGACGTCCCCGTCCGTCGTCCGTCGTCGTCGCCCTAGCCCCAGCCCTCGCCTCCGTCGCAGCCGCCGTCGCCGTGGCCCCCGCCTCCGTCGCCGCCCCTGTCGCTGTGTCCGTCGTCAAACCGCCGCCCTGGCCCTCGTCTCCGCGGCCGCCGCCTCGGGAGCGAGGCACTATGCGTTCGCGTGGTCGCGTGATCGATCGCGGGCTTCGAGAGGGAAGGCGCTGCGCAGGCGTGCTCGTCACTCACGAGGCTCGCATCGCGCACTGGAGGGCCACAGTCGTGTACGTGGCTGGGCGCGGTGGGCAGCGTATCCGAATTCGCGGCGCCGGCGGCGCGGCGTATCGCGCAGCTCCCCAAGGTGCCCGACTGAGTCAGGCGCCTCTTCGGGGCGCTTGCGACAGCGTTTGTCGCCCGACCTTGCTCGTCAAAAAGCGTCTCTTGTGCGGCACTGGCGCGTAAGCATTCGGAGGCCCCTCGCGGAGTCCTTGCATTGGCTCTGCGCCCCTCTCCTCCGGCGCACGGACCGCGCAGGAGGCGGCGCCGAAGTCGCCGCCAGGGTCAAATCTGGCACGTCCCTCTACAGGAAGAAGTTTCAAACACAGTCACAAAACATAGTTAGGGGATGATTTGGGTATTTTTTTGAGCACGCTTTGGCTATGTTGAAACTTGTTGCCCAACATCCGCCTGTAGGGGGACACGCCCGACCGAAATTTGAGATGCCCGCGCGGATCTTCGAAAGTTTACAAGTTTACTCCCTCAGGTGTTCTGCGCGTGCGTATTGCAGACGCCGAAATAAGCATCGTTTTGGGTAGCCCTGTGTCGGCGAGGATCCTCTCGCAGAGATCGTACAAATCGGTGTCCAGGAAGGAAGTCATTCTTCCTGGGGATAGCGATGTTAGGATGTCAGGACCAGTCTTCAAAAGTCTCCATGATGGAGCCTCCGAGAGCATGTTCGCAACAGTGCCTGTTGTAATTTGATTGTTCCACTTGAGACATCCTCGATGAGCCGATAGTCCCCAACCGTGACGACTAGTCGAAGATGTGCGTATCGCGTGAAACATCCGCACTAGTTTAGCAACCATGTTTACTCATGATGCTCTGCATGATATGCAGTTCAGAGCTACGGTAGGAACATCGGGGGTGATAGTATAGTTTTTGGATCCCCGCCTGTCCTGCCAATTTGCCTCATTCAGCCCCAGGGATAATCATATACAGGACTTAGGGGGGGTATTCCTTTTATTATCGTCGGCATGCTGTTACGGAAGGGGCTCGATATTCTTCGGGTCTTTCTCGGTCTTGTTCTCGTAGCGTTCCTCGTCCACGCAGGCACCTGTGGGGCCAAACAGGGGCTTCGCTCTTATTTTGCGCTCCGTATTGCAGCAGCCTGGCTGTGTGTGGGTTCCGTGCCGTCGCCGTCCTCCTGTCGTCGAGGTTTGAGGGCCAAGGGAGCTCTCCTGTGGCGTCGGCAGTGGCTCCATCTTAGGCCACCCCTGCCTTCCTGCTCGCGGACCGCGGGGGGCCTCTGGCTGGACCGCCGTCGTCGCCGTCGTCGTCGCCGTCGCCTTCGCCGGCGTCGCCGTCGCCGTCGTCGGCGTCGTCGTCAGCGTCGGCCTCCGCGTCGGCGTCGTTGTTGTCGTCGTCGCCTTCGCTGTCGTCGTCGTCGTCAGGGTTGTCGTCGCCGTCGTCGTCGCCGTCCACGGAGGAGAGAGGAGAAGGAGGGAGCGGGAAAGTGGCAGGGTTGGAGCAACCAGGAGCCCTGACCACCACTGGGCGTCGCAATTTCTCCACGCTGGGCGTTTCTGCCCATTTTCGGGCTCTGGGCCGGGTACCATCACAGGGCGATCCCGCGCGAAAAAATGTGCATAAAGATTAGGGGCAGGGCTCCAGTCGATAGATTTGCCGATGTGTTGATGTATTGGCCCACGTCGGATCTCAGGGGGGGTTGAGGAGGTTGTAAGAGTCCTGAACCATGCTGTGGGAACACGCTCTGCCGCTGCCGCATGATTGATAGCACCGGCTCGGCCCACCTTGGAGTTCACTGCGCAATGTGTTCTCAAAAATGCTTTCGCTGCCATCAGGAGGTGGAGGGGGGCGTTAGTCGGCGGCTGGGCACTGGGCCAGCCGCCGACTGCCGCCTCGTCACGCGCGCGGCCCAGCCATCTGCGAGGGGGGCCCGCACGGCATCGGCCCACAACACAAGACCCGGAAGGCCTATCGTCCCTCCTCCTCCTCCTCCTCCTCTTCCATTTCCTTCTCCTCCTCCTCCTCCTCCTCCTCCTCGCCACCCTTCCTCCTCCTCCTCCTCCTCCTCCTCCTCCTCCTCCTCCTCCTCTTCCTCTGCGGCCCTCGCTGCTCCTCCTCCATCGCCGAAGGGCAGGGAGGAGGAGGAGGAGGAGGCGCGTGCAGGCCAGGGTGCCGACGGGGAGCGTGTGGAGGCGGGGACAGAGTCCTGGACCGGTGCCAGGGAGCGGATGCGAGGGGGGCGCCTTCGTCGTCGCCGTGCACGCTGTCGTCGAGGCCTCTGTCCGTTCGCTCGTCGGGGTCGCGCGTGGCCGCCGTCGGGGTAAGGCGGAGGCTCGGAGGAGGAAAAGGTACCGCTACCCTTTCCTCGTTTTCCCTGGGGCCTCTAGGAGGGCCCTCGTCGCCACCGCTGGATCCGTCTCGAAATCCTGGTCAAAGCGCACCCCCGGGAGAGGTCCAGGGAGGTGCGGTATGGGTTACCTGTTGGTTTCCCCGGGGACGAGGCTGGCGGATGGCGTCGGGCGGCGGCGCGGCTCCCGCGGCCGCAGGGACGACGGAGAGCGCCGCAGGGACGAGGAGCGCCCCAGGAGGGACGACGACGAGCGCTCCAGGACGGCGGGTCTTCTCTCCGAGGCCGGCACTGGTCCATCGCCAGCGTATGGGGGATCGGTCTTCGGGGACCTCAGGAGGCGGTGAACATGGACGTGTTCGGGCCTTGTGGGCCGAAGGTGTCTGTGTCCAGCGCCCCGAATCTCGACCCCCTAGGCGGTGGAAGTGGATGAGTCCCAGCCTCGCAGTCTCCCGTTCTTCGTTTCTCTTTGCCGACGAGCGATCCAGGCCTGCGGGTCTTCCTTCATGAAAGCAACAGGAGCCATGAGGAGTTGGAGGAGGAGGAGGAGGAGGAGGAGGGTGTGGAGAGGCGAGGGCTCGGGCAACAGAGGCGAGGGCTGTCAGATACGCCAGAATTCCTCGAGCGCGTCCTGAGCCAATCGCGTCGCGACCTCGTTCTCGTCGTCAGAGTGGGGGGGCCCAGCAGTCTCGCTTCTTCCCCCCGCGCGCGCGTGGCTGGATGGAGGGCTCCGTCTCGGGGGGCGATACATCGGGGTGATACCTGGGAGCGTGTGCGATACCTTGTGGGGAGTGCATGGGGGACATACACTCGGTGGGGGGGTGGGGGGCAGTGCATGAGGGCGATGCTTGGGGCCAAGGCTTGGGGGCAGTGCACGGGGGCAGCGCGTGGGGGGAATACATTGGGGCACTGCAGGGGGGGGGGGGGGCGGGCATTCTCGCCCCCGCCGCCACCCCTCCTACACGCAAGAGCTGGGCGCTGCGTCTCACATGCTGTCCCTCCTGCCTCCCTCCTCTCGGACGCCTGTCCTCCTTCCTCTCATCGGCGACGAGCGAGGGGGTGACGTGAGAAGGAGAAAGGCTTCTCAGAAGGCGGCGGGACTTCTCCGAACAGTCGCGCCATCTGAACAGTTGTGTGTGTGTGTGTGTCTTCGGAGAAGGCATGGGAAACTTCTCAGAAGGCCAGGGGACTTTCGTTTCAGAGAAGGCCCGCCCCTGATCCTTTTCCCCCAGGGTCGACGCCGATCTCGGGCCACTCCTGTGTCGGTCCTGTGTCGGTGCGTGGCCACTCCTGTGCAGGAGGAGAACATCTAGTCTGGGGACGATTGTTTGATTACCTTTCTCACCATTATTCATTTCTTGATTGCTTGTTCTCCTTAAACAATCCGCCTGTATGAGGACATGCCCGACCTAACCCGTGGCGTGGGTCCGCAGTCCGCGGCCAGCCGACGTCCTCGCGGGCGGCCCCTATCGACGCCGGGGGAGCCGGTGATGCATCTCGCCCCGCCAGGGGAGCGGCCGAGCGCGGTGCCGGCCCCTCTCAGCGACCACCAGCGTGTGCCGCTGCGCCCTGGCAGCGCGCCCGCGGGTGCGCCTTGGCCCTGGCCCCGTCTGCTGCCGCGGACCCCGGATCGCTGTTGCCTCGCCGCCGACGAGAAAAGTGCCATTGCGCTGGCATGTGGTTTGCGATCTGCGTCGTTGAGGCCTCGTCGGGCGTGTCCTCGGGGGCGCGGCGGAGAGCTCTGTGGAGGTCCTCCTCGCCCGCCCCCAAAAAGGGTGTGCGTTGCATACCGCAGCTGGGAGAAGGAGGAGGAGGAGGAGGAGGAGGAGGAGGAGGAGGAGCAGGTGACGCTACGAGCTTCGCTCAAAGTGCGCTCAAGGGAGTCGCGTGATTCCGTTGCATCTTCGGGGGACCTCGCCCGGCCCCAGAGTCGGTGCCTCTTATCGTGCCCGACGCGGGCTCGGTGCGGACTCCACGCTGAGATTTGGCGGGGACTCGACGCGGATACGACGCGGGCTCGACGCACGGATTCGACGCGGCCTCGACGTGGATAGGCGACGAGATTGGCGAGGTCCCCTGCAGGTGCCACATCAGGAGGCCAGACGCCGCGTCGGGGGCGGCCGAGGCGCGGCGCCAGTACTTTCATGACGATCTGCCTGGTCTCCCCTTCTCAGGCGTAAGTCGGGCATGCCCCTCTACAGGAAAAGCGTTCAAACATAGTCAACAAATCGTCGGGATGATGTCCAGAATATGTTTGACAGTCTTGGAATATGGTTTGACCAGTTTTGATTTGTCCTCAAAAATCCGCCTGTAGGAGGACATGCCCGACCGAACCTTAGGCGGGATAGGCTCAGGGTGGAAGGCTTCGGGCTTTCGAGGCTCGATGCCTTCGGAAGTGTTCGTCGGTTCTCGGCGATCTTCTGGCCTCGAGATGCTTTCCATCGGCTGCGCCTCGCCGAGGGCGTTCTCTGGGTGTGCCCAGGTCGCCCCGAACGGCCGCTGGAGAGGCGAGCTATAATGCATGGATATGTTCACCATCCGTCTTTCCCGCAGACGTTGCCCCCTTCATTCCTCATCGCCCTCCCCCGCAGCCTCAGACTCACCCTCACCCCGCCTCCCCCACTGCCGTTCGCCCTCCCCGCCATCCTGCCTCCCCCAAAGCGTTTTGGGGTCTGAGTGGGCAGTGGCCGACGCAGGGATTGCGTCAGCGATTATTTTTCAGCCGCGCGCAGAGTGGGGTGGGGGGAGGGGGGGAGGGCTTCTCAGAAGCACCCGTGCTTCTTAGAAGCCGCGTGCCTTATCTATAGATGTAAGGCCGGCGCCGTCTAAGAAACAGCCTCCTAAGAAGCCCTCTCTCCTCCCTCCAACCCCTTGTGCGCGCTGCCAAGTTTTGATCGAGGCAGAACATCTGACGCAACAGTGGACTGTCCGAGGTCCGAGGTCCGTGGTTGGCTCGCCCCTGGCGCGCGGAGCGCGACAGGGGCGGCGCCGGATGCGCCGCCATGGGGGCCCAGCGCCGATCCAAGAAGTCCTCGCGAAGTTTCGATAGAGTGTGGTCATGTTGCATTCTTAGAAGAAGAACCAGCCATACAACCATAAACTGTTGGCGCGCCGCGCGGATTTCTTGGATTCGCGCTGGACCCTCCTCCCTGGCGCGCGGAGCGCGCCAGTGTCGGCGCCAGAGGCGCCGCCGGGGGGCCCAGGCGCAAATCCCAGAAATCCGCGCGGTGCGCCAAAAGTTTATGTTTCTGTGTTTTTTCTTCTTCAGTTATTGTGCCTCTACACGCTCGTGCCTCTATCGGTCCCCTGGCCTGAGCTCTCCTCGTCGGCGTTGCCGGCGTTCCTCTTTTGACGGTCCCTCAGCTTGCAGGCCGTCGAGACAGTCGTTGGCGTTTCTTGATGTTGGCCTTGCCCGATGGAAACGTGTCCCTTCGGACGGGACTAGGACGAGGACGAATCCGTTCTCGAGCGACCCGACATGCTCCTAGAGCGTTTTGGGAACGCTCAACGAAGGCCGCGGCGCCCGAGACATCCTGCAGAGCCCCTGGATCTCAGAGATTCCCGATTTATCCTCCCCCGATGGTGTCCTCGTCCTGGCTTCGTCTTGCCCCTCGCGCCCCCGACAGGAGGTACGACCGCGACGGCGTGACCTTCGTGCCTAGAGACCGGCGCAGGGAGGAGCTGCCTGCGGCGTGCCTGGGCCGAGGGCAGGGGAGATGGCAGCCATGGGCCACGGGACGTCTCCCCAAACTCCGTGGCCCCTCGTGTCGATAATTACGTACGTACCCTGGTTCGGCGGCGAGCCTGGGGGGTGGGAGGGATGGACCTCCTCCTCCTCCTCCTCCTCGGAGGCGGGCCTTCTCGGAAGGCACAAACAGCCTCTCAGAAGGCACGGAGACTTCTGGGAAGCCCCGCCGCCTTTCGAGAAGGCCCTCTCCCTTTTTCACGCCCCCCCTGGGCTGGCCGCCGACTGGTGCCCCCCCCTCGCCCGGACGCTTCCTCGGCCCATGACTTGCGGCCCCCTCTTTCAGAGCGTGGATTACCTACCCCGCTTTCGCTTCCAGGCAAAACCAAGTCATACCACGCGCCTCCTCGTCAAGCGGCCTGACCAGTACGGGCCGTAGTTTGGCATCGCTTGGTATCTCTTGGAAGCGAGGGTGGTCAAAAGCGAGGTAGGTTTGTTTGCCCCCTACTCTTGGACGCCCCCGATTCCTGGCCGCGACGACAAGTGGACGACGCAGAAGAAGCGGGTCGTGTGCGCCGACGTGCGAGCGTGGGGTGCCTGCGTAAGCTCGCCCGTGAGCGCCCTCGCTTCGATTCTGGCGCGCCGCGCTGGCAGCCCGCGTAAGCCGCGGCGTAATGCCGCTGTACCATCTCGCGCAAGACCCGTTTTTTGGTTCGTCGCTCATCAGAAGGGAAAAAACACAGACACAATGAATCGTCGAGTCCCAGGAACATATGGGAATCTAGGGGAAGTGGGGGGGGGAAGACGACAACCCACAAAATATTGCAAAATGTGGGGAATCCTTGGATTTGCGTCGATTTGTTTGTGTGTGCCCCAGGGCCTCTTCAGCTGAGGCGATCCCTCGAACACCAAAAGCTTCGGATGCAACTCCTGGGAGGTAAAATTCTGGTTTTGCCCTGGTCCGAAGTCCGGATTAATCCCGCTTAAGCTGGCTTAATCCTGCTTCATCCGGTTTAATCCTGCTTAGTCCGAGACCAACTCCGGCGTAACAGCTCGCTTAATCCTCCTTCGTCTTTCCGACGAAAACCTCCCAGTAGTTGCCTCCCAAGAAAACAAAAACAAAACAAAATCCGACGGCGGCGGCCCGCTTCCAGACCCGCCCCCCTGCCTTGACCACCACCCGCGGACACCAAGGGCCCCCCCCCAAAAAACGGACGACCTTTCGGCCGACGAGGCCGTCGCTGTCGCTCCGCTGCCCCACCACTGGGCGCCCCGAGGAAAAAGGGAGGAGGAGGAGGAGGAGGAGGAAGGAGGAGGAGAAGGAGGAGGAGGAGGAGGAGGAGGAGGAGGGGAGGAGGAGGAGGAGGAGGAGGAGGAGGAGGAGGAGGAGGAGGAGGAGGAGGAGAAGGAGAAGGAAGGAGAAGGGACGAGGAGGAGGGAGGAGGAGGATCGGGATCAGGATCAGGAGGCGGGATGCGGGAGCAGGAACAGGAACGAAGAGGGAACAGGACGAGGAAGAGGTTGGATGAGAGAGATCAGGATGAGGAGGACGACAGGCCAGGAGGAGGGTGCACCAGGAGGAGGGACCAGGAGGATGGAGGAGGGAGGATGAAGAGGACTCTGAGCACCATGAGCAGGGAGACGGACCATGAGGAGGGAGGAGGACCAGGACGAGGGAGGAATATCTTCAGCAGTAGGATCAGGAAGAGGGAGCAGTCGGAGGACGAGGGGGAGGAGGAGGAGGAGGAAGGTCGAGGCTGTTCAGGAGGACGAGGAAGGGGTGCGTGGCTCCCGGCGCGCCGCCAAGGCCAACGGGGCCGAGAGTGTCGCCTCGGCCCGCGCCCAGCTGGGGGCGCGGGCCTCGCTTTTGGGGCGCGCTCTCGGCCTTGGGCGTTCTCTGCTCCGCCCAGCCCCCCCTGGTCCTCACCGTCCCCGCTCGGCCCGCCTCTTTACAATTACCCAAGACGAGTGCTTCTCACTGCTCTCCTTCGCCCTGACCCTGTCACGAAGATGTGCCGCCTTCTCCACGTATTGATGTATGGTACGCCTATTTGTTGGCATTTGTTCGATGTGTTTGCGTGTCAAACCGGAAGGTTCTCGGTGTCCCAAAACGGTGGTTCCATTGCAGCGTGGGCCTCAGCGTTTAGAATATCGATCTCGCCCAAGCGCGGGCCATTGTTCTGGATCCGAGTCCTCTCTCATCGTTGTCTGCCTCCCTCTTTTCCCCTCTTTTGCCTTCCCCTGGTCCTCCTGCTCCCCCCCGATCCTTCTTCGCTTGGAACTCCTTCATCTGTTGTGCGGCCTCGTCCTCCTCGGTCGGTCCGTCGTCATCCTCTTTCTTTTTCTCCTGCTCATCTGCCACTTCTGACGTCCTATCCTCATCCTGGTCTTCTTCCACTTTCCTCCTTCCCATTATGTTTGTGAATGACACGATGATGATTGATGTCCTTGTTGGAGCTCCACGTCCGTTATGACACGCGTCGGCGGGTAGCGACAACATTAGCTCAATGGAAAGGGATGGGTGAGAAGGGTAGGATGTCAGATCTGGTGCGAACACACCTAGTTTGCCACCCTCCTCTCTCTCTATCCATCCTCTTCCATCCCACCTCCTCCTTGCTCTTCATCGCCCGTTCCCTCCCTTGTCATCTTCCTCTCTCTTCTCCCCCCTCTCTTCCCCTTGATCCTCACCCCTCCTCTCCGCCCCGGCCTTCCTTCCCCCTCCTTTCTCTCCCCCTCCTTCTCCTCCCCCCTCCTCATCCTCCGCCTCCCTTCCGCCACCGCCTCATCACAGAAGGCTTTCGTGGTACCGAGTTACAACGACCACCAACAGGTGCTAGCAGACCTTCGCTTTACGATCACCCACCACAGTGACAACGCGCCAGCCAACTACCCAATCCACTCCAGCCAGTCTGCGAACTTGCAGATGCCAGCGACCCAACCGCAAAGGGAAGGACACAGAGACCCCGCGGGACAGCAAGACCAGCAGTCTGACAGCTCCGAGGCGGGCGCGACGACTGACGCCAACAAAGA
>CAUYUJ010015031.1:37500-94633 GCA_963575745.1 Prorocentrum cordatum
GCGAGGGCCACTGTTCTGGATCCGCGTCATTCCTCATTCTTGGCGCCCCCCCGCAGTCGCACATTCATCGCCGAAGGGGTTCGATAGCCCACCACGCCCAGAAGCGTGCGGGTTCGCTATCGGGGGCCTATCGCCGATCGATCGGCGATGTATCGCCCACCGATTCCAGCTTGACTTGTCCCTCCCTGAGCCGGCCCCCCCATGGTTGCCCCTCGCCCTCGCGGGCCCAGACCTCCCTCGCAGCGAAAAAGCAGTTCTGCTTTTGCTTGTTCGTGGGTCCAGGTCTTCGGACGCGCGGCCTCGGCCAGGCACTCCTTTCTTGAGGTTCGCGGGATTCGGCGGCCAGCCCGTGGTGGAAGTGAAAAGGGGCCGGCCTTCTCAGAAGGCTCGGAAGTATCCTGTCCCTCTCAGAAGTTTCCTGAGCCCTCCCCGAAGACGCAGCATAACCCTCAGAAGGCGCGAGGGCTTCTGAAAAGGCCCGGCGCCTTCGGAGAAGGCCTTCTCCTTCTCGCTCCCCCCCCCTCGCTTGCCGCCGACTTCCTGAAATTCATGGATGATGGATTCGCCCGCCCTTCGCCCTCGGGTCTCTCACTCTGTCTCTCTCTCTCTTGCTCTCTCTCTCTCTCTCTCTACAGCTCTGTCTCTGCGGGAAGGGGGGACGCGGGCATATGCAGGGTTGCCCACAGCGCGAGGGTTAGGTTATCGGCCGGCTCCCTCCTCCTCCCCTTCCCCCCCGAGATAACCCGGATTATCGCCGATTCCCAAAAACGGTTCTTTGTTTCTCTCTCTCTCTCTCTCGCTCTCTCTCTCTCTCTCTCTCTCCCTCTCTCTCTCTCTCTCTCTTTCTTTTTATATATATAAGGGGGAGAGAGAGAGAGAGAGAGAGGATTTAAACCTATACATCCGGGCGGCTCTGCTTCCTGCGGCGGGCCTCGCTGCGCCCGCCGAGATCCGCCCTCCTCTTCGGCTGGGGAGGTCGCCCCCTGCCCGTTCACCGCAGCCTGGGCAGCCCCCCCGAGGCCAATCAGCCAAAAATTCTTTGCGACGTACCCAACCCATCGGCACCAAGGGATGCTATAAGGTGTACCGACAAAATCGGGGGTGGACAGACCTCCTACCTTGACAAGTCGATTAGCGAATTGATTGGCCGTTTTCGGTTCGCGAGAGGGCGTCGCGGCCGTCATTTTCGCGGGTCCAGGTTCGTCGGTTTCGGTCCCAGGCCAACCAGCCGAAATTAGACCTCCACAGAGGCCTCGAAGCCAACATCCGCCCAGAACCTTTCGGACAAACAATGGTATGTTGCATGCTCGCCTTTCGCTTCCGATGGCCATCCGAGGCCTCAGGATGGCTCGAGGATGGCCCGGGAGGGCCGCTGGAGAAACACAAGAGAGCGCCACCTTGCGACGTACCCAACCCATCGGCACCAAGGGATGCTATAAGGTGTGCCAACAATCACCGAGCGCAGTGCCTACTCGCAAGCGTCCGAAAAGCAAGTGTCCGCTTTGATGTGATTTGTCGTAGATCCTCCGCGGGGGATCCAGCCCATTTGCCAGTAGTGACTTTGCGAGTAGTCGAACGCGCTCGTCTAGACAGTAGTGACAGCAGCACTGCTGCAAGAGACGGTGCACGGCGGATATCTCTATCGTGCGAGATGTGCGTGGCCGACTCGCAGAACAGAGGTACAAACGGGCCGGGAGGATGATTCTCTTGGGAAGGCGAAACATAAGGAACACATCGGGGTGGAATAACAATCACCTCGGCAGGAGCAGTCAGACAATGAGGTGTAACGTTTTTCCATGCCGAAAATGCTTAACACCTCCTCCTCCTTCTCCTCTTCCTCATCCTCATCCTCATCCTCATCCTCCCCCTTCTCCTCTCGCTCATCGTCCTTCTCCCCCGTCTCCCTCGCCTTCCTCCTCTCGTCCTCCACCTCCTCCTCCTCCTCCTCCCCTCCTCCTCCTCCTCCTCCGCCTCCGCCTCCTCCCTCCTCCTCCTCCTCCTCCTCCTCCTCCTCCTCCTCCTCCTCCTCCTCCTCCTCCTCCTCCTCCTCCGCCTCCTCCCTCTCTTCCCTCTCCTCCTCGTCGTCCTCCTCGGCCTTTTCCTCCGCCTCCTTCTCATCCTCCTCCTCCATCTCCTCCTCACCCACCCCTCCCTCCGCATCTGCGTGGGACCCAGCAGCCCTCAAAACCGCCTAAGCTTCACACTGCGCAGCCCCCCCAGAAATGGCGAGGTCCTCGAGGTCAGCGTGGAACCCCATCGTGCTGCCCCCCACACGCAGCCTTCAAAAGTGGCTACCGTTTCACACTTAGCAGCCCCTCCCCCACGGATGGCGAGGTCCCCTGGCTCTCCCAGCAGTTCTTGAAACTGGCGACCGTGAGAATTCGCACCCCCCCCCTCAGGATGGCGAGGTCCCGTTTGGCTCTGCGCTGGACCCCACTGTGCTAGCTCCCCCAGCCCCCCCAGGGATGGCGGGGTCCCGTTTGGACGTGGGTGGGCCCCCATTGCGTTGCCCCCCAGCAGCCCTCGAAATTGGCGACAGCTTCACACTTCGCAGCCCCCCAGGGTTGGCGAGGTCCCGTTTGGGTGTGCGTGGGTCCCCACTGTATGGGTCCCCCCTCAAAATTGGCGACAGTTTCACATTTCGCAGCCCCCCAGGGCCTGATGGCGAGGTCCCCTTTGGGTGTGCGTGGGGCTCCACTTTGCGGGTTCCCCCAGCAGCCCTCGAAATTGGCGACAGTTTCACACTTCGCAGCCTCCCAGGGATAGCGAGGTCCCGGTTGGGTGTGCGTGGGGCCCCACTGTGCAGATCTCCCCGGCAGCCCCCGAAATCGTCGACACTTTCGCACTTGGTAGCCCACCCCCCAGGGATGGCGAGGTCCGGTTTGGGTGCGCGTGGGGCCCAACTGTGTTGGTTCCCCCAACAGGACGCGAAGCTGGCGACAGGTTCGCACTTCGCAGCCCCCCAGGGTTGGCGAGGTCCCGTTTGGGTTCCCGTGGGGCCCTCTCCGGTGGCTCCCCCAGCAGCCCCCGAGATAGGCGACAGATTCACACCTCGCAGCCCCCCAGGAATGGCGAAGTCCTGTTTGGGTGTGCGTTGGGCCCCACTGTGCGGGCTCCCCCAGCAGGCAGGTGCAGGCAGTCGAGAGGGGGACAGAGGGCGGGAGGAGGAGGAGAAGGGAGTCGGCACCCCACCTTTTTTTATTCAAAACGAGAACCCAACCAAAGGAGGGCAGGGTCGGGACCAATTTGTTTAGTCGGGGATCAATTTTTGGGGGGGGCGGCCAATGGATGGGGCAGCGAGGACTGCCGAGAAAAGGGGCCGCTTCGGGCCCCAAAAGGATTTTTTTTTGGACCCAGAAGGGGGCCACTAGGGCACGAAGAGGGCACCTTCCTTCCCCCCACCCATTTAATCGCCCCCCATTCGTTCGCGCCCAGTGTTTCGGACGCGTTCGTGGTTTGCTGGAGGCCTGCCAGCGTCGGGATACTCTCCGGCAGCTGCGCCTCGTCGAGAGGGCGTCGCCAGGGTGCCCGAGTCGTCTCGAATGGCCGCTGGGGTCCTCGAGTCGTGACCCGACGGCCAGACCCCCTCGAGTCGTGACAGAACACACGTCGACGGATTGTTGGCCGACTTGCAGCCTCCCGGCCGGAGGATCTTACAGGGCCTTCGGAATTTGCAGGAGGAGGACGAGGAGGAGGAGGAGGACGAGGAAGAGGACGAGGACGAGGAAGAGGAGCAGGAGGCGGTGTGAGAAAACTGTCCTGTGGAAGTTGGTCGAAACCCCTTGAGGTCCCGCGTTGGCGTTATTGCCTCCTCTCGGGGGCCTGGGCCTGGAGTTTGCTGCCGTGGCCGCGGCTGGATCCGGCTCGAACGCATCCCAGGGCAAGGTCGCCTTTGATTGGGAGACCCCAGACCTCTTCCCGCCACGACGGGTCGAGAGGACGAGGCGTCTGTGGGCCTGCTTCGGGCCGGCTCGAAACACTCCCACGAGAGCGGGGGGCCAGAGCGCGGCCCAGGACGAGGGCCGCCTTTCACGGGAGGCCCCGGGCATTTCTCTCGCCGCGACAGGGGGAGAGGGCGAGGCCTCCGTGGGCCTGCCTTGGGCCCCCCCAGGGGCCGACGCGAAGCCCCCTCCGGGGCTCGAGAGACGGGGGTCACTGCACACGGGGGTCAGTCAGAGCGCCGGATCTTGCAGGCTCGTGGTCCTTTGTTTACTCACTGCTGTGCCGATCGGCGCGGGCCTTCGCGCACCCCCCCTCCCCCCCCCCGTCCCCCCGGGGAAGTAGAGCTTGCCGCAAGCCTGTTTTTGGCATCTGTTTCCAGCAGGTGGAGTCTCCCCCAGAGGACGCACTGTGAGGGGGTCAGAGCGCCGGGAGTCAGAACGGGCCGTCGGTCGGAGCGGCGCGGGGCGGGGGCTGGACATGCAACGTATTGACATCTTCAATACGCGGTCCCCGGAAGCCCCGGCGACGGCGACGGCGGCAGCGACGGCGACGGCGACGGAACAGCCCCTGTCACACGCCGACAGTGTCGGCGGATTTTTTATACGCGGTCCCCGGAAGTCCCGGTCAATTTCCCCGGAAACCACCTCGGGGCTCGAGAGACGGGGGTCAGAGCGGCGAATCTTGCAGGCTCCTGCAGAGCCAGGGTCGCACTGACCCAGTCTTCGGTGCAGGATCCTGCAGGACCTTGCAGGATCCTGCAAAGCCTGACTGCCCCTGGTTTGGACTGTCCCGGGTCAGCAGATCCCCGAACCCCCGATAAACAAAAGCTTGCGAGGAGCGACCTTGGAGGACGCTTGGGGTAAACTTTGTTAGCAAGGCATGGGAGCCTTGTGTACCACGTAGTTCTGTATTGAGAGTGCGTTAGCGTCGATGAGCATCTGGTAATCGATGAGATAGTGCCGTGTGGGAGTCGCTTAGTGTCGATTTGCATCGATTGTGGGTCGGCTAGCGTCGATTTGGCGTCGATTCGCGTCGACGAGCGTCGATTCGCAAGAGCCAACACTACGGTATGGGAGGCTCCCATGAGTAGCAGCCGCAGAACGTGCACCGAAACGTGGGGTGACGGAGGGCGAACCTCTCCAGCACCTCTTGGGGCCAGGGTGGCTGTCTAGGCGCTCTTTTGGGCTTTGGGGCCGCTCCTCCTGCGCCTTCGGCGCTGGTGTCGCCCCCCTCTGTGGCGGCCACTCTGCCGAGGACGAGCGGGTGGCCCGCCGGGCACCTGAAGCGCACGTCCTGCGCCTCCTGGTCTCTGAGCTTCGCCTCCAATTTGGGCGGCGTAGCAGAGCTGGTCGGACTGCGCGGGCATTCGCGCGTAAGCTGCCCGCGTGAGGTCTAACGTAAGCGCCCTCGTTTCCAATGCAGCTTGCCGCGCTGGCGGTCCGCGTAAGCCACCGCGTGAGGCCGCCATGCCATACCACCGTGCGTCAGACCCGTTTCTGTTCGTCGTTCACTTGCAGCTGCAATTATTCACCCATGCTGATTTCCAGCAAAAGGATGTGCTCGAGAGGGCTTGGGGTTAACGACCTGAAGCGGTCGCGACGTCGGATTTCTGAGACGGGAGGGTGGAAAAGAAGAAGGAGGAGAAAAACTGGAGACGGGAGAGGGGAGGCAGGGAATGGAGGAGAAGTCCGCTCAGAAGGTGCACGAGGGAGAACGGAGGTCCAGGAGGAGCAGGAGAAGGAAGAGGAGGAGGAGGAGGAGGGAACGGAGGTCCAGGAGGAGCAGGATAAGGAGGAGGAGGAGGAGGAGGAGGAGCAAAAGGAGGAGGAGGAGGAGCAACATGAGGAGGAGCAAAAGGAGGAGGAGAGAGGAGGAGGAGGAGAGGAGGAGGAGGGGTGGAGGACATGGGCTGGAGAACGAGGGGAGGAGAAGGAGGAGGAGAAGGAGAACGAGGAGAACGAGGAGGAGGTCGAGGAGGAGGAGGAGGAGGAGGAGAACAGGAGAACGAGGAGAACGAGGAGGAGAATGAGGAGCAGGAGCAGGAGGAGGACGAACAGGGGAGGAGGGAGGAGGAGGAGAGAGGAGGAGGAGGAGGAGGAGGAGGAGGAGGAGGAGGAGGGGGAGCGGTAGGAGAACGAGGAGCGGGAGGATGAGGGAGGACGGGGAGGAGGAGGAGGAGGAGGAGGAGCTTCGGGGGTGGGGGAGGGGAGCGGAAGGGCCAGCTCGGGGACGAGCACGAGCAGCGGCGCGCGCCCTGGGCCAGGCGACCGCGCGCTCGACGGCCGGAGGCGCCCGCGCGGGCGCCCGCGCGGGCGGACGGGTCACGCCGACGACGACGACGGCGTCGTCGTCGTCGCCAAATGGACAATATGGAGGAATCCTGCTATTTGTGTCTATTTATTTGTGTGTCCCAGGGCCCCCTTCATTAGCACCCCCCTGGTTGTCGTCGCCGTCAGCGGCGTCGTCGTCGCCGCGGTGGTGGTTGTCCGTCGTCGGCGGCGGCGGCGGCGGCGTTGGTGGCGGTCGCGTCGGCGTCGTCGTCGGCGTCGGCGTCGGCGTCGTCGTCGGCGTCGGCGTTGGCGTCGTCGTTGTCGTCGTCGTGGTCGTGGTCGTGGCCGTGGGCGTGGTCGTGGTCGCCGTTACGCCGTCCGACGCAGGAGCGCGCCCCTGTTCCCCCAGAACTCCGCGGCGGCGTCGTCCTCGGGCCCTGACGCGGGCGCGCAGAGCAAGCAGCCCGAGGTGTCGGAGGACTGGCAGGGGGTCGGGGGGCGTCTAATTTGCCTTGGTGGACCCCGCGAGGTGTCTGGGGACAGGTCTTGAGTGGATTTGGCCTTATCCCCCCCTGCCTGCAAAGGGGTGGGACAGGGTACCCCTCGTTGCCACGGCTGGCCGTCGGTTTCGACCCCTCCCTTCCTGACCAATATCCTATGGGCGCAACCAGCTCAGACCCCTGGTCGACTCGAAGTCGAGCCCCAGTCGGGGGCCTTGCGTGGGGGTGGTAGGCTCCTGGTGGCCACCCCGAGTGGTCAGGGGTAGCATTCGGGGTTGGGGACAGGCTCGGGGGTGGTGTTCGGACACGTTCCTTGTCTCTGGGCGGCTCTCCAGCCTCGGCATACCTTGCAGCAGCTGCGCCTCGCCGAGAGCGTTCCGTGGGTGTCTGGATCGCCCTGAAGGGCTGCCAGGGACTCGATGCATGGCCCGAAAGCCAGGGGGAAAGCTCAGGAGGGGGGGGGGGCATCGTCCACCCATTGCCAAGTGACCGCGGACAGGGGTATGCTCCCCCGCCTCGCCTGGTAGCGTGCGGTTTCGCTGTCTGGGGCCTGTCGCCGATCTGTCGTTGATGTATCGCCGGTTCGACCTCGATGCCCCCCCCTTGAGCCAGACCCCCCCCTATCGTTCCCCCTTCACGGGGACGATGGAGGAGGAGGAGGAGGATGGAGGAGGAGGAGGAGGAGGAGGAGGAGGAGGACGAACAGGGGGAGGAGGAGGAGGAGGAGGAGGAGGAGGGGACGTTGAGCCCCAGATCTACAACGTTCACAAAACAAAGCACACAGTCAATGCTCGCTGGCCAGTTACGGGCTCCGGGGGCCCTCGCCGGGCCCAGGGGTCGTCGGGGAACGGCAGGCGCCGGGGGGGGAGAGGGTCACGTCTTCGTGGACTTCGAGCTGATCAAAGCAGTGCATCGGATCTCTTAGAATGACGGGTGAGGACCAGAGGAGGTAGCACGGCCATGGCAGCGAAATCTCAGATTTCAGGGTGCTCTCGAGCCCTCCCGAAGTTCACGCACGTGACTCTGGTCTGGCGATAGTTCGCTAACCGAGGAGGAGGAGGAGGAGGAGGAGGAGAAGAAGGAGCAGAGGTGGAGGTGGAGGGGAGGTAGGAAGGGGAACAAGGGGAGGAGGAGGAGGAGCAGGACGTGGAAAAGGAGAAGGAGGAGGAGGAAGAAGAGGAGGCGGAGTTGGCGGAGGCGGAGGGGGAGGAGGAGGAGAAGCAGGGAGGAGGAGGAGGAGGAGGAGGAGGAGGAGGAGGAGGGTGAGGAGAAGAAGGATGAGGAGCAGGAGAAGAAGGAAGACGATGAGGAGGAGGTGGAGGAGGAGGAGGAAGAAGGAGAGAGGGAGGAGGAGGAGGAGGAGGAAGAAGAAGAAGAAGAGGAGGAGGTCGAGGAGGAGGAGGATGAAGAGGTGGATGAAGAGGAGCAGCAGCAGGAGGAGGTGGAGGATGGAGTGCACGCGTACGCTGCTACACCCATGGTAAGTTTTTTCTTGGGGGGGGCACGGGTGCAGAGAAGCAGGTATTCCCAACCCTCCTGCGTTGGGTTCTCGTTTTGAATAGAGCACTGCTCGCGCGTCTCCTTCCTTCCTTCCTTCCCGCCCCTCTCTTCCCCCCTGCCTTTTACCTCGCTCGTCGCTGCGTGCCAGCTGGAGGGCTGCGATCTGCGAAACTGTCGCCACTTTCGAGGGCTGCTGGGGGGCCCAGCACAGTGGGTACCCACGGCGGACTCAAACTGGACCTCGCCATCCCTGGAGGGCTGCGATATGTGAAACTGTCGCCGCTTTCGAGGGCTGCTGGGGGGCCCAGCGCAGTGGGTACCCACGGCGGACTCAAATTGAACCTCGCCATCCCTGGGGGGCTGCGATCTGTGAAACTGTCGCCACTTTCGAGGGCTGCTGGGGGTCCCACCACAGAGGGTACCCACGGCGGATTCAAATTGGACCTCGCCATCCCTGGGGGGCTGCGATCTGTGAAACTGTCGCCACTTTCGAGGGCTGCTGGGGGGCCCAGCACATTGGGTACCCACGGCGGATTCAAATTGGACCTCGCCATCCCTGGGGGGCTGCGATCTGTGAAACTGTCACCACTTTCGAGGCCTGCTGGGGGACCCAGCACAGTGGGTACACACGGCGGACTCAAATGGGACCTCGCCATCCTCGGGGGGCTGCGATCTGCGAAACTGTCTCCACTTTCGAGGGCTGCTGGGGGGCCCAGCACAGTGGGTACACACGGCGGACTCAAACTGGACCTCGCCATCCCTGGGGGGCTGCGATCTGTGAAATTGTTGCCACTTTCGAGGGCTGCTGGGGGGCCCAGCACAGTGGGTACCCACGTTCAGTTCAGTTCAGTAGCCTTGCGTCCGGACAGCGCGCGAGCAGGGTGAGACCGTGAGCAGCCAAAAGAAAAACTGCTCATGAGCGGGGCGTGCTGTATTGGCATCGGCCGCGCGTGCTAAACACGCGGAGGGAGGAGGAGGAGGAGGAGAAGGAGGAGGAGGAGGAAAAGGAGAGATGAGAGACACAGTTACGCACTCAAATGCCATGCATTAACTTGCTGTTTCCACGCGCGCGCTGCTCCGCCATCCGGGCTGAAGAAAGCAGCAACGCGCTCGCGTGAGCCCGCAGCAGACACAATTCTTCATGACCATGTGGCTCCAAGTTTGTCTCGGCCTGCCCCGCTGCCGCGGCCCGTCCCGTCGCTTCAATTCGATGCCACCAGGGCAGAATATTGAGCAGCGCACTGGGTCAGAGTCTGCCCGCCTGGCAAGATGTCCCATGAATTCCATCTGTCGCCTGCAGATGTCTTCGCTCAGCGGCCCCTGTCCGGCCATACCCAAAACGGTTGCGTTAGACACTGCTCAGAAATGACGGCGATATTTGCAAGATTCTTCTGAGGCAACGGGCTTGGAAGGCGTCCAACCTCCTCCTTTCCAATTTGTTCATACACGCGGCGAACAAACAATATTGCAGCTTAGACACAATGCAAGCATTGAATATTGCTATCTTCCGCCTGCGACTCAGTGATGAATGTGTCCATACCGCATGCAGCGCCTTGAACTCACTGGAAGCAGCCCCTATCCGCCCGCTGAGCTCCGCTGCGATCCGGCCGTCAGCTGTCAGGCATGTTCCAAGATATATCAACGATTCCTTGCACGTTATTGCCATCCCAGAGGAGTTCTTGATCACGGTATTAGACCTCACCCGGAGCATTTCCACTTTCTGCCAATTGAGCTTGAGGCCATAATGCTCCCCACACTTCTCGACGCACTGCATAAGAGTCTCGACGGTCCCGGGGTTGCTGCCGACGAGAAGGGTATCGTCCGCGTAGACAAGCTCGCTGATGACGTGCTCCCGGACGGCCTCCCCGATCTGGTTTTGCAGGCACTTGTGCGCGTCGCTTAGCAGCGTGGTCATGATTATCGTGAAAAGGAATGGCGATAGCGGGCACCCCTGGCAGATGCCATAAGTCTGGGTGTGCTCCGCGGATTCGACTGCGAAGTCCGTCACCACGAAATTGCGGTCCTTGTAGATCGAGGAGACCATATCTACAAATTTAGTTGGGCACCCAAACCGCTTCAGGGACACAGACAGAGCTTCAGGCGATATAGAATCAAATGCCTTCGCCCAATCCAGGGCCAACAGCACGGCGCTTCCGCCTTTGGTCGCGCATGCCTCCTCGATCACCCGGCGGGCGAGGAAGATCGCATCCGCTGTCCCCCGCCCTGATCGGAAACCGAATTGGGTCTTCCAGATCTTCTCTTCCGCGCCAGCCCCCCGGAGCCGACGCAGCATAATCATGGCGAACAACTTATACCCAATCGGCAGCAGACTAATTGGGCGGTAATTATCACATGATGCTGGGTCACCCTTTTTGTATATCATGCTCACGCGGGACAAATGCCAAGCGTCTGGAACTTTACCGCCTTCCCACACTAAATTGCAGAATTTGGCAATCCATTCAATGGCCCCCTCCCCGTCCGTTGTGGCAGCCTTCCAGAACTCCGGGCACAAGTCGTCCATGCCCGGGGCCTTGCCATTCCGTAACTTCTTGGCTGCCGTCTTGATTTCGGCTATTGTGATGGGCCCCAGGTGCATGTGAAGCTCCAGGTTGATCGGCGCGTCGTCGTCGAGCAGGGTAGTTGGACGAACCGCCCATTGCACTCTCTCCAAATGTTCCGCCAGCGTTTCAGCGCGACGGTCGCTCTCAACCAGCGTGCCGCTGGCATCCCGAAGCCGCCCCTGCTTCGGGCAGCGCCCTTTTCTGAGCTTCCGCACTTCGGCCCAGTTGCCGTCGGCCAGCAGACCTTCCAGCCAGGCCGCTTTGTCCGGAGATACTGACGATCGCACTGCTTCGGCCAGATTTGACTCCAGCTGTCTGTCTCCGCGCCGTCGTGCTTCTGCCCGTCGTGCAATCAACTCCAATGTGCCCCTGCCAGTCCAAGGCTTCCGCTTGGGCATTGCGCGCTCCGGCAAGCTCGAGGCGGCAGCGTGCCCAAAAGCATCGACTAGGCAGCGCCATGACAGGTTGACGTCCACCACGTTGCTTGCGGACTCGTCGAATTCCTCCAGCGTGCGTGACAGAGACTGTACGAAAGCATGTCGCCCAGGTGCCTCATTGAGCTTCTGCACGTCTAGGCGTCTGTTCTGGCCGGTCGACGACGACTTGAGCACTTGTAGAACAACGTTGGCAATTAGCAGAAAATGGTGCGAGGCGAGAGGGGCAGCTGGTTCAGCGCGCACGTCCCGCACATTGTGAAGCCAGTCTTGTTGGCACAACAGGAAATCGATCTGCGAGTGGGTCTGTGGCGTGATTGGGCATCCGAGCGCACATCCTGCGTTGCAGTTCGTGGCCAGGTTCTCTTGGGAGCGGTCAAAGAAAGTGTTCCCAATGCACATGTGAAGACGGGCGCAGGCCTCCACAAGCAGGAACCTATTTGCATTCTCGTTGCATTGCTGACCAGGGTGTCTGAACACATGCGGGCCGATGATCGTGCCATCAGCCCCAATCTGCCCATGAAGTCTTGCATTGAGGTCGCCCATGACGATTTTCGGTCCGTGCGAAGAGCGAGACTCGACAAACTCTGCAAGGTCTTGGAAGAATGTCTGCCGTAGTTGAAAGTCTTTTCCGCTGTGCGGGGCGCATGCCGAGAATAGGACAGCCTTGCCGCCAGAAACTCGTATCTTCAATGACGCAATCCTCGAAGACGCCTGGCAGAATCCAACCACGGATCTGCGAGCAGACGGTGCCACGATGAAGCCTACGCCGACCTTCTCGGACGACTCGTTGGCTCGCCTGAGTGGATGACGAGATAGCCAGATTCGGTGACACATGCCTCAGACTTTGGGACCCACGTCTCTTGTATGCATAAGATCATGATGTTGTTATCTCTCATGATCAATTCGAGCTCAAATTGTTTTGACTCCGTGTAGCCTTCAATGTTCCATGATGCTATTGTGAATTCATGCTGAGTCGGGCGCAAAAGGCCGCCCCGCGCCGCAGAGAGCGACAGCGTTGTTTTCACAAGGCTGCTGGGCTTCATCCGCAGAAAAACCTTGAGCTACACGGGGGCTTCCAAGATATAGAAACGAACCCGCACAACTCCACAGTGAAACGGTTCTGCTCGTGCTCCGCCGGCACCTCTACATTGGCAGCGTTCCTCCCCTGCCTCCTTTCGTCTTCCCCTTGCTCCCGCCTTTCCCGCTGCCCTTCATTGGGGTGCTCCCCAACTTCTCGCGCAGCTTCGAGACCAAGTTGGGGAATTCCGGGAAGTCGACCTGGGTCAGCCAGTCCTCCCAGCCGGTGCCGTTCTTCACTTTCAGCGTGCCCTCTTCGACCAGAACTCTGACCGCAACCTCGTCTCCCACCCGGACCTGCCTGGTTTCCGGGTCAGCCCACACGCTCTGGTTCGTGAAGCCCCACTCCTCCGTGAGAAGGCGCTTTGTCCCGAAGACGAGCGAGTTTACGACCCTCTTGGCCAACACCTGGTCCAGTTTGGCCCAGATGGAGTTCCCCCCCTCCTTGAAAGCCTCCTTCCGGAACACTTGAACTGCTGCGTCCCTCTCTGATTTGCCCGGGAACTTCGCGAACATGATGCCCCTGAAGTCCCTTTTGGTGTACGCCTCCTGTGGTTTGGGGGCGTAGGCGTTCCACAATTTATCTTCTAACCATTTCTGGGCCTCCCAAAGACCCTGGAAAGACTGAAGGCCTCCAACCACCATCGTATCCTGCTTCTCCTCCTTCTCCTTCTCCTTTGAGGCTGAAGTGGTGCCCTTACGCTGCTCGATCTCCACCTGCAAGGCCTTGATGTGGTCCCAGACCTCAGTGCCAGCACTGCGGCCGGATGCCGGTGAACCGCCTGTGGGCTCGCAAATGTTCTCCAAGTTCGTCAGGCGGATGTCGATTTCCTCCATGTGGTTCTCCACCTCCCCAAACCTGCCGTCGAACCTCTCACTCATCTCCTTCAGGCGCACGTCGAAGTTCCTGATGGTGGTCTTTATCGGCTGGACCTCCTGGCGGATGGCGGCCGTAATTTCCTGAAGAGTTGGGGGATGTTGTTGCTGTTGAGGCGCTGGTACTGCGTAAGCCTCTGCGGGAGTACCTGGTGTAGAGATCTGATGTACCTCCGGTGGAGGTGGTCCATCCAGCCCATCCACCTCGTGGAGCGGGCTGAATAGGCGCTGACGAACGTCGCGCTCAAGTACTCCTCGAACCGGTGTTCCTGGCGTGCGCGTGCCGGTGGCCATCGCAAGAGATAGGAAGGGGAAGCTGGAAGTGAGCGGGTGGTGATTGTCCAGCTTCGCCGCTTCTCCTGGTTTTGCTTGGGCGTTGCTTGGGTACCCACGGCGGACTCACATTGGACCTCGCCATCCCTGGGGGGCTGCGATCTGCGAAACTGTCGCCACTTTCGAGGGCTGCTGGGGGGCCCAGCACAGTGGGTACCCACGGCGGACTCAAACTGGACCTCGCCATCCCTGGAGGGCTGCGATCTGTGAAACTGCCGCCACTGTCGAGGCCTGCTGGCCCCACTGGGGGGCCCAGCCCAGTGGGTACCCACGGCGGACTCAAATTGGACCTCGCCATCCCTGGGGGGCTGCGATCTGTGAAACTGTCGCCACTTTCGAGGCCTGCTGGGGGGCCCAGCACAGAGGGTACCCACGGCGGGTTCAAATGGGACCTCGCCATCCCTGGGGGGCTGCGATCTGTGAAACTGTCGCCACTTTCGAGGCCTGCTGGGGGGCCCAGCACAGTGGGTACCCACGGCGGATTCAAATGGGACCTCGCCATCCCTGGGGGGCTGCGATCTGTGAAACTGTCGCCACTTTCGAGGCCTGCTGGGGGGCCCAGCGCAGTGGGTACCCACGGCGGACTCAAATGGGACCTCGCCATCCCTGGGGGGCTGCGATCTGTGAAACTGTCGCCACTTTCGAGGCCTGCTGGGGGGGCCCAGCACAGTGGGTACCCACGGCGGACTCAAATGGGACCTCGCCATCCCTGGGGGGCTGCGATCTGTGAAACTGTCGCCACTTTCGAGGCCTGCCGGGGCCACGAAACGTGTGAGGGGTGTGCCGAAACGGGTGGCGAGGGTGGATGCGGACGGTGCCTTGAGACATTCGGTGGAGCTCCCTTGTGGGGACACGGGATGCGTGAGGGTTGTGCCGAAGTGGGTGGTGGGGACGCATGCGCATGGTGCCATTGTGACCTTCGGTGGAGCTCCTTGCGGGGACACGAAATGTATGAGGGGTGAACCGAAATATGTGGCGGGGACGCATGCGCACGGCGCCACCGGACCTGCGGTGGAGCTCCTTTTTGCGGCCACGAACAGTGTGGGGAGTGTGCCGACATTGGTGTTGGGGACGCATGCGAATTGCCCCATTGGGACCTTCGTTGGAACGCCCGATGGGACCACGAAGCGTGTGACTGGTGAGCCGTAATGTGTGGCGGGAACGCATGCGGATGGTGCCACTGGGACCTTCGGTGGAGCTCCCGATGGGTGAACAGATCGTATGAGGGCTGTGCCGAAATTGATGGCGGGGGCGCATGCGGATGGTGCCACTGGGACCCTCGGTGAAGCTCCTTATGGGGCCACGATACGTGTGAGGGGTGTACCGAAGTAGGAGGTGGGGACACATGCGGATGGTGCCACCGGGACCTCCAGTGGGTCCCTGACATGGACCACGAGACGTGTAAGGGGTGTGCCAAACTGGGTGGCGGGGAAACATGCGGACGGTGCCACTGGGACCTTCTATGGAGCTCCCTATGGAGCCATGAAGCGCGTAGTGGTTGTGCCGAGATGGGTGGCGGAGACGCGTACGAACGGTGCAACTTGGACCTTTGGTGGAGCTCCTCATGGGACCACGAAACGTGTGAGGGGTGTGCCGAATTGGGAATTGGGGGCCAGGACTCATGCGGACGGTGCCAATGGGACTTTCGACGGAGCTCCCGAAGGGGGCCACGAAACGTGTAAGGGGTGTGCCGAAATGGGTTGCGGGGACGCATGCTGGCAATGCCCATGGGACCTTCGGTGGAGCTCCTTGTGGGGCCTCGAACCAAGCGGGTGGCAGAGGCAGGGATGGGAGCAGCGGGGGGGGGCACCGGGAGGAAGGGAGGAAGGAGCGCGTGGCGTTGTGTTCCAACGAGGGCCCATCACCACAGGATGGTTGGGAGCAGCACGCGAGAGAGGCGGGATCGCCCCTGCATGTTGTCGGGAGGAGAGTCGCGAGGGATGAGTGAGGGGGCGGATCGGGGGGAGGAGAAGCGACACCACCACTACCGGGGGAGCCACCTCCAGCCAGGAGGTCCACGAGGCCTCCCCGAGCTGGGGAACGGGGATGTCTCGAGCGAGAGGGGGGGGACCACACCACCAAGGGCACCACCCTTAGTGGGCCCTGGAAACGACAGGGCCGTTTTGTTACCGGTTCCGTTTTGCCCTTGTTTTGCCGGTTCCGACGCCGTTTCTGTACCGGTTCCGTCGCCGTTTTTTGACCGGTTCCGGCTCCGGCTCCAATCCTGGAGCCGTTTTTTTGCCGTTTCCGGTCGCCGTTTCTTGCCGTTTCTATTTTCAAGGGTTTTTTTTGGAAACGGTGAAAAAACGGCTCCGCCGTTTCCGGGGCCCACAAAGGCACCACCCTTGGCTCTTCCCACCAGTGGTTTTTGGAAGTGGGTGTTGGTGTCGCTTTCCCATGCTCTTGGAGGAAGAAGGAGAGGATGGGAGGAGAGAGCTGGCGAGGAGGACGAGGGGAGATGCGAGAAGGAGGACGTCACGAGACGAGCAGCGACGTGGCAGAGGCGAGGGCGAGGGAACGTTTTGGGGGCGTTAGGGGCCATAGGAGGTCGGGGTCTGGACGGTCTTCGTGTGTTCGAGGGGGTTCTTCTTGCACTCTCGTTCCCTTCTCTTCCCCTCCTCTCTCTTTTTCTGTCTGTTTCTCGTTTACTGATGTTGCTCCCACCGTACTTACGGACCGCAACCCAGGGAGAAGTTCGAGCACCCAGAAAAGTATCGAAACAGTGTCCATTGAGTGCCGCCTCCAAAGGCCCGGCCCGTGAAAACCATTCAGTTACGGGATTTTCTTGGTGTTAGATTTTTTTCTGGTGGTCAAGGTTGAAGTAGGTTATGCTGAAAAAGCTGGACTTCCAGACGCCGCGGAACTCGGCCCGGCAGCGAGCGAGGGGGGGTGGGAATTGAGAAGGAGAAGGCCTCCTCCAAAGGCGGCGGGACTCCTCAGAAGCCCTCGCGCCTCCTGAGAAGGGTTCTGCCTCTTCGAAGAATTACAGCAGGTAAAAGCCCCAATCAGTGGATGGTTTGATGAATCGTGGGATCGATCAAGAAATCGATAAGAAGATCGACCGGGAACCCAGGAACCCGGAACCCGGGAACCATGAACCAAGCTGGAAATCCGGGAAACCCCGTGAACCCAGCCGGCCACCAAAATCGGCGGGAAATGTTCGCCAAATCTTTGAATATCCGCTAGGACCCCTTCAGTGCAAGCACTGATTGGGGAGTAAAGGAGTAGGACACTTCTCAGAGTGCTGGGGGACTTCCGAGCTTTTTGAGCAGGCCCGCCCCTTCTCGCCTTCCCCCCCAGGACTCGCCAGATCGGCGGACGCGTCCTTGTCTCCGCTGGGACACCCATGGATGCCTGCGCTGGGTCCTGGGCAGATCGTCAGGTCCTCGACATTCAGGGCCTTTTTTCCACCAAGACTCAGGGCCTCCTCCTCGTCCTCGATCTCTTCCTCGTCTTCTTCCTCCTTCCTCCCTCCGTCCTTCTTCTCCCTCCTCCTCCTCCTCCTCCTCCTCCTCCTCCTCCTCCTCTTCCTCCTCATTCCTCCTGCCTTCTTCCTCCCTCCTCCTCCTCCCTCCTGACTCCCTCCATCATCCTCCTCTCCTTCCTCATTTTTCTCCATCCTCCTCCCTCTATCCTCCCTCCTGACTCCACCCTCCTCCTCCTCCTCGTCCTCCTCCTCTCCTCCTCTTCTTCCTTCCGCCTCCCCTCATGCCTCATTCCTCCTCTCCCCTCCTGACTCTCTCCTCCTCCTCCTGCCTCCTCCTCCTCTCCTCCTCCTCCTCCTCCTCCTCCTCCTCCTCCTCCTCCTCCCTCCTCCTCCTCCTCTTCGCCTCCCTCTGCCTCATTTCCTCTTCCTGACTCCCTCCTCATCCCACCTCGTCCTCCTCCTCCTCCTCCTGCTCCTCCTCCTCCTCCGCCTCCTCCTCCTCCTCCTCCTCCTCCTCCTCTCCTCCTCCTCCCCTCCTCCTCTCCTCTTCCCTCCTCCTCCCCCTCCTCCCTCCTCCTCCTCCGCCACCTCTCCTCCTCCTCTCTCCTCCTCACTCCTCCTCCTGCCTTCTTCCTCCTCCTCCTCCTCCAATCCTGACTCCCTCTCCCCATCCTCCCCCTTCTTTTCCTCATCCTACTCCATCCTCCTCCCTCTATCTCCTCCTGCTTCACCCTTCCTCCTCCTCCTCCTCGTCCTACTCCTCCTCCTCTCCACCGTCCGCCTCCCTCCTGCCGCATTCCTCCTCCTCCCTCCTGACTCTCTCCTCCTCCTCCTTCCTCCTCGTCCTCCTCCTCCTCCTCCTCCTCCTCCTCCTACTCCTCCTCGTCCTCCTCCCCCTCCTCCGCCTCCTCCTCCTCCCCTCTTCTCCTCCTCCTCCTCCTCCTCCTCCTCCTCCTCCGCCTCCTCCTCCTTCCACTCCTTACCTGCCTCGATTCCTCTTCCTAGACCTCTCCTCCCATCATCCCCTCCTCCTCCTCCTCCTCCTCCTCCTCCTGCTCCTCCTCCTCCTCCTCCCTCTCGCTCCTCCTCCTCCTCCTCCTCCTCCTCCCCCTCCTCTCCCCCTCCTCCTCCTCCTCCTCCTCCCCCTCCTCCTCCTCCTCCTCCTCCTCCTCCTCCTCATCCTCCCGGGGATCGGGGGAATCGGGGGAATCGGCGAATTTGGCCGGACCCCCCCCCCCTCCAAATCGACCGGACCGGGCTCCCGGGGGAGGGGTTTGGGGAGGGGGAAGATCTCACACGCCGATGAACCCCAAAGGGTCGGATGATTTTCGCTGCCTTGGCCTTGCCGATCTTAGGGATAGGGAGAACTTCGAGGCCAGGCTACTCACAGCGCTCGGCACGAAGGAGTGGGTCGTCTTGGAGGTGTCTCATCATGCTCGCGCTCCCAAGGGTCTTCTGGGGCACCGGGACCGTCAAGAGACGACGGCGAAGACGACGACGACCACGACGACGAAAACGAAAACGACGACCACGACGACGACGACGATGCTTTGGCCCTCCTGGGCACTGGGACCACGACCCTATTTCGGGGAAAGCCCTCAGGCACAGGACCCGAGTCCATAATGATCCTTTCCCCAGGGCCAACTCGCGCGATCCAGGAGCTTGAGTAACATGCCTTCTCGTTGTCGTGACCAGATTGCCGACTCGGTCCCCCGACGAGTGCCGAGGCCGTTGCTGCCCTTTCCCCACTCCCCCGCCGAGGAGGAGGCCAAGCGAGCTCGGGAGAAGGCCCTCGAGAGCGCCGCAGATAAGATGGCCCAGCTCAGGGCGTTCAGGCTTGCAAAGGAGAAGGAGGCCCGAGAGAAGGCGGAGGCCAAGCAGCTCAAGGAAGAGGCCGAACTTAAGGAGGCCCAGCGCAAAGAGGCTGAGATGCGGGAAGCCCAGAAGCGGGAGGCCCAGCTGAAGGGTGCCCAGTTCGGGAAGGGCTGCATGGGCGACATGGGCGGCAAGGGCTGCATGGGCGACATGTGCGGTAAGGGCTGCATGGGCGATATGAGCGGTAATGGCTGCATAGGTGGCAAGGGCGGCATGGGTGGCAAGGGCGGCATGTTTGGCAAGGGCTGCATTGGCGACATGTGCGGTAAGGGCTGCATGGGCGACATGTGTGGTAAGGGTTGCATGGGCGACATGTGTGGTAAGGGCTGCATGGGCGACATGTGTGGTAAGGGCTGCATGGGCGACATGGGCGGCAAGGGTTGCATGGGCGACATGGCTGGCAAGGGCTGCATGGGAGGCATGCCAGGCAAAGGCTGCATGGGCGACATGTGTGGTAAGGGATGCATGGGCGACATGACCGGCAAAGGCTGCATGGGCGGCAAGGGCGACATGTGCAGCAAGGGCTGCAAGGGCGACATGGGCGGCAAGGGTTGCATGGGCGAAATGGGCGGCAAGGGCTGCATGGGCGACATGTGTGGCAAGGGCTGCATGGGCGGAAAGGGCTGCATGAACGGCAAGGGCGATATGGGCAGCAAGGGCTGCATGGACGGAATGTGTGGCAAAGGCTGCATGGGCGACATGTGTGGCAAGGGCTGCATGGGCGACATGGCCGGCCAGGGCTGCATGGGCGGGAAGGGCTGCATGGGCGGCATGGGCGGCATGGGATGCAAGGGCTGTATGCCGCCGATGCCCGGCATGGGTGGCATGCCCAATGTCGTGGCGATGCCCATGAAAGGGGTCCCCCCGCCCGCTCCAGCCATCATGGACGGCACCGGCGCGATGGCCAAGGCCACGTGTGCCTCCTATTCCTCGTCTCCCGTCCCGTCTTCTTCCGCCTCGCCCTCCCCCTTGTACTCATCATCCTCTTCCTACTCATCTTGCTGTCTCGTCCCCATCCCAGCCATCCCCTCTTTCTCGATTCCTGCTTCTCCCGCTCCTGCCCGCTTCCCCAACCTACCTGCCCCCCCCTGGTTCTGCTCCTCATCCTGTTCCCATCATCCGTCCTCATCATTTTTCTCCTCCTTCTCCCCCCCTGCCTGTTCCTTCTCTGCTCGCCCCCCCTCCCGCCCCCCCCTCCCCACGAACGTGGACGTCAAACTTTCAGTGCTCCTCGTGCTGCTCCTACGCATCTGCCCTTCTCCCGTCTCCCCCCCCATTCGGATGCAACTCGTGGTGGGAGGTCAAATTCTGACTCTTTGCCCTGGTCCGAACTCCAGCTGAATCCGGTTTCATCCCGCTTAGTCGGGCTCAATCACGCTGAATGAGGCGGTTTGATCCCGCTGAATCGGCGGCTTCATCTGGCGCAACAGTCCCAATGTGGCTTAAGCGGCTTAATCCTCCTTAATCTTCCTTCGACGAAGACCTCCCAGTAGTTGCCTCCCCCCCCTGCTCAGTCTGCGGGACCGGGCCCCCTGGGCGGCATGGGCGACGGCAGCATGGGCTTCACGGCCAAGGCTGGCATCGGCGCCATGGTCAAGGCTGGCCACATCCAGTTCCTTCGGTCGGGCATGTCCTCCTGCGGGCGGATTTGGGACGAAACATAAAAGATAGTCAGCAGTTGTTCGGATTGTTTGGACGAAGAGCAAACATAGTATTCAAAGAAACTCAACATATGTTTTGATTAGTTTCGACTACAGTCGAAACTATGCAAGAATGTGCCATATTTGTTGTTGACTATGTTTGAATATTCCTCCTGCTGAGGGGCACGCCCGACGGAACCATCTCCTGCGGCGGCGCACCCACGGCGGGGAACGGTGGGAGGAGGAGGAGGACGAGCAGGAGAAGGAGCAGGAGCAGGAGGAGGAAGGAGGAGGAGGAGTTGGAGGAGGAGAGGGAGGAGGAGGAGAAGGAGGGAGGAGGGAGGAGGGGAGGAGGAGGATGAGGAGGAGGAGGAGAACGAGGAGGAGGAGGAGGGAAGAGGAGGAGGAGGAGGAGGAGGAGGAGGATGAGGAGAGGAGGAGGAGGAGGAGGAGCAGAGGAGAAGCAGGAGGAGGGAGGAGGAGGACGAGGAGGGAGGAGGCGGAGGAGGAGGAGGAGGAGGAGGAGGGGAGGGGAGGAGGAGGTGGAGAGGAGGGAGGAGGAGGGGGAGGGGGAGGAGGGGGAGGGGGCGGGGGGGGGGGAGAGGAGGAGGATGAGGAGGAGGGAGGAGCTCCGCACAGGCTCCGCACAAGCTTTCTCGACGACTTTCCTCCAGTCGGGCATGCCCCTTCTACCTCAAGGGCGTTGAAAACGCCCCGACCCTAGTTTACGGGGCGCTGTGCGTTGAGCCTCCTGTGGGCTGACAGGGTAAACCTTGCATATCGCGCGTGTCGGGCGGCGTCCTGGCGGCTCTTTGGGCTTTGGGAGCTCCCAGGAGGTTTACGCACCACGCACTTGTATCCCAGGGTAGGGACGCTGTTGCATCCTTCAACTTCAGGAGGCATCGCAAGCAGCAGTTAACACGTAGTCTGAGAACGATGGTTTGATTATGGTTTGGCGATGTTATTGTTGGCTGCTGTTGTTTGGCGATGTGTGGCTACTGTTGACCACTCGCAGAAAACAATCCGCTGGTAGGAGGACGTGCCCGACCTAGCCTTCCCCAGCAAAGCTCAGAAGGGCGGAGGGCTTTGAGAAGCCCCGCCGCCTTCTCAATAGGCTTGTCCACTCTCATGCAGGGGGGGCGCGCATCAAGAAGCCGTGTGCTTTCCGTCAGGGCATCCTGGGTTTCTTCGCTACGCGAGCTGCGCGGCGACTTTCCGCAGCCGTCGAAGTAGCTGCTGCGTTCAGGGTGCTCTGAGATTCACCTCAGGTGCACCTCGCGCGCGGGTGTTCAGGGTTGGGTTTCTTGCGGGGGGTTCTTGCGGCCTCGCCCGAACTCTATCTCTTCTCGGCGCGCCGCGAAATCATACTGAGTGTCCTTCTCCTCTTCTCCTCTACTCGCTTCCAGGGTCCATGTCGATTCGATCGATTCGATTCGATGCTGATTCCGGCGGGCCCGATCCGATTCAATCTCGATATTCTTCGGACCCGATGTTTGTATGGCGTTGTTGCTTATCCAGGCCCAGCCGATTCATTTCGATTTCGATTCGGTCCGATTTCCCAATTCGACACTGGATGATCTTGCCTTCTCGTTTGCCCCCCCTCCCCGTATCCAGGGTTACGCCTCATCCCTCCCCAAAGCTCCCAAAGCTTATGGGATAGCCCTCCCCCCCTCACCCGGGTGAATGGGCACGCGCCCGCGAGTCTCGCGAAGGCCTCGCGAACGGGGGGATCGCCGTCCCCCCCCCCCCCAGGAGGAGGAGGAGGAGGAGGAGGAGGAGGAGGAGGAGGAGGAGGAGGAGGAGGAGGAGGAGGAGGATTGTCACGGCTGTCGCTTGAAGCACGGGTAATGTTTTACAGCTTCGTGCCCTGACACTGGTGGCATGCTATGTTCAATTCCAAGTCAAATTCAAACATCAGAAAGCACTGGAGTATCTGCCACAAAAATCATGCTACCCTGCGTGGTGCAAATTGTTGAATATGCAATGCTAATTCATGTGGGATGTAACCTGGAATGCATGAGTAAGGTCCCCCCACGGCTGTGAAGCAGGATGGTTCACAACTGCCTGGCCTCTTCCTCGGGGAGGGCCGCCCCACGACTGCGAAGCACAATTATCTGCCCTGTGCCAATCCCCGTATTCCCATGGGTGCAACATGTATTCAGATGCGCCTACTACCACGCCTATGCTTTGCAACACTCGCGCCAATGCCCTCCACTGCACGGCCTATGGCCACCCATGGCCTACACGCGGGCCCTTTGTACGGTGGCTAGTAAGCCCCCCACCCCCATGCCTGATGCGGCCACCTATGGCCCGCGTGCTATGCACAGACCCCAGGCCTGTTGCGGCCTACTATGGCCTGCGAACTATCAACATGTCAAAGCATGGACCTACCTGACTACTCCTCCATGACGTGGCTGGGGGACGGGGCCAGAATGAGGAGGAGGTGGAGAAAACGGGCGAAGGGGAGGAGGGAACCGAGCAGCTATGGAACACTTTCCACAAGAACTCCTGCAGCCCCATCGCGACGCTCTCAGTCCTAAATGAGGCCGCGCTTGATTAATCCCACTTCGTGGGATGACTGTTTCGGAGCTACCCTACTAAAACGCAATGCTGGGCGACCGTGTTCGGCCAAGCTAGACGTTAACACATATCCATTCGATCAAACGCAACGCTGGAGGACCGTGTTCGGCCAATCTAGATGTTAACACAGTTCCCCCCCTTCGAGCAGGGGGGACCTAATTTTGTTAAGTGCAGCCTCATGGCGTAATCCCCCCAACACTTTCAACACCGTCCGCATGCTCTAACCAAGCAAGAAGCACCGCAGCAGTGGTGGACCCACGCTGTACGAGCGCTACGCGCACGATCGCTATGGATGATCATCCATTTGATACGCGATACCTTATCCGATGGAGGCACGTGTGAACAACCGTGGCGGTACCCGCCCCGCCCCTTCTTCAACCACTTCGTGCGCTAACAATGGTGGCGTGCTATGTTCAATTCCAATTCCGACTCAAACCTCAGAAATCATTGAACTAATTGCAACCTACATCAGGCTACTTTGCGTGGTGCAAGCTGTTCGACATGCAATGCTAATTCAAGTGGTATGTAACCTGTAATGCACGAGTAAGGTCCCCCCACGGCTGCGAAGCAAGATGGTTTACAGTTGCTTGGCCTCTTGCCAGGGGAGGGCCACCCCATGACTCTGAAGCACAATTAGCTGCCCCGTGCCAATCCCCATACCCCCATGGATGCAGCACTTTTTGAGATGCCTACTACCACGCCTATGCTTTGCAACACTCGCGCCAATGCCCTCCACTGCACGGCCTATGGCCACCCATGGCCTACACGCGGGCCCTTTGTACGGTGGCTAGTAAGCCCCCCCACCCCCATGCTTGATACGGCCGCCTGTGGCCCGCGTGCTACTGCACAGACACCAGGCCTGTTGCGGCCTACTATGTCCTGCGAACTATCAACATGTCAACGCATGAACCTACCTGGCTACTCATCCACGACGTGGCTGGGGGACGGGACCAGAAGCAGGAGGAGGAGGAGGAATAGGAGGAGGAAGAGGAGCAGTAGGAGGAGGCGACCCGATAACGCAACACCAGACAAGAGACGCCTTTTCCATATTTGCATGGGACATCCTCCACTGCGCGGGGGCTGCGTGTCCCATCAACCGAATATGTGCGTCCCCTTTACCAGGACTGTGTGTCCCATAACCGTGACTGCGCGCCCCATTTGCCAGGAATGTGTGTCCAATACCAGGGACTTTGTGTCCCATTTGCCAGGATTGTGCGTCCCATAACAGGGACTGCGCGGCCCATTTAAGTTATCAGGGCTGTGTGTCCCATAGCCCATAGCTGGGACTGCGTGTCCCATGCGCCTGCCCTCTGGGAGAACCGCCCCATAGGCCATCGGCCATAGGGCATAAGAGCTGGAAGGCTGGAATGCGGGTCGCATAGCATCACATCACAACCGCATCGCGGTGTCCTTTGGTATCAGTTACGGCTTGCGCACTATCAACACGGCAACTACTGCACCTACCTTACTACTCCTCTCTACGTGTTTGGGGCCGGGTCCTACTCGGGGATCGTTCTCGCTTTCACGTGGCATACCGCTGCTGGGATACCGTGAATCCACGGGGTTGTCCCAATCTCACCCTCCTCGGCGTGGCTGGGGAATGAGGTTCGCCCCAGCCCACGTTCTTCGCTGTAACCTAGGAAGTTAGGGGTGCTGTAACTTCATATGGATAGAGGAAGAGGGGTGCCTCTGGCGCTTCCGGGAACAGCCCGGAGACGCAAATCCCAAAATCGAGGCCTTGCAAGTAAGGACCTGAACCCCTCATAGGTACAGAAGGACGCGCGGGTGCCTTACAACGACCAAAGATGATGCTGACAACGGCCCTAGGACTACCTTCTCTCCTTGATCCAGCAGTTGTACATGTAATCATTCACCGCTGGGCGGGACGATGGGCGTCTCAGTTGCCAGGCAGAAATTGCTGCAGTTTCAGTGGCGCTATTTCGCACCAGCCCACGCTCGACAAACCTACCCAGATGCCCCCTCTTGGCGTGGCTGGGGAATAGAATTCACCCCAGCCCACGCTCTTCATACCCCCCCGGCGTGGCTGGGGAATGGAAGTCGCCCCATCCCACTCTCGACCTTCCCTTTTCCCCTTAGCTTGTGCATTCCGCTCTGCCCTTGAGATACGGCCTGAGCACTGTCAACGTGTCAACGCATGACCCTACCTTACTACTCCCCCACGGCGTGGCTGGGGATCGGGGTCGGAGTAACGTAAAGCGACCCTCAAAGAGATCATTCCCATGAACATGTCCAAATGCATGTGTCGAATAAACATGCCGATCGACAACTTGCTGGCCTGTGTCGCCCTGGTGGCGAAACGCCAGTGGGCTCGGGGGAGGTGCTCTTCGGAGATCCCCAATCTCCTTGCAGGCCGCCCAATGCGTCCTCCCCGAAAACACCAGACTGGGGCCATGCACACCTCCGGCACGGGGAGGAGGAGGAGGAGGAGGAGGAGGAGGAGGAGGAGGAGGAGGAGGAGGAGAAGCAGGAGGAGGAGAAGCAGGAGGAGGAGGTGGAGGAGGAGGAGGAGAAGTAGGAGGAGGAGGAGGATGAGCAGGAGGAGGAGGAGGACTTCCCCCCTGTGGTCGTGGCCCTGTGCGCGTGGCGTGGTGGAGGCCCCTCCCCCCTGTGGGTGTGTGGGGTGGTGCCGTCGTCGTTGTCCTCGTCGTCGTCGACGTCGCCGATGCATCGCCGACATATCGGCGATGCACTGGCGATGCGGCGCGATCCTTCGACCCCATCTACTCCGACCCCATGTGTGACGCCTCTGCCACGGCAGATCTGGGGAAGGGAGCGGGGGAGGGGGGGTCCAGCGCGGATCCAAGAAATCCGCGCGGAGCTCCACAGGTGTATGTTTATGTTGTGTTTCCTTCTTCTATAGAGGTTGCCACCAACCCAATACGAATATCGGAGGTTTGCCTCCACCGATGGAAGACGATCCCGATTTCGGTGATGGTGGTAGTGTTCGGGCTTCGTAGGTGGCCGAGAGAATACCACCAGCACCGGAATCTACAACCATATAGTTCTCGGCCATCATGCCGCCGCCACGGAGAGTTTCCTGGGTGCCCTTGCTCGAGCCTCCTTGGGGCGGTGCGTATTGGGAGGGCGATAAATTGAGGGGTGAAGAAAGGTGCACCTTTCGTACACCTTGGGAGGGGCCCAATGGAGGCACTAAAGATGCACGCTACTCCTTCCATGTATCGCTACCCCCATCAAGCAACTCACAACTCCGCTCCCGTGCCCCCCGTACCTTCCAGGCCTCCTAGACGGGGTCCGAGTAGATGAGGTTTGAGGGTCGCACCGCAGCGCCGATGCATCGTTGATGCGGCTTGATGTGGAGCCCAATTTTCTCCACACCGACGGAGCCGATGCATCGCCGTCGTCGCCGACGCATTGCCGATGCATCGCCGATACATCGGCGATGCGGCGCGATCCTTCGACACCATCTACTCGCACCACAGCGGGCTAAAGCGGGCCCCATACGGGGCCATTCCACTGGTGCCCCTCCTGAGCCCGAGAGGCTCCTTAAAGGACCAGTGCACCTGTCTTCACCTCCTCCACAAATCGGACGCCTTCGGACGGGGCCAGGACAAGGAGAAATTCGTTCCAGAGCGTTCCAGCACGCTCTCAGGGCGTTCTGGTACGCTCTGAGAAGGCCGCGGCGCCTGATGCATCATCCAGAGCCGTCGGATCTCAGAGATTCCCTACTTATCCTCACCCGATGTCATTTTCGTCCTGGCCCCTTTCACGAAAGGTGCCCCTGTCTTGCCCCCCCCCCTCCAGAATCGGGAGCCTCCCTCAGATCTCGGGCGTGCAGTAGTTTGGGTGCACGGGGGGGGGGGAGAAAGGTGCACGTTCTGTGCCTTGAAGGGGCCCTGAAAGAGTCCGAGTTCCCCTGAGGCGCTCAAAGCAGCACGTACCAGTGCAGCCCGAACGTACTTGCCAGGGCGCACCTTTCTCCCCCTTCGACTTGTTTCGTCCCCACATTAATGCACGCCCGACGCGCGCCCTTCTATGCACGGTTTTAGTTTCCCGCCAATGATTTATCTGCACCTCTTTGTGGCTTGAAGAAGCCCTGTGCACGTTTCTCCCTCGCATTTCGGGGCTCAACAGACGGGGGTCCATGCCAACGGGGTCAGTCAGAGCGCTGGCTCTTTCAGGGGGGTCAAAAACACAGACACAACTAATCGTCGACCCCCAGGAAAATATGGGAATATATGGGAAGTGAGGGGGAAGACGAACATCCAATCAATATTGACAAATATGGGGAATCCTGGGATGTGTGTGTGTACTTGTTGGTGTGTGTGTGTCCTCGACGAAGCCACAGCTTTTATCATGCAGTTGGCAGCGCGCATACAGTGTTTGTAATCTTACTTACCGGCTTGACGTTATTGAACTTTGTGGCAACACGATGGGTGGCGTTTGGGAGCAACAGAATATGTCTTTGGGCCCCTTGACTCTCGCAGGATCCTGCAAAGCCAGGGGGGCACGGACCCAGGCTGGGGCCCAGGATCCTGCAGGACTTTGCAGGACCCTACAAAGCCCGACTGACCCGGGTCTGGACAGATCTGGGTCAGCAGATCCCCGAGCAGATCGGGGTAGGGGGAGGGGGGAACGCCTCCTAGAAGCATCCCGCTTCTCAGAAGGCGTGGGCCCCGTCATTAGATGCACGGCCCGCGCCTTCTACGAAGCAGCCTCCTTGTAACAAGTCTTCCCCCCTCCCCCCTACCCCCCTCTCCGAAGAAAGGCGGTAATGCCGGGCTCGCAAAAAATTGACCACGGGCACAGTCCCAATCCAATCCTCCTCCTCCTGCTCCTCCTCCTCCTCCTCCTCCTGCTCCTCCTCCTACTCCTTCTGCTCCTCCTCCTCCTCCTCCCCTCCTCCTCAGGGCCCCAGAGAGTTCACGCCCGGCAGACAGACCAGCCCCCGCCGCCCTGCCGAGCGCCGCGGGGGGGCCAGCAACGCGCCACTCGGCGCGGCGTTGACCTGCCCTGGAGGCCGCGGTGGGCCTGCGTCTTACCGAGCGAGGCTCGCCCCCCCCCCCCCACCCACACACACACACCCCACCCACCCACCCACCACTCATCCATACATATGCACACACACACACGCGCGCGCGCACGCACGCACGCACGCACGCGCCCGCCCGCCGCCCGCCCGCCGCCCGCCGCGCACACCACACACACACACACACACAAAAAAACAAAAAAAAAAAAACGCCGGAGGCCCCGAAGCCCCTCCGCCCACCCCGCTCCCAGAGCGCGCGCGCTCGTGCCCTCCGCCGCCGTCCCCACGTCATCTCCCTCCCCCCACAGACCCTCCCCCCTGCACCACCCTTCCTCCTCCCCCTCCCCCTCCCTCCCCTCCTGTTCCCGCTCCTCAGGCATGCCCTTCCTCTCTCTCCCCCCCCCACTTTCCCCCTCCTCCCTCCGCTCTCCCCGTTTCCCCCCCCCCCCCCCCCTCCCCCGCTTCGTCCCCGGCCCCCCGCCAGGCCCCCCGCCAACCCTCCGTCTCTCCCACCTTCCCCTCCTCACCCCTTCCGCACTGCCCCCCCCGCGCAGGCTGGCTTCGGAGGCGCTGGAGGTCCCTCCATGGATGCCAGCCTGGACGGCACCAGGGGTTGCAACAAGCGGGGGGGGCGGCAGGACGGGCGGGAGGGAGTCGTCCGCGCCACGATGGAGGGGAGGGGATGTTGGGAGGGGAGCGGTAGCGGCGAGACACAGCAGGAGGAGGTACGGAGGAGGAGGGAAACACAGGAGGAGGAGGAGGAGGAGGAGGAGGAGGAGGAGGAGGAGGAGGAGGAGGAGGAACAGAGGAGCACGAGGAGAAGGAAGTGGAGGAGGAGGAGGAGGGAGAAGAGGAGCAAGATGTCTAGGAGGAGGAGGGGCAGCAGGAGGAGCAGGAGGAGGAGGAGGAGCAGGACGAACAGGCACGCAGAAGGGGGAGGCGGGGAGGGGGAGGAGTGGTAAACTGGGGGGGGGGAGTCAGAAATGAGGGATGAGGAGTTTGGAGTCAGGAGGAGGAGTATGGGGTGGAGGGGCAGGAGGCGGAGGAGGGATTGTGGGGGGAATAGCGCAGGGGTGGCCAGGGATTGAATGGAGGTAGCAGGGGTGAGGGGGGATGAAGAAGGGATGAGGGAGGAGGGAGGGGAATGGAGGGAGGAATTGGAGGGGATAGGGGTTGAGAAAGAGGATGCGTCGATGATTTGTAGGGGAGGATGAGTGAGGCGCATCTGTGAGAAGAAGGGACGACGCAGAAGGGCGAGTGGAGGAGGCAGCCGGGAGAAGGGACGAAGAGGGAGTGGAGAGGGAGGGAGGGAGGAGGAGGTCGGAAAGAGGACGGAAGAGGAATGACGGGTTGGAGAGAGGAGGGAGCAAAGGACATAGAGAGGCTAACAGAGCACATGCCGGGTGAGGGAGGGCTGCGCCGGTAGCAGCAGCAGCAGAAGCAGGGGGAGGAGGGGACGGCGGAGGAGGATAACAGGGTCGGACCGATATGTGAGATCCAGGTCGGCTTGGCAAGGGTGCCCTGATGTTCTTCGCGCCTGTTGTGTAGAACTGTGCATCCTCGGGGAGGGTATCCTCGGGGAGGGTCTCATGTTCATGTGGGCAACGCATCCCTCTCTCCTCCCCCTCCTGGATGGGTCTGCGGAGCTCTGGGCCACCTGCGGCTTCGATAGGCTTCTGGATGCCCGGAGCAGAGAACAGACACGTCGATCCTCAATCCCTGTCGCCCTCCTCTCTTCATAGGAGTCCGATGCAGATGTTTTGTCGGTGCGCTTCCCCTGAGATTCCGACCTTCCCAGGGGCCTGGAATGGGATTCCGGAGGCCGCAGAGGCTGACATCAAAGAACAAGTGCCGACGTCGAACACAGTTACGACACTGTCGGGCTGGTGATGCCGCGCGTTCCCTCTCCTCTTCCTTCGCCTCCTTTTCCTCCCGCCTTTGCCGCCCGCTCCATCCTGTCCCTGACTCGAACTCGTCGCAATCTTCCAGCTCGTGCTGTCCTCCTCCTCCTCCTCCTCCTCCTCCTCCTCCTGCTCGTCCTGCTCCTTCTCCTCCTCCTCCTCCTCCTCCTCCTCCTCCTCTTCCTCCTCCTCCTCCTCCTCCCTCCCCCCATCCCCCTCCCCCTCCTCCCC
Source organism: Prorocentrum cordatum (assembly GCA_963575745.1). Classification (NCBI taxonomy): domain Eukaryota; class Dinophyceae; order Prorocentrales; family Prorocentraceae; genus Prorocentrum; species Prorocentrum cordatum. The sequence goes on from CAUYUJ010015031.1 coordinate 67,659, forward strand.
CTCCTCCTCCTCCTCCTTCGCCTTCTCCCCCTCCTCCTCCTCCTCCTCCTCCGTAGCCATTTTGGCTCATGCCGCCGCGCCCCAGCATCTTGGCTCTATGTGCTAGCTCATGGCGCCGGATACTGGGAGCAGGCATGAACTGGCTGCGGGACCCGCCCCGTGTGTGTGTGTGTGTGTGGCGTGAAGATGTGCTTGGCGCGGCTGTAGCTCGGCGGCAGCGACGCGCGCGTGCCGCAGTGTCGGCCGATAATTTGGTCAGGAAACTCATTACGGAGAAGAACGTATTGCAGGAGCGCAGCAGATGGGCAGACGACCCTGAAGTACGACGGCGCTTGGATGCCATTTTGCCTTTTCTCGTCGAGGAGGTCGAGGCTGCCAGGCGAGGTGCCACACCTGCCCATTCTCATAGGGAGCAGGTGCTGCGCAACGTCGCGTTGCATGTCTTCAACCTCCCCATGGACCAGCTCATGGACCTCTCGTTCAGGGCATTCAATCGAGTGCAAAGGAGGCAGGGGCGCCAGCTGGACCTTCGGACGGATATGTTCGAGGCGGATGCGACCCCGTTGCGCGCCGAGGCACCCGAGTTCGTCCCGTCGGCGGGCTACTGGGAGCCCTTCGAGCCGTTCGCGCACAAGCGCTGCACGGGCCTCGTCTGCACTTGCGGGACCACGGTGTTCTCCTCAGGCGCGGTCGCGGTGGTCGGTGGCCAGGTGGACGGAGCGGCGGCGGAAGGGATCGCAACCCAGAGGGCCCCTACGGGGGATGACTGCCCTGCCGAGGGCGCCGCGGGCGCTGCCGCTGCAGAGGCGACGGGCGCCGACGTGAGGGCCCCTACGGGGGATCACTGCCCTGCCGCAGGGGCCGCGGGAGCGTCGCTGGACGCGCAGGCTGCTGCAGTTCAGTGCCCACCCCATGGGGCCTCATACATGGGGGGCTGGGGGGGGGACGGGGGCGAATGCCATTCCCCTGTCTCCTGCCCGCGTCGACCCCAGGGGGTGCACTCGCCCTGGGGGCTTTGGAACGTTTCCCATTTGGCTGGCCGAAACTGCTCGTGGTGACGAGCCTGGAGGCGCCGAATCCCCACTGCCCGACGCCGAGCTCGAGGGGGACGAGTCCGACGCTAACGTCGTCTCGCCATCCGCTACCGTGGCCGACGCTGCTGCCCTACGACCTGGTGGACTTTCGAGTTCAGCAGTGTGGTGGGCCGCCCGAGCGTGCATCTCCAAGGCGTGGTTGGAAGCGAAACGGCCGTCGGCCTCCACCCCTAGTCACCATCCTGTTCAGTGGGAGAAGTCTGGGGCGAAGTTGCAGCCCGACGTGATCAGCTACAGTGCTGCGACCAGGGCGGGCGAGACGGGGGGAGAGAATTCTGAGCTCAACGATTGGGAGAACAGTATTACTAGAGCGAGACTTGTACGAGATGCTGAGACTTTTCGGGGAGGGCAGGCCGCTTCTTTCCTGCCTAATGGTTCGACTGTGATCGATTGGGCTGCCGCCACCCGAAGTAGCGAGCAGCAGGAGTGTATGCAAATGTGAGTTGATGGTTATGGGAGCGTGTATTCCGCAGCTTTGAACGGTACTTGATCTTGTGCAGGCCTCTCTGGGTCCATGTTCTGTACTGTCGTGCGCAACGTGACTTTGGTTGAATACGGCGGGCTGTTTCGGCACATGGTAAGGGATTTCTCGCAGGACCACGCGGGCTTCAAATCCCAGGGTCCTGAGGCAGGCTGGCGCAGGTCTGGCGTTCGAGAGTGTGCTATGAGTTTGGGTGCTTCGTCAGGATCACACTCGTGGTGGTGTCCACTCCACTCCACTCCTCCTCCTCCTCCTCCTCCTCCTTTCCTTCTTCTCCCTGCCTGCTCCGCCCTGCCCACCCCTCCTCCTGCCGCCTCACGCGTCCGCGCCCTGCTCCACGAGGCGCGCGCAGCGACACACTCGGCAGAACGGCCGGGCACAGAGGGGCCTCGCAGCCCAATGCATCTTATTTGTTCGGGAGGGCAACACACACGCACACACACACACACACACACACACACGCGCGCGCGCACACACGCACGAGCACACACACACACACCGACGCACACGCACGCACACGCACACGCACACGCACACGCACACACCGACGCACACGCACGCACGCACGCACGCACGCACGCACGCACGCACGCACGCACGCACGCACGCACACACACACATACACACACACACACACAAACACACACACACACACACACACGAAAAACACACGCAGACAATGAACCGTCGACTCCCAGGAAGCTATGGGAGCACATGGGGAGTGGCGGGGGGGACGAACGCCAAGAAGATATGGGAACATATGGGAAACCCTGGGATGTGTGTGTGTGTGTGTATTCGTGTGTGTGTGTCCCTGGGCCCGTTATTTTCTTCTCTCTCCTTTTCTCCTTCCTACCTGCCCCATCCCTGTCTCCCTCCCTTTATTTTCTTCTCTCTCCGCTTCTCCTTCCTACCTGCCCCATCCCTGTCTCCCTCTCTCCTGGTCTTCCCAGCTCGTCAGTACGAACGAACTGGGTACGGAAAGAGTGGGCACGATAACCGACAGCAGGCATTGCTCACTCTGATCAGGGCTGGCTGCCGGTGTCGTTGTCCATTCGAGACGGACGTCCGCTTGCCCAATTGCGGCCGCTGTCGGTTTTTGACAAACTTTCTTGGAAGGCGGCGTGCCCACTTTGTTCCGTTCGCATTTCGGGCGTGCCGAGCCCAGAGTATCTTCAGGGCCTTCGCCGTTCCCTTTTGCGGAGCCGCCTCTCGCCGCTGGCAGTGCGGGGCAGGGCTGGGCCCAAACGCTGTTGAGCTGGACTTCGGCTGTTGTCTGCTCGTTGTCGCAGTCTTCGTCGTCGTCGTCCTCGTCGTCGTCGTTGTCGTTGTCGTTGTCGTCGCGGCGCCAGGCATGAGCATGAGCAAGGCGGGGACCAGGGCGGTGATGGGCGGCGCGGACGGCGCGTGCGGCTTCAGCAGCAAGGCGGCCGCCGCATCCCCCCCCCCTCTCGTGGAGGCCGCGGGCGGGAGCTCCCCCGCAGTGGGCCAGAAGGCAGGCGGGGGGGAGCAGGGGGGAGGGATTGGGAGGAGGAGAAGGAGGAAGAGGAGGAGGAGGAGGAGGTGGAGGAGGAGAAGGAAGAACAGGAGGAGCAGCATCTGCAGCAGCAGCAGCAGGATGAGGAGGAGGAGGAGGAGGGGCAGGAGGTGGAGGAGGAGGAGGAGGAGGAGGAGGAGGGGGATGCGGGGGGCAAGGGGGATTGGGAGGAGGAGGAGGAGGAGGAGGAGCTGCGAGCTGCGAGCGATTCGACGTAGTCGATTTTTGGGACCGCGGGGGGCCTGGATTCCACCTGAGGACCCCAGGACCCCCCGACCGCGCTGCGCTCGAAGAGGACCGCCTCCGCGAAGGCCAACGAGGACGCGTCGACGAAGGCGAACAATCTCCCAGCACACCGCGGCGTCTGACGCATTCCCGTAGCGCAGATCACTATTCAACTCTGGTTGCAATCGGCTGGCGCCTCCGCTGGTGCTGTCTGCGCGGCCACGGCCGCCTCGGAGGGGGCCGCGATGGCGCTCCAGTCGATGGGCGGCCCCGTGGCGACTGCAGAACGTGGTGTGGGACATCTCAGGGCGTCGGCGTCGCGGAGGAGCCGCGCCCTTGCAGTGCTGAACTCCCATCCTGCAACAGCTGCAGCCTGATCACCCCTCAGCTCGCCGACGATCTCCACGGCGGGCTCGGAATCACGACGAGGCGCAGCTGCTCCTCGATCATCGCCTGCATCTTGGACAAGCCATGTGTTGGCAATGGCTTGACGGGCCTGCCACCACTCAGCACCACGTACAAGACCAGGGCGTACACCAGGATCAGGGACGCAAGATGCACGAACGTCGAGGGGAATATCAACCAGACGACGGTGAAGATGCACGTCACCGCGCTCAGCAAGCTCGGCGATACCATCATCGTGACCGTCTTCGTGGTAAGAAGGGGAGCCCTCGGCGGAGTCGCCGAAGAGGGTCGCGCCGCATGTGCAGAGCCAGCCCAGCGCCGTCGGCGGGGGGAGGACCTCCCAGCGGCCCAAACCAGGGCAGAAAGGCGGGGCGTCAGCTCGAAGGGACGGCTGAGTGACGACGTCCGTCGAGCCGAGCCGCTGCCCGCGCTGCGCCCGCCGCCAGCTCGCCAGCGGCGCCGAGGCGGGCGGGCACTCCAGCGAATGCAGCGCCACGTTCCTGCGTAGGCGAGCTCCATGGGGTACGCTGCAGCCCTGAAGTCGTGCGACCAACGCCGGTCGAGCAATCGCCTCACGGCGCTCCACCTCGGCGGCCACCGTGGATCCGGAGCCCGCACGCGCCGCCAGCTCCGCTTCCAGGGCCGCGCACCGCTGCTTTGCCTCGGCCAGCTCGCGGCTGAGCCGAGACACGAGGCGGTCTGCCGCCACACGGGCGCCCGCCGCGCCGCGCAGGACCGCCTCTCCCGTAGCCATCCTCATGTCGTGCCAGCTTCCGGAGCCGCCGCCGCCGAGGCACGGAACATCGGCGAAAGGGCTGCGGAAAGCGGGGGACAGGCATGAGCCAAAATGGCTACGGAGGAGGAGGAGGAGGAGGAGGAGGAGGAGGAGGCGGGGGAGGAGGGGCAGGAGGTGGAGGAGGAGGGGGAGGAGGGGCAGGAGGTGGAGGAGGAGGATGAGGCAGAGGAGGAGGAGGAGGAGGAGGAGGAGGAGGAGTAGGAGTAGGAGGACCCCCGATTCGGGAGAGCAAAGCCGCCCCTTCCTTTCCAGAGAGTTGGGCACCAGTGACGCCCAACTTGGGGGTATACCTGAGTCGAGTTGAGTTGAGGAGATGAGGGGCAGGGGGATGAGGAAAAGCAGCGGAGGGAGAGCAGGAGGAGGGGGAGGAGGGATGCAGTTGAAAGAAAGAGGAGAAAGAGGGGGAGATGTGGGAGGAGGAGGAGGAGGAGGAGGAGGAGGAGGAGGAGGAGGAGGGAGGAGGGGGAGGAGGAGGAATGCAGTGAGAGGAAAAGGAGGAGGATGAGGAGGAGGAGGAGAAGGAGGAGGAAGGGGATAGAGGTGGGGAAGGGGGGAGGAGCAGGAGGATTTGGACTAGCCACCCCGCCCTCCTACCTCCTCAATCGTCCCGCCTTCTTCGGAGGAGGGGGGAAGGAGTCAGTTGTTCTTCTTCATCCCCCCCTTCTCCTCCCGCCGCATTGGCTAAGCTCGCTGTTCAAACCAACGGTCAGTCTCTGCATGTCCCCAGCAGGCTAGATGATGGCAGATTTATCCTAACTTGCAGTTTGTGTGGCAAGCGTTCGGAGTACACCCTCAAAGTACTCCATGAGAGTTGCCCTGGGGAGCTCCTATCTCATTTCGCCCGTGGAGCCTGGTCTCTGCTAATTTTGGGAGGGGTGCCCCAGGGCCTCAAAGACGAGCCCTGTGGTGCGTGGTGCCCCAATCGCATCGGAGAGGGTGGCCCAAGGAGGCTCCCTCAGGCAGTCGTTCGAATCGCTGTAGGCGAAGTCGAACCATTCAGACGCCGTGCGATGGGCCCCATTTTCTTCCCTCTTCTCTCCCCTCGCTCACCCTGGTCCTCCTCGTGCCCCTCTTCCTCGTGCGGGCGTGCTGCTTCATGTCCGCCTCTACGTGTTCTGCTCCTCTCCTCGTTCCTCCGCGTATTCCTCCTCGTCATCCTCCTCTAGCCTAGTCCTTTGCCTCCCTCCCTTCTCCTTCGCCGTGCCCTCCTATCAGTCACTCTCTCTCCTCATCACTCTCCTGGCTATTCTCCTCCCCTTCGCTCTCCACCCCGTCGCGCTCATCCGCCTCATCCGGCTCTGTCTCTCGCTTTCTCTCTCTCTCTCTCTGTCTCTCGCTCTCTCTCTCTCTCTCTTTCTATGGCCTTCCTTCTAGTTTTACCGCATCTCCTCCTGCGGCTCCTGCGTTTCCACCTCTCCCCTTTCCTCTCCGACCGAAACCCGCGCAATCTCAGTCCACGTATTGTTACCCTGGGGGCCAGAGCGATGTATGATCGCTCCGTGGCCTGGCACGGGCCCCTGGAGGCCGCAATGGAGGAGACGCTTCGGGGCGATTTGCCCCATTCTCCTCCTGCGTCTCCTTCTTCTGGCCTGGGCGCCTGCCAGACTGCAGCACAACGAATCGTGGGGGGCAGGCTTGGGGTTCGGGGCTTTCGGGCATGTTTGACGGGCCTCGTCGGCTTTCCAGCCTCGGGTCGCTTGCGGCGGCTGCGCCTCGCCGAGAGCGTTCCAATGGTGCCCGCAGCGTCCCGAACGGCCGCCAAGGAGCCGAGTAGGAGGAGGAGGAGGAGGAGGAGGAGGAGGAGGAGGAGGAGGAGGTGCATGAGGAGGAGGAGGAAGAGGAGGAGGAGGAGTCAGTGGGCATCCGGGGCGACCGCGCGGATGTGAGATTCGGGCCGTTCTCCGATGGCGTCTCGGGGGAGCATGGGGCCTCCGAGTCCCACAGCCGTGCGGTGACGGATTGTGCGTTGAGATCCTTCGAGGTTTCGAGGTCGCCGCACGCTCTGTCACCTCACGGGTTTGGGGCCCCCAAGCAAAACAAGGAGGGGGAGGAGTGGGAGGGGAGGGATGGAGGAAGGGAGAGGAGAGGAGGAGAGGGGGCAGGAGGGGGAGGGAGGGGGAGGGGGGAGGGGGAAGGGGGGAGGAGGAAGGGGAGGAGGAAGGGGAGGAGGGATGGAGGGGGCATGAGGAGGGAGGAGGGGGAGGAGAAGCTTCCGGCGCCTCCCGAGGCGTCCGGTGCGATGTCGCCCCCAGCGCTCCCCGGCAAGGGTGCCTCGCAGGCCGCTGCTCTTCGGCTCGGAGTCGCGGGTCGTCGTCGTCCCCCCTCGCCCTCCGCGCCTCCCTGTGGGTAGAGCAGAGGGGCGCGCGGGCCCCACTACCCTCCCTCGCTTGGCATCGCTCGGACGTGTGCACTGTTCGTGGCGAGGACCATCGATGAGCATGCTGGATCACCCTGCGGAAACATGCGTTGGAGACCGAACATGCGCTGGGAATGGATGCCCGAGCGATGGCAAGCATGCTTCATGCTTCCTCTTATAGCAGAACACACAACGGCACGCACATAAATTTTCGGAGCGCCGCGTGGATTTCCTGGCTCGTGCTGGAACCCCCTCGCCGCCCGTTGTGCGCTCCGCGCGCCAGGGATGGGGGCCCAAGAAATCAGCGCGGCCCTCCGGCAGGTTTCTTCCTGTTGTGCTTGTGCCTTCCCTGTACTTGCGCCCCCCCTGTACTTACGCCTTCCCTGTACTTGCGGCTTCCCTGTACTTGTGCCCCCCCTGTTTGTGCCGGCGTTTCTTCCTGTACTTGCGTCCTCCCCCCATTCACCCCGTCCTAGCTTCAAGTCGGGCTTGTCCCACTACAGGGGGGATATTCCAAAATAGTCAAAAAGTAGTCTGGGGACGATGTGTTGGGCATTTGTTGTGGCTATGTTTGCATTTTTTCTCGGGTGTTCTTGATTCTTCGTCAAAGCTCCCCCTGTAGGAGGACATGCCCGACCTGATCCTAGCCTTATGATGTTCTAACCTACTTTGGCCTCGATCCCCAGGAACAAGTTCGAGCACCAAAAACGAACCGAAACTCGAGGGTTGTCACGCGTCGGGGCCCGGGAGACACTCGTTCGACACTGTTTCGACACTGTCTAGATACGTTTTCCGCACTCTTCCAGGTGCTCGAAATTCTTTCTGGGATGTGGTCCTGAAGTACGATGGGAACAACATAATCTTAGCCTTCAAGCAGTGGCGAAGCGTCCTGGCGTGCCTATAGCCTTACAAACAATGCTCTGAGAACCTTTTGTGGTTCCCACGAAATGTTCTTTGAACATGTCTGGCGGAGTCCGTTTCGTTTTATCACGTCTTGTTTATGTTCTAAGAGAATTGTTTCTGTTCTTCGAACATTGTTGGGTTCTAAGAGCATTTCGTGGTAGGATTATGGGAATGCCAGGACGGTCGGTCGCTGCTCAAAGCCTCTCAGGCTCCGCGCCTCCCTCCGTCGCTGCCCCGCCGCCGTGGCGGCTGCGCCTCGTCGACCCCCTCGCCGCTTTCGCTCGCCGTCTTTCGGGCCCTCGCGCTCGGCCCCCGCTCGGTCGCCGCGCGGCGTGGCGCAAGGGAGCTTCAGGTCGGAGGGAGGAGAAGCGATACCAACACCACCAGGGCGCCCACCTCCGGCGAGGAGGTCCACGATGCCTCCCCGAGCTGGATGCTGGGGATGTCTCGAGCGAGCGGGGGGCACCACACCACCAGGGAGACTCCCCTTGCCTCCTCGTACCTCCTCGCCCTGCTGGTGTTGGTGTCGCCTTTCCTTGTTCCCATTCAGGAGGGAAAGAGACACAGACACAAGTAATCGTCGCCTCCCGGGAACATATTGGAAACTATGGGTCGGGGCCTACGAGACGGGGGTCAGTGCAAACGGGGATCGGCCAGGGCACCGGATCCTGCAGGATCCTGCGAAAGACCCCCTCTGGCTGACCCAGGTTAGCGAGCCGCTCGTGGCCGCGAGGCGGCCGCGCATATTGGCTGACCCGGGTTTGCGAAGTTTTGCGTTGCAGTTGTTTTTGTTTGTTATTGCATTGCAGTTGTTGATTTCCTGCTGACCTGGGTCTGGATTGACCCGGGGCAGAAGATCCCCGAATGGGGAATGGAGGGAAGACGAAGACCCAGAACATATAGGAAAATATAGGGGAACCCTGGGATTTGTGTTCATTTGTTTGCGCGTCCTTGGGGCCCTGTAAAGTGAGCGTCAAGTCGGGCACGTCCCTCTACAGGTGGAACAGATCCAAAAATAACAAAAGCATACTCGGCGCGAGTTTTTGACCATGCCTGACTGTTTTGGAGCATTGTTCTGCGTGTGTTTTGTTGTTGTTGCCAAGATCCGCCTGAAGGGGGACCTGCCCGACCTAAAGTTTTGCGCTTGACTCTGAGCCACGCCCACCGCAAGATACTGTTTTTGTAGGGTCTGGCGGTAACCCGGGTTATCGGGCTTTGCCCCCCCCCTCCCCCTCGCCCCCCAGGATAACCCAACCTTGCCGGTTGTGCAGATCACGGGTGGGGGGGGCGCGGGCATGTGCAGGGCTGCCCACAGCGTGTTAGGTTATCGGCGGGCCCCCCCCTCCTCCCCGCCTTTTTCGGGATAACCCTGGGCTATCGCCGATCCCCCAAAAAACGGTCTCCAGATCCCCCTTTCGCTCCTCCTTCCCAGGGCCGCCCGCGGGGGCCGCGGAGGCGACCGCGCCTCGCGCGTCGCGGCCGGGGCCGAAGCGGCTGCCCCGCTCCTGGGCGGCCGCGCAGGGGGCGCCCGGAGCGCGACGCGGAGTGCGCGCGTCTGCGCCCCGCGGGGCGCGCCGCGCAGACTTCGGAGGAGGAGCGGGCCGTTGCCGATGCCACTGCCTGCCCTCGCTCTCTTCGGGGTGTCGGCCTCCTGGGAGGCCCTCGTCGCCACCTCCGGATTCGCTTCGGAGTTCTGGTCAGAACGCACCCCAGGAGAGGTCCGGGGAGCGGCGGTATGGGTATCTTGGGGGTTCCGCAGCATCGCGGGGCGCGCTGCTCCAGGGGACGAGTGATCGCCTCCCCCGCCCGCTTGCGGAGCGAGGACTCTCGGCGTCTTGTTTGTCCGCCTTTGCACACTGTGGAGGCGCTTCTTGGCGCCTTCTTGGCCAATGTCGGGGCCATCCTGAGGCTTCAGACGCCCATGGGACGCGAAAGGGCGAAAGGCAACCAGAAACGCACCGTCGCCGCTAGCGACCGCTGGATGTGACTCCTAGTAATTACTTCGAGTAGGGGATCGACTACATAATTGATTAACCCACAGATTGTTCGGTTCGTTGACTCTGCAAGCAAAGAACGTAGAATTCTCGTAGGTCTTCAATTTTGGTGTGAATCAGTATTGTAGGAGGAGGAATTCGAGGCGACCTTTTGACGCCCTCTTGGGGCCGCCTGGGAGCTTCATGGGACCTCTGAGGGCCTCTAAGGGACCTCTTGGCCTTCGGCGGCCAGCTAGAGGCCCTCTCTTGGCAGTCGTGGGTCCCTCTTTGGGCGATTGAGGGCTGTCTTGGAGGTCTATGTGGCCGTCGTGAGGACCTCTTGGGCCATCTTCGGGCCCTCTTGGACCGTTTTGCGGGCCTTTGGGACCGCCTTGGGCGATCTTTTGGCTTCTGGGGCTGACTTGGAGCGTCGGACGTCCGAAACGGCAAGAACGCTAAACTCACTGAAACACCACATGGGGAGTAAATACTGTCGGCCTCCTGGAGGTCCTCTTGGAACCCTCTTGGGACGTCTTGGGGGCCTCTTGGGCCATGTTGGCTCCATCTGAGGCCGTCTTGGGTCCATCTTGGGGCGTCTCCGAGACATCTTTCGGCCATCTTGCGCTCTCTCGGGGCCATCTTGGTCGTCTTACATGCCTTCTTGGCCGCCTCTGACGCCATCTCCGGGCCGTCTTGGGAGGGGAGGCCAATTGAGCACAGTTTTTCCGATGGGCCAGCGGGTTTGGCCGATACCCCTCTGCATGGGAGCGCTTGAAAAGAACCAATCCATTCAAAATTCTTGCACGCCGTGCACCCCTGTGCCAGGCCAACAGGGGGCGGCGGATATAGTGGCCCATCGGCCCATTCCGCCACCGTGCCTTGGTTGCAGAAGCCTCTTGGATACCTGTGGTGTTCTGCTGAGAGGCCTCTCGGAAGTCTCTTGGAGGCGGTTTTGGAGTGTTGTTCAAGCGTCTCGGGAGCCTACCGGGGGCTTCTTGGGGGCAGCTTGGGGCCTGGTTTGGGCATCTTGGGGGCTTTTTGGGGCTTCTGGGGAGCCTCTTGTGGACCCGCTGGCGGTCTCGGGGGTCATCTCGGGGCGGAGGGCTCGATATGTCCGTTCGTGGCTTTTGGGCCGTCTGGGAGTCGTCTGGTGGGCCTCTTGGGCCGTCTTGGGTCGATCTTGCTGGCCACATGTATCCAACATATTAAACACATGTGTATATCGATGATGGGACTGTTAGGGTGTCCATTGTCGTGACATCCACAACTGGAACCCTCTCCTCGTCGCCGTCCTTGTGCTGCCCTGCTCCCTCGCGGCCCTGGCCCCGACTGGCCGCCCGCGGGGTGGGAGGGCGCCGGCGGGCCCCCCCCCCGATCGAGGCATGCCCCGCGATGCTGCCGCCGCCCCCGGCCGTGCCGGGCAAGAGCGCCGCCCAGGCCGGCTGCCGGGGGGGGGCCGTCCATCTCGATCGGGTTTCGGGAGCCTTGAGACGGGGGTCAATGCAAAGGGGGCTCAGCCAGTGCGCCAGATCTTGCAGGATCCTGCAGGGCCAGGCTCCCATTGACCCGGGTTCTGGCGCAGGATCCTGCAGGATTTTGCGTGATCCTTCGCATTGACCCAGCTTGGGTGCAGGATCCTGCAGGATCTTGCAGGATTCTGCAAGACCTGGCTGACCCGGGTCTGGATTGACCCGGCTCAGAAGATCCCCAAGTGTTGCTCCGATTCGATGTCGGCGTCGGCCGCCGCGATCCGATGCGACATCGGTTCTGGGAAGAAGCAATACGCTGTAAGCTTGAGGCGGGCCTGCCCCTCTACAGGAGGAGTGTTCAAACATAGTTTTAAACAATGGTATGGGGACGTTTTTTCTAGTATTTTCGGGTGTTGCTTCGCATCTTTTGACTTTTTTATTTAAAGGCTGCCGCCTCTGCCGCCGACCCCAAGTGATCGACGTACGTTTGATTCGTTAGTTGTCGGGGTGCTTATCGGAGTACGGCAGAAAAGGGGTTAATATGAGACATCCAGGCATGAGCCTGACTCATGATTCTCAGTTGCACTTTCGTCTCTTCTTCACCGAGCATCCTTCCCGCCATTGTGCCTAGGTTTTCGGTATGAAGCCTCTTGGTTGTTCGTTTGGATTTCGTGATTGTCTCTTCGGGGAAGCCCACACCTGAGGTGGTTCAGCCATTGTCGCCCTAGATCTTCCCTGTTTGGGCTCAGAGATGTCCTGTCAATGCTGTCTCCGATGACCCATTGGACAATTCAGTGTCGCTTGCCAGATGGACACTCGGGCAGACTGGAACCCTTCTTGTTGCCAGTCTCGGGGGAACTGGAACCCTTCTTTGTTGCCAGACCAGGGAGACTCGAACCCTCTCGGGTGCGAGTAGCACATATGTCAATCGTGTCCACTTGTGAAACGGGCGAGGGTTCTTAGCTGGGCATTGCATGAGGCGAGTTGTCCGTCCTCTGCCGATGGGAGTTTGGGAGGAAGCGACTTCACAAGCTAGTCACCCAAAGGTGTGGGCGGATTTTCCTTGCCGTGGATGTTGTGTGGCACTTCGTCGGAGGGGAGGCCCGACGTTGCCCCATCAGCCATGCAACTGGTGCTGCAGCGCGCCTGGCGCTTGCCGAAAAACATGAAATCATGCCGCCCTCAAGGCTGGCGGGTTCCGAAGTCCTGGGGCGTCGCGCCGAGTTCCCGGGAGGGGTCAGTGGCCCCTGAGAGGTCTCGCCATTTTAGGAGTCCCCTTTCCTGGCCGATTTGATGTTCGGATTCAAGTTCTGGTCCGATCCGTCGTGCGCCATTGAAATGTACATCGGTCCTATATGAGGACTCCAACGGTGAACCTCGTGCCTTCGGCGACAAAGCCAACGCAAGTAAAACGAAGACACTGCCGCTGGTGGAGACTCGGTCGAAAAATGGCGGCGGAACAGGTTCTAAGCGCGCGCGTGGTTCAAGTATATCGTATGGATGAATACCAGGTTTCCCGGGGGCGCCTCCCACCTCAAAATCATCGGGCTTCCTTTATTCATACATCCGCCGTGGCGCCTCCAAGGGGCCTCCAGACGGCCCAGGAGGCTTCCAGGAGGCCTCCAAGGCGGCCCCAGGAAACACCAAGAGGGGGGAGGAGGAAGAGGGCAGCAGAGGAGGAGGACGAGGGGCAGGCGGAGAAGGAGGCAGAGGAGGAAGGAGAGGGGGGGAGGAAGAGGAGGAGAAGGAGGATGAGGTGGGGGAGGCACAAGAGGAGGAGCAGGAGGAGGAGGAGGAGGAAGAGGAGGAGGAGGGGGGGAGGAGGAGGAGGAGGCGGAGGAGGAGGAGGAGGAAAAGGAGGAGGGGGAGGAGGAGGAGGAGGAGGAGGAGGAGGAGGAGGAGGAGAGGAGGAGGAGGAGGAGGAGGAGGGACGGTGAAGGAGGACGAGGATTGTGGGGGGTAGGTGGGAGGAGGACGACGAGGATGAGTAGAAGGAAGAGGATGAGAAGAGAGGGGGATGAGGAGGAGGAGGAGGAGGTGGAGGAGGAGGAGGAGGAGGAGGAGGAGGAGGAGGAGGAGGAGGAGGAGGAGGAGGAGGAGGAGGAGGAGGAGGAGGAGGAGGAGGAGGAGGAGGAGGAGGAGGAGGAGGGAGGAGAGGAGGAGGAGGAGGAGGAGGAGGGGGTGGTGGAGGAGGAGGAGGAGGAGGAGGAGGAGGAGGAGGAGGAGGACGAGGAGGAGGAGGAGCTGGCGGAGGGGGGGGGGGAGGAGGAGGGAGGAGGAGGAGGAGGAGGAGAGGAGGTGGAGGAGGAAAAGGAGAAGGAGGAGGAGGAGGAGGAGGAGGAGGAGGAGGAGGAGGAGGAGGAGACGGACGAGGTCGAGGAGGGGGACAAAGAGGACGAGGGGGAGGAGGGGGGGGAGAATAAGGGGGAGGATGGGAATGGAGAGGAGGGAGGAGGAACAGGAACAGGAAAACGAGGAGGACGAGGAGGTGGAGGCGGAGGAGGAGAAGGAGGAGGACGACGACGAGCCGGATAATGCGGAAGTGGGGAGGGGGGGAGGAAGGGACGGGGAGGAGGAGGGGAGGAGGAGGAGGAGGGAAGGAAAGGCACGGGGGCAGGGGGAACGCCGCCTGTGGCCCAAAACTGGGCCATCGTTGGCCGATCCAGCGTTTCTGAAACGGTCGATCGTTCAAGCTTGAACGATTCCCGCGCTGTCAGGAACCACCGCTGCGGTCGACACGTCGCGGCATTGCCGTGCGCACGTATGGGCGGGGCGCTCCAGATCTGGCCTGGCTTTTGACGCACCCTCGCTCTTGGCGGCGAGCCAGCGGAAGGCCATCGGAAGTGCAATTGCGGCGGGTCTGCTGGGGGAGGGTCGGCGGCAGCAAGCGCGGGGCCCCAAGGTTGTTGGATCCAGAGCTTCCGGAGCTGGCCGGGGTGAGGTACGGTCAAGTCCCTGAAAGCAAGAACATATAATGACAATGGTGATGGGCGTTGTTGTTCCGGGCCGTTCCTCTGTTGAAGGTCGGGCAATTTGTTCGCGGCCGAGGCTCGCCGTGGCCAGACGAGCTTGTTCGTTCCGAACCTGGCGCTCTTCATGGCAGCGCGCTGCATGCATCCAGGCCTCCCGGATGGGGCCCGAGCAAGCATGGTCGGAGGATCGCGCCGCATCGACGATGCATCGCTGATGCGGACCGAGGTGTAGCCTGATTCTCTCCACGCTGACGGCGCCGATGCGCACAAGCGGTGCATCGGCTCTCTTGGGGGGTCTCCGCCGCTGTGGGAAAACGGCGGGGGGGGGGTTCGGCCGTGGCGAGGGCGAGGCCAGGGGGCGGGGGGGTGCGCTTACAGGCGAGGCTGCTTGGTAGGTCGACCTTGCCAAATCAAGGATGCTCCTGCGTCCTGCGCGTGCCGATCCATGCCGTTGACAGTCCTTCGGAGTTGTGGCGTTCGGAAGGGTCTCGAGTCCTCTAGCGTGTCCTCTCCAATGAACACCCGCGCCTACGTGCGGACGCCCTGCGTGCCTGCGTGCGTCCCCGCCGTCGTGTTCGTCATGGTCATCGCCGTGGCTCGTCTGGCACTGGCACCGCGCGTGCGCCTCGGTCGAAAGAGGCCGGTAGTTCATGGTTCCAGACCGTATCAACGCGCTGATGAGTGCGACCCGCCCTTGCCCTCCATCGGGTTTCCGTAACCGGGCCGTATCGCGTTGTATACCGTCGGAACATATCGTAGTGCGACCCCGCCGAGGTGCTCCATAGCTGTCGGCGGCGCGCGCGTTGGCTCCGCCGCCGTGCCGTGCTTAACGAGCGCGCGGCGCCCTGCATCTCTGCCAGCGTGATGGGGGGCAGGTACTCCCAGCCGTTGGCGGCGGGGCGTCGTTGGGTATCGAGGACGTCATGGGCGGTCTAGACCTTCGTCCCTGTTCCCAAGGTCGGATTGGGCATCATTTTTGATACCGGCGGCCTCCTACGGAGCTCATACTTTAGAGGCAGCGCGTGCGCGACTCTTTCCGGGATGCGCCAACGGTCGATCGCCCGGGCGCGTTTCTTCCGTCGCCGTCGTTTGCGCGCGAGCCGGCGACGCCGACTTTCGCGCCATCGCCGCGTCCCAACGCGAAATCGGTCATAGCCATGTCCTTTTTGACATATGCGTAGTCGCCCCACACTCGCGGCCGTTTCAGCTCATTCGCTCGCCTCCAGAACGCTCGCGTTCGCGCTTCCCCCGCCAGCGCGCAGTGTCTTCTTCGGGGGTGCTTTGAGCATTGCTTTTCCTCTGCGTTGCCCCTCTGCCTGAATCCGTCCTATGGCATCGAGACGTGTTAGACCGCATGTGCTGCCAAGTCCAATGTGAGTGGCTGTGGCCCATCACCAGACGCCGAGATTCAGGGGGAGTTCAGAACCCTGGAACCAGACAGGTGTTTCTGGGTTCGCGACATCGCGACGCACTTCGCGGCATTCCGCGCTCGCCAAAAATCTGCAACGGTGCCAGTGATCTGTTTGCATGGTACTTCACGTGCAGTCTGGCAGACTCATCCACCTGGCAGACTGGCGCGCCGCAGAGTCTCGACAGTTGTGGTCGGACCCGGACGAGTGGGCCACGCGTCCACGCTACTTCGCAGAATGGGTAAGTTTTTTCCCAACACCTTGTTCTTCCCGCAAATTGAGCCGCTCCTGTCGGTCCCGCGCGTTCACCCGCTGCAGCATTTGTCGCGGTGCCCTAGCACGGTCTTTCTGTGTGGGGCACGCGCGCGGGCGAGTCTTGGTGTCAGTCGCTTTCGAGCGACAAGCGGGTTCGCCCCCGAAATCATGTCAAAATGACAGTCTCACGCGCCGGGGAAAGCCTAAAAGGGCTTCCGTCTGCCGGATCCTCCCTCCACTTTCTCCCCCTTCCTTCTCGCATCGACGCGCTGCCCCGGCTCCCTATGACGTCCTCCGCTGGCCTGGGTGGTGCACTCAGGTCGCGGGGGGGGATAGGGGGGGGGGCTAGGGTCTTCCTTTCTCTAAACAGCTTGTGCCTCGTCGCCACTGGGATGGGGGGGTGCACCGTTCCCTCGGATGGGCACACCCCCCTTTCCGTGCTCTCCTCCTTCCTTTCCCTCCTCCCCCCCTCCGTATTCCAACGCCTTCGGCATGTCCGCCGACGGCCTCCTTGGCGCGGTCTGCGACTGGTGTGGGCAGCGCGTTCCCTTGTGGTGGGTCTCTGTCTGGTGGCGGGCCCAACGCGGGTTGCAGTGCGAGCGCCCCGACGGTGTGCGGCAGGCCCGATGCGGTTGCCGATGGGCAAGCATGCGTGGGAGACGGTGCTGGAATCTGTGCAGGGGTCCGAGCGGGGGGCTGCAACAGGGCCAGATCGGGGTGGTACATTGTCTGTGGGGGAGGTCCACGAACACGATTCCACGGGCGGTGCGGGGGCACGAAGAGCGCGCCGAAGACATGGCCGGATCAGGCCGCCGCGTGGGTTGCGGTCTTGGGCGCGGAGTTGGCGCGTCCCTTGCGGACTGTATCTTTCAGGTATTGGCTCGTTGGGGGTGGTGTACTCAGGCATTGGCGTCAGAGGAGGGGCGCCGTGCCGCGTGCGACGCGTGCATTGATCACCTACGCAACGTCGGAGATACATGGTTGGCGCTGGGGTCGCATGGGGGTGAGCTCCGACACGGCGTCCACGCAGGCGAGATCATGAGATTCGCGTTGGCACGGTGCCGGGCGGCGGATGTAGCGCTGCCCGACGAGATCATCGTGCGCGCGTTCTCCCGCTTTGACGGGCTCCTTGGGGCGCGCGGGCAGGGCGTTTCCATCTCGTTTACTCGAGCGGAGCTCGAGGGCGAAAGGCCCGCTTTCGGTGAATGGCCGTGCGTCGAGCAGGTGCGCGCGGAGGGCGTGGTCGCCATGCTCGAGGTGTACAATCGCACTGGGGCGGACATTGCGACCGCGACGTACAAACCAGTATGGCCAAGCGCGGGGACGGAGTCGCCGGCGGCCGCGCCTTGGATGACGAGCGCCAACCTCCGCACCGGCAGCGGGGGCCTTGTCCAGCAGACCGGAGGCACCAATGCCGACGCGAGGGCCAAGCTCCCGCGGATTACAGGGAAGACGAAGTCAGGTGACGCCGCAGCGCCGGGAGCTGGCGGCCCCACCGACTCGGGCGGCACAACGGTGGCATCGAGCGCCATGACGAGTACCGGTGCAGCACAGGAGGATGACGGCGCGGTCCATGCAGACGCGCCAGGCCACGTGCATCGGGTCCGCGCTGCAAAAATGTCTGACGACCCGCGACGGCAAAGGGAGGGAGATTTGGAAAGGGTCGCGGTAGAGCACTTGAAGGATGCACCAACGCTTCCCGCCGTCTCGACGAATGGGTCTGCCTTCGATGCGGGAGTCCGTGAATCTGTCGGAGCATTAGGATTGCCGAGGAAGCACTGCGCGCTCAAACGCCGGATGCAGGACGGGGGGAAGCCTTGCCGATGGCATGGAGATTCGGATGCAGACCTGCGCGCGCACCTGCTGCAACAGCATCGAGCGCAGCTCGAGGAGATCGCAACCTCGCTGGTTTGCGTTGCTGCTGAAGAAGAGAAGAGCGAAGAGTTGCGGTACCTTTCTGCGTACAACGAGGTCGTGGCATGGAAGGTACGTCATGGAGCTCCTCTCGCCGCACTTGCCATCGACCGGCGATGTCTCCATGCATATGCAGAAGCGCTGGGGGAGGAGTCAGTGTGTTCTCTCGTCTGCATGGTGTGTGCGCGGAAATTCCCTCACGTGGAAGGGCGCAGGGGGAATCCAATTACATGGCAGAAAGTGCCGCCGGGTTTGGATGGATTCTTCGGACTGCCTGGCTCGTTCGTCAGAAAGCACTTGTCCGTGGACAGTTATGTGGATCGGTATGGACAGGTCGGAGGTGACGTGCATCTGCGGGGCCACGCGGAGGAGTTTGAAGACCTGGCAAGCAACGGTCGCGTCGGTCGATGGGCCCGTGAAGGTGTTGCGTTGCCCCGAAGACATGCGTTGCAGCGCGGGGTCCTGGCGCGAAGGGGGCGAGGTGTGCGACCGTTGCGAGGCGCTGTTGTGCGAGGAATGCCGAACGGGTATGTCTGGCCCGAGAGGAGAGGCGGTCGTGCCCCCTGCAGCTCTCGCGAATGACATGATGACGTTCTACTCACCGGAAGAGCTATTTTTAGGAAAAGTAACCTTGCTGGAGATGATTTGCGCGTCCGTGTGCGTGACCTCGATTGTATGTTTCACACTGGAGAAGCGGCATCGGAACGAACGGTCTTTCGACATGGAGGCGGGGAACAACGCGCGTCGGATGGCTGCTCGCGGGAACGCGACGTCCTTCCCGATGCCGTGGACGGACATGCTCGCGCAGCTGACCGCCTTGGAGGAAGGGGCGTCGAAGGCAAGGCCGCCGTCGTTGCCGCGGACAGGCGCCGAGCTGGCAGACATAGTTTCGGTGATCTTGAAGTCCGGAGGCGACGACGACACGGCAGCGAGCATGGCGAAGTTCGTGCATCAGGCGTTGGTCCGTCGGGAAGTGGTCGCGAGGCTGATCGAGGGGGCGAAGATGCGCGGGCACCGAGCGTACCAGCACGTTTGCATGGAAGAGGTGCGAAAGAAGGCTGCGGAGCTTTCTGAAGGTGGGGCGCCGCCCGAGATCATGCGCTTGGTGCCTTTAGACGACGCGCTGGACAAGATGCAGATGCAGAAAGCAGCGACGCCAGTTCCGCGCCCGGACGGGATGCAGGAAGCGGCGGAGATCTTGGAAGCGACGAAAGGCAACGCCGTGGTTCTCGAGAAGAGCAGCTTCGATGACGGGGACATCAATGCCCAACGCGTGGAAGCCTTACGAAGTTTTGTACAGAGGGTGTCGCCAGAATGCGAGCAAGGTGGGACCAGCGAGCGCACGGGAGACAGCGAGTGCGAGTCGGAGCACGACGGCCCTCGTGTGAAGCGCCCGCGCGAAGGCGGGCGAGGAACGGAGCCCGACGTCGCACCGGCGAAGGAGAGGGAAGAGGTGAGGTTGGTGACGGAGGCGACGGAGAAGAACGAACGAGTGGATCGGTTGTGGGTCTGTACGGGGAACACAATGATGGATCAATTCGAACCGTGGTATTTCGGTGTGGCCTTTGCGTTCATTTTCAAGTACTGCACAGGCATGCCCGACATGCCGGCTTTCTTGAAGCGTCCGCGGTATCGGCGTTCTGAAGAGGCCCCGCGGGTGGAGCTGCCGCTGTGGGTTCGCATCATGAGTCGTCGCGTAGAGAGCCAGTTGTCGCGCGATTGGCATTTCGGGTTTGTGTCATGGAACTTGGTATTCCGTTCGGCGGTGAACCTTAGCAGGACGTGGTTTACGTACGTATCCGCGAACCCGAAGAATGTGGACGCGCAAATCACCCCCGAGGAGATCAGCGAAGGGGCGAAGCAGATCTACCGTGCATTGGCGGGGAAATATCAGGACGTGAACGGTAAGAAGCAGAAAGTCATGGGGGACATGACGAAAGTGCGCTACGTCCCGGGACTCGGCAGAACTGCCCGCAAGTTGCTCGCGAACATCGAGCACACGTCGCGGCGGCTACCAGGGACTCAGGAGACGCGACGGGTCATGCGGTTCCAAACCAACGCGCTCCGCGTGCGGTATGGTGTACCGATTTTCGTGACCTTCTCTCCCGACGAAGGGCACAATCTCATCATGGTACGGTTGTCGCGTACGCGTCGTCGTGACCCCGTCCATAATGCGGAGAGCGACGCCGGTGCGTCACGGGCAGCGGGTAGTCGGGAGTGGCCGCAGGTCGCTCCAGGAACGGATGACGTGCGCCTGGAATTACCGCTGGCGGCGATAATGTCGCAATTGCCTACGTGGGAGGAGCGCAGAAAGATACTCGCTCGGGATCCGATGGCGAGTGTGGAAGGCTTCCGTGTGATTGTGGACGCGACGATGCGGCATCTTTTCGGAATGCGCACGTGTCCGCACTGTCCGAGATGCAACCATTGTGAGCGAATGTCGCCGTGCCAGGATTTGTTCGGAAGCAATGCTGCGCCGGAAGGTGGGGTGTTCGGCAGGGTGGACGCGTGCTATGTCTCTATCGAAGCGCAAAAGTCGACGGGCGCGCTCCATGCGCACTGTCAGGTGTTCGTACAATGTCTGCACCAGCACACGCCGCTGGACAAGATATTCGAACGCGTCCGGGACAATGTGGACGGATGGGGGCGATCGTTTGTACAAGAGTCGTTGGAGTATAAGCGACGGGTTTGCCGACAGGAGTACTCAGCGCGCGTCGCCCCAGACGGTCTGAAGAAAAATCTGGAAGGAGCGGAGGCCGCGTGGCCGGAGTACAAAGCAGAGTGTGGGCTGGCGTGCCGCCCGACGTATCAGACGCGCAGGGCGGGACAGGGAGTGACGCAGCGGGAAGAGACGGAGGAAGCGCGCGCGTGGGAGAGGAGGTACCTCGACGGGGATGTGCAGTACCTCCAAGAGCGGAAGCAGCACCACGTGCACCTGGAGAACCCGGAGACGGGGGAGAGGGTGCCCTTGCCAGCGTGTCGTCGAAAGGACAACCCTAAGCTCTGCAAGGCCGATTTCCCACGAACGACGCAGCTAATCGACCATCCGGTTGTGATCTGCCCAGGGCTGGCGACGCAGCTGGATACGCCGAAGGCAGGCAGGCGGAACCGCGTCGGGAGTTTGCATGGGCCCATGAACCATGAGAGTCTGAATGGGACACATCCATGCATGCTTGCCGCGCAACGGTTCAATTCGGACGTGCAGCTGCCGTGCAGGTTGTCGATCACAAGCGAGAGTTGCACGTGCGGCAAAGGGCGTGCGGAGAAGCAGAACGACGCCGCCATCGTCAAGGTGGTCCAGATGGCTCAGGACGCCCAGGCAGGGTATGCGTGTGATTACTGCACGAAGCGGCAGCCCCTGGCCTTCCATGAAGTCCGCGAGTGCTCCAGAGGGATCGAGAAGCTCAGCCGACAGCTGCGCGGGGAGAATGCGAACTACGTCGGCAAGCGGATGACGACGCGCATCATGAGCGACGCCTACGGGAAGGGCATCGTTCGTGGGCAGGTGGAGTGTGCGAATCTTCGAGCGTATGCCATGGATAACGATGTGACGTCGGCAGAGTCAATCAAGACCTGTGAGACGACCAGTTTCTACGGACGCGAGTACGTCGAGACGGTTGAGAGGCTGTCGGACGGCACAACAGGAGGGCGCAAAGCACAGTTCGCGGAGGTGGATATGCGAAACCCGAGGTTCCGGAAAGTCACTATCAGGGATGTGGCCATGTTGTACGGACTTCGCCCGAAGCGTGACGGCTTGTGGCACTTGTCGCCGTGCGAGTTCGCGACGTATTGGAGGCCTGTGCTCGTGGCGTACCCCGCCAGTATAAGGGGCGCCAGAGCCGATCGGGACAGGCACCGCGCGTTCTTGACAGCAGAAGGGGAGCAGAAAGTGAAGGAATGGGGTCGGAGGCAGGAGCAGGCGGAAGAGCTAGTGCCTGGGGTGGATTACATGGTGAAGGGCGACGCAGGGAAAGATTGGGTTGCCTTTCCAGACACTGACGGATGCCGCCATCTGCGGCACACGTGGGTTCTTGTCAGGAACAAGAGGCCGTTGGCGCCGACCTTTTTCGGGGCTCCCGTGCCTCGCAGCCGAAACGGAGAAGCCGAACGATCCGCGCGGATAGTCATGTCCTATTTCCACCCGTGGACGCTGCGACAGTCAGAGGCAGACGATCACGTGGCGTTCGCAGGCGGACTGCGGCGGGCCTCGAAAACGTGGGAGGGCGCCATGGTGTCGTGGCTAGACGGCGGAGTGCAGTCGGAAGAGGCTGCGCGTTACGTGGGCAATTTCCTCAGCGTGTACCGCGTGCGCCCGAGGGATGCGGAGCAGGAGGACGCGCGGAGTGATGAGGACGTGAGCGACCAGGAACTGGAGGTGGGCTTTGACCAGTTGGACGAGGCTCTGAAGTCACGCGTCGGTGGTCGGAAGCGGGACGACGGAGACGGTGACAGCAGTAGTGGAGAAGAAGACGGTGGCGCGGAGGGTGGTCTGGGTGGATCTTCCCATTACCAGAACTCGAAAGCAGGCATGGCCGTGGCCCAGGAAGTGTGGGGCCAGCGCCCGAGTGAAAAGTCGCTCGGGGAAGTCCGGAACGCGTGGCCGACAGCGGTCAGCTGTGATCTGGAAGCCGTGCAAGCCGCAGCAAGGGCGTCGCGAAACAAGGAAAATTCAATGGCCGACAGAGTGGCGGCGGAGGAAAGAAGTGGGAAGGTGGAGGCGCAGGGAGGGGCGACTTCTGGCCAGGTGGTGGAGTGGCTCAGGGAGCTGGAGTTCAGGACTGACAAAGGCACAGGCCGGCGCGTCGTCAACGCGAAGCAGTTCGAAATGGTCAAGCAGGTAGCAGAAAGGGTGATGCAAGAGCTGGACGGGGAGGCGCGTGGGGGCGCGGGCATGGGTGACCCGCTGCGTTGGTGCATGCACGGAGGGCCCGGCACAGGGAAATCACACGTGCTGCGCCTTCTGCGGAAAGAGCTGTTCGAAGACATCATGAAGTGGACGATTGGCGTCCATTTTCAAATCACGGCCTTCCAGGCAGTCATGGCGCAGCTGCTCGGTGGAGACACCATACATCACGCCTGCGGAATTCCCGCCGTCAAACGTGGCGACGAGAAGGGGGAAGATGTGAAACTTCAGTACGATACAGCGAAGCGAGTTCTGCAGTGGAGGTGGTTGTTCGTCGACGAGATCAGCATGGTCAGCGCCCGGCTGCTCGCCGAAGTAGACCAGAAGCTTCGCAGCGTCATTCGGGACGTCGGCACCCAGAAGTGCGGGGAAGACGGAGTGCCGCGGCCCTTCGGCGGCTTGAACGTCGTGCTGAGCGGAGATTTTTGGCAGCTGGCGCCTCCGGACGGGGGGTTCCTTGCAGACGTGCCAACGGAGCGCATCGCGGAGGCTCGGAGGTATACCTCGCTCCCGCCAGTGCTACACGGGCAAGCTCTCCTGTGGGGGGGTGGTCAGGAGGGCGTGCAGGGGTTGACGGAGCTAGTGGAGTGCGAGCGTTGCGACGATGCCTGGCTGAAATCCGTGCAAGAGGAGTTCCGCAAAGGAGACCTCACGGAAGACACACATTCCTTCTTGCACGGGCGTGATACTTGCGTGCCAGGAAGTTGGCTACACGGTCAGGTTGAGTGTGGGAACACGAGATGTCAGGCCTTGGGTGACGGCGCAGGGGCGTCGCAGAAGGACGCTGTCGGAGCACGCCGTCAGCGCGCAGTGACCCCGAAGGACATCCGCAGGCAGGAATGTGCACAGTGCAGGCATGAGCGCGAACGGCGCCGGCTCGTCATCGCTGGTCCGGATGATCCGCGCATGCACACGGCGAACTTTCGGTGCGCCCCCGGAGTGTTCCCGAATAGCGACGTCAAGTATGAGGTGAACAAGCTCCGAGCGTCGCAATACGCCCGACTGCACGAGAAGCCGATGGTGCACATCCCTGCGCGCGACACTCCGACGCCGGATGCGCTGCGAGAGCGGCC
Organism: Prorocentrum cordatum; assembly: GCA_963575745.1. NCBI lineage: Eukaryota > Dinophyceae > Prorocentrales > Prorocentraceae > Prorocentrum > Prorocentrum cordatum. The sequence continues at coordinate 91,421 of CAUYUJ010015031.1, forward strand.
AGATCTGCCACACCAAAAGATGGCCTGGCTGCAGCGCCACGACAAGGAGAGCGGGGACCTGCGTGGGTTTTTGCCACTCGCGGAGGGAATGCCCGTGGCCCTCACCGATCATATCGATCGTAGCGAGGACAAGTACCTGCTCCGCGGACGCGTGGGGACCGTGCACTCATGGGTGTGTAATGGCGAGGAAGGAGCGGGTCGCGTCTCCCGGGGAGGGGAGACCATTTTGCAGAAGACGCCGAAAGTGATATTTGTCCTTTTCGACGAGGGTCGCGATGATGCAGGTAACGTAATCCCATGCAAGTGGACGATAGAGGGACTGAAGACGCCGGGCCTGCACCCAGTGAGCCCGCAGAGGAAAGATTGGTTCGTGCCGTACGAAGCGGCGGCAGTTTCCCTTGGCACCTGCGTTTGGAGTGACCGCCCACTCAGCACAGGGCCAGACCTTCAAGCAAGGTGTCATCGTGGATCTGAGGATTGGCGGGGGCACGTCGCCGTTGTCGAGCTATGTTGCTCTGACGCGCGTGCGTCGCCGCGAGGACATGCTGATATTTCGGCCTTTCGACCGCGCGCCGTACACTCAGAAGGAGCGGAAGGGGCCCGGATTACTCTTACAGTCGTTGCGGGGGGATCCCATGGATTGGGATGCAATCGAGAAGGAGTTCATGCCTGCAGGGAAGTGCGCGCTGCGCGCGTCGGTGAAGTACAAGAACCAGTATGCGATCGGGCAGTGGAGCCGGGAAGACGGTCTCCGCGTGTGCTCACTGTGCTTGGAAGGCAAAAAGAGCATTGGCACGCCGTGGCAGTGTATGGAGTGTTATCTGCGGAAGGGTCAGGATGCTTTCCACACGTCCCAGCACCACTGCTCGAAGCTGACGTCACGGCGTTGCGTGGACTGTCCTGAGAGGCGGAAGTGTTGCGCATGCGAGGTGCGGAAGTACGAGGATGCGTTCGTGGATCTGCAGTGGGTGAAGGCAGGGAACGCCCGATGTAAAGGAGGAGTGTGCCTCGAGTGCGAGGAGCCCAAGAGACACCTGAAGTGTTCGCGCTGCGGCCAGGAACAGTTGCGTGTCGAATTTTCTAAAGCGGAGCAGTGCCAGGACGAACCGACATGCAAGTCGTGTAAGAAGTCGCAGAGAAAGGAGGAGAAGGCGCGCGCCGAAGAAGCGAAGCGAGTGGTATGCTCAGAATGTGGAGAGGCGAAGAGGAAGGCGGAATTCTCCTCTCACATGTTGGTCAACGCGTCGGAAGCGTCGATTGCGTGTACCACGTGCGTGGACGCTGCAACCGCCCGACGGAATATGGCGGCGAGCGAAGACGTGAAGACATGTGTTGGGTGCGGGGTGGCGCAACGGCGCGATTTCTTTTCACCGAAGATGTGGGATGGAGTGGCCGCGAGTGACCGGAAGTGCAAGCGCTGCGTCGACGCTGGAGCTGCGCAGAGGGACACGGCTGCGAGGAAGGACGAGAGAGCCTGCGTTGCGTGCGGGGTGGCGCAGCGGCGTGAATGCTTTTCGCAGTGGATGTGGGAGGGCGTGGCAGAGCGCCACCGCAAGTGCAAGCGCTGCATCGATGGCGCGAAGCGGCAGCGCGGAAAGTGGAAATGCGTGGAATGCAAGGGCGCTTTCGAGAGGGAGCACTACAGCACCTGGTTGGCTGGGCGAACGACGCAGAAGGCGGATGGAAAGCAGAGGTGCAACGGCTGCTGTGCTGGCCAAGAGCGCAAACGGAAGGAAGTCGCTGAGAGGAGCCTCGCGTCGGTGACGAAAATACGGAAAGCTGGATAGCTGTCGCCAAAGCCGAAAAGAGCAAAGCTTGGAGGGGGGGCCTTGGTCGTTGTTGGGCGAGAGTCCGTGGTGTGCAGGGCCCCGAGAAGCGTGCGTCTGAAGGTCCGTGGGAGGGGGGTGCCGGGGCGTGGAGGGGGGCATAGAGGGAGGGACGTGGGTCGTTTGTTGGAGAGAAATCGTGGTGTCGTTGGTGCGCGAGGAATCGTGGGTTGGGGGGTCCCAAGAAAAGAGGCTCCGGGGAGTGCGGGGGTCGGGGTCAGGTGGGGGGCGGGGAAAGGGGCGTTGGGCGTTCTGGGGCGAGGAAGCGTGGGGTGGGGGGTCTCAAGAAGAGAGGCTACCAGGGGTGATGGGGGTCGCGGCGAGGTGGGGGGCGGGGAGGGGGGAGTTGGTAGGTTTTGGGCTCGGAAGGCTACCTGAGTTGTGGGTGTCGGGGTCAAGGGGGGGGCGAGGAGGGGGGGGGCGGTTTTGGCGGAGGAGTCGTGGGTGGGAGGTCCCAAGAACAGAGTGTAGCTGGGATGGGGGTGTGGGGGCCAGGTGGGAGGTGGGGAGGGGGGCGTTGGTCGTGTGTCGGCGGAGAACCTTGGGATCGGGGGTATCATGAACAGAGCATATCGGGGGTGGTGGGGGTCGGGGCCAGGTTGTGGGGGGAATCGTGGGGTGGAGGGTCGCGAGAACAGAGGTTACCTGGGGTGAGGGGGTCCGGGCCAGGTGGGGGGCGGGGAGCGGGGCGTTGGTTGTTTTTGGGGAAAGGAATCGTGCGGTGGGCGTTCCAAAGAACAGGACTACCTGGGGTGGGGGTGTCGGGGCCAGGTGGGGGGCGGGAAAGGGCGCGTCGGTCGTTGTTGGACGAGGAATCGTGGGGTGTGGTGTCCCAAGAACAGAGGCAACCTGGGGTGGGGGTGTCGAGGCCAGGTGGGGGGCGGTGAGGGGGGCGTTGGGTGTTTGGGGAGAGGAATCGTGGGGTGGGGGGTCCCAAGAACAGAGGCAATCTGGGGTGGGGATGTCGGGGCCAGGTGGGGGGCGGGGAGGGGGGCGTTGGACGTTTTTGGGAGAGGAATCGTGGGGTGGGGGTCCCAAGAACAGAGGCAATCTGGGGTGGGGATGTCGGGGCCAGGTGGGGGGCGGGGAGGGGGGCGTTGGGCGTTTGTGGGAGAGGAATCGTGGGGTGGGGGGTCCCAAGAACAGAGGCAATCTGGGGTGGGGATGTCGGGCCAGGTGGGGGGCGGGGAGAGGAGCCTTGGACGTTTTTGGGAGAGGAATCGTGGAGTGGGGGGGTCCCAAGAACCAGAGCAATCTGGGGTGGGGATGTCGGGGCCAGGTGGGGGGCGGGGAGAAGGGCGTTGGACGTTTTTGAAAGAGGAATCGTCGGGTGGGGAGTCCCAAGAACATAGGCAATCTGGGGTGGGGATGTCGGGGCCAGGTGGGG
>CAUYUJ010015031.1:94733-137233 GCA_963575745.1 Prorocentrum cordatum
GTGTCTCAAGAACAGAGCCCAGAGGCCTGGGGGCGTCGGTGCCAAGTGGGGGCGAGGTGGCGGCCAGGGAGTGGGGGGGCGGGGGGTATGGGTCGATTTCGGGCGAGAATTCGCGGGGTCGGGTGTCTCAAGAACAGAGCCCAGAGGCTTGGGGGTGTCGGGGCCAGGTGGGGGCCAGGTGGCGGCCAGGGGGTGGGGAGGTGGGGGGTATGGGTCGATGTCGGGCGAGAAATCGTGGTGTCGGGGATCTCAAGAACAGAGCCCAGAGGCCTGGGGTGTCGGGGCCAGGTGGGTTGGGCGAGGTGGCGGCCAGGGGGTGGGGGGGTGGGGGGTGTGGTTCGATTTCGGGCGCGAAATCGCGGGGTCGGTGTCTCAAGAACAGAGCCCAGAGGCCTGGGGGCGTCGGTGCCAAGTGGGGGCGAGGTGGCGGCCAGGGAGTGGGGGGGCGGGGGGTATGGGTCGATTTCGGGCGAGAATTCGCGGGGTCGGGTGTCTCAAGAACAGAGCCCAGAGGCTTGGGGGTGTCGGGGCCAGGTGGGGGCCAGGTGGCGGCCAGGGGGTGGGGAGGTGGGGGGTATGGGTCGATGTCGGGCGAGAAATCGTGGTGTCGGGGATCTCAAGAACAGAGCCCAGAGGCCTGGGGTGTCGGGGCCAGGTGGGCGAGTTAGCGGCCAGGGGGTGTTGGGAGGGTTGTGTCGATCGCGATGGGTCGACTTGCGGGCGATGAAATCGTAAGGGTGTCGGGGGTCTCAAGGAACAGAGCCCAGATGGCCTGGGGGTCGTCGACCGGGGCAGGTGGGGGCGAGGAGGTGGCGGCCAGGGGGTGGGGCGTGGGTGTTGGGTATGGTTCGGATTAGGATGTCGCGGAAATCGCGGGGTCGGGCGGTCATCAGAACAGAGCAGAGGCATGGGGTGTCGATGCCAGGGAGGGGCGCGGTGGCTGCCAGGGGGCGGGAGTGGGGTGGGGGGATGGTCGAATTTGGGGGCGAGAAATCGAGGTAGGGGGGTCTCAACGACAGAGCCCAGGGGCCTGGAGGGTTGTCGATGCCAGGTTGGGGGCGGGTGGCGGCCAGCAGGGATGGTGGGGTGTGTGGTGGGTATGGGTCGATTTTCCGGGCGAGAAATGTTAGGGTCGGGTCTTCAAGAACAGAGCCCAGAGGCCTGGGGGTGTCGGGGCCAGGTGGGGGCGAGGTGGCGGCCAGGGGGTGGGGGGGTGGGGGGTGTGGGTCGATTTCGGGCGAGAAATCGTGGGGTCGGGGGTCTCAAGAACAGAGCCCAGAGGCCTGGGGGTGTCGGGGCCAGGTGGGGGCGAGGTGGCGGCCAGGGGGTGGGGGGGTGGGGGGTATGGGTCGAGCTCGGGCGAGAAATCGTGGGGTCGGAGGTCTCAAGAACAGAGCCCAGAGGCCTGGGGGTGTCGGGGCAAGGTGGGGGCCGAGGTGGCGGCAAGGGGGTGGGGGGGGTGGGGGGGGTGGGTTCGATTTCGTGCGAGAAATCGCCGTGTCGGTGGTCTCAAGAACAGAGTCCCAGAGGCCTGGGGGGTGTCGGGGGCCAGGTGGGGCCGAGGGAGGTGGCGGCCAGGGGGGGGGGGGTGGGGGGTATGGTTCGATTTCGGGCGCGAAATCGCGGGGTCGGTGTCTCAAGAACAGAGCCCAGAGGCCTGGGGGTGTCGGTGCCAAGTGGGGGCCAGGTGGCGGCCAGGGAGTGGGGGGGCGGGGGGTATGGGTCGATTTCGGGCGAGAAATCGCGGGGTCGGGTGTCTCAAGAACAGAGCCCAGAGGCCTGGGGGTGTCGGGGCCAGGTGGGGGCCAGGTGGCGGCCAGGGGGTGGGGGGGTGGGGGGTATGGGTCGATTTCGGGCGAGAAATCGTGGTGTCGGGGATCTCAAGAACAGAGCCCAGATGCCTGGTAGGTTTTGGGCGAGAAATCGGAGGGTGGGGGGGTCCCAAGAACAGAGGCTCCATGGGGTGGGGATGCCGGGGCCAGGAGGGGGGTATCGGTAGGTTTTGGGTGAGAAATCGTTGGGTGTGGGGCCCCAAGAACAGAGGCTCCATGGGGTGGGGGTGCCGGGGCCAGGAGGGGGGTATCGGTATGTTTTGGGCGAGAAATCGTAGGGGGGTAGGTCCCAAGAACAGAGGCTCCATGGGGTGGGGATGCCGGGGCCAGGAGGGGGGTATCGGTAGGTTTTGGGCGAGAAATCGCAAGGTGAGGGGTCCCAAGAACAGAGGCTCCATGGCCTGGGGATGCGGGGCAGGTGGGGGCGAGGTGGCGGCCAGGGGGTGGGGGGGGGGGGTGGGGGGTATGGTTCGATTTCGGGCGCGAAATCGCGGGGTCGGTGTCTCAAGAACAGAGCCCAGAGGCCTGGGGGTGTCGGTGCCAAGTGGGGGCGAGGTGGCGGCCAGGGAGTGGGGGGGTGGGGGGTATGGGTCGATTTCGGGCGAGAAATCGTGGGGTCGGGTGTCTCAAGAACAGAGCCCAGAGGCCTGGGGGTGTCGGGGCCAGGTGGGGGCCAGGTGGCGGCCAGGGGGTGGGGAGGTGGGGGGTATGGGTCGGTTTCGGGCGAGAAATCGTGGTGTCGGGGATCTCAAGAACAGAGCCCAGATGCCTGGTAGGTTTTGGGCGAGAAATCGTAGGGTGGGGGGTCCCAAGAACAGAGGCTCCATGGGGTGGGGATGCCGGGGCCAGGAGGGGGGTATCGGTAGGTTTTGGGCGAGAAATCGTTGGGTGTGGGGTCCCAAGAACAGAGGCTCCATGGGGTGGGGGTGCCGGGGCCAGGAGGGGGGCATCGGTAGGTTTAGGGCGAGAAATCGTAGGGGGGGAGGTCCCAAGAACAGAGGCTCCATGTGGTGGGGATGCCGGGGCCAGGAGGGGGGTATCGGTAGGTTTTGGGCGAGAAATCGTAAGGTGAGGGGTCCCAAGAACAGAGGCTCCATGGCGTGGGGATGCCGGGGCCAGGAGGGGGGCATCGGTAGGTTTTGGGCGAGAAATCGTAGGTTGGGGTGGGGGGTCCCAAGAACAGAGGCTCCATGGGGTGGGAGTGCCGGGGCGTGGTGGGGGGCGTGGTGGGGGGTGTCGGTCGGTTTGGAATGAGAAATGGTGGGGTGGGGGGTCCCAAAAACAGAGGCTCCATGGGGTGGGAGTGCCGGGGCGTGGTGGGGAGCGTGGTGGGGGGTGTCGGTCGGTTTGGGATGAGAAATGATGGGGTGGGCGGTCCCAAAAACAGAGGCTCCATGGGGGGGGAGTGCCGGGGCGTGGTGGGGGGCGTGGTGGGGGGTGTCGGTCGGTTTTGGGCGAGAAAGGGTGGGGTGGAAGGTCTCAAAAACAGAGGCTCCAGGGGGTGGGAGTGCCGGGGCGTGGTGGGGAGCGTGGTGGGGGGTGTCGGTCGGTTTTGGGCGAGAGATGGTGGGGTGGGGGGTCCCAAAAACAGAGCTCCATGGGGTGGGGGTGCCGGGGCGTGGTGGGGGGCGTGGTGGGGGGTCCCAAGAACAGAGGCTCCATGGGGTGGGGATGCCGGAGCGTGGTAGGGGCATGGTGGGGAGCCAGAACTTTTCCTCACACGCCTCTGGGGTCGGCGGATTTCTTCGTCCAAAGTCCGCCTGCAGGAGGAAATGCCAGACCAAAACGTAAATGTAAAAACCCAGAGGTCCTCACAGAGTTCTCGGATCGGCGCTGGTGCGCTCCGCGCAGATGGGAAGGGGGGTCAGCGCCAATCCGAGAAATCTGCGCGCGGACCTCGGAGTTGTTTTGTTATTGCTTATGTCCTTGTTTGTTCCCCTATCGGCGCTCCAGCGATCCGATGCAGCCCGATGCTTGCCCGGCGCTGCTGTGCATCTGGGCGCGGCGCAGCCGGTCCGATTCGATTGGGACTCCGTGTCGATGCGGCCCGATTCGACACGTATTCCGAGTCGATCCGATGTTCCCGATTCGATGCTGACTGATCTTGGTTTGGGGGGAGGAGAGGGGTGTCAGGTGGGCCGCCACGGCCGCGCTCCCGCCTCCTCCGCCTGACGGTTGCCTCCCGCTTTCTACTTCCTCCGTTCTGGTTCTCTTTCGGTCGCCTTTTTGTTGGGCACGCCCTGTCGCCCTCCACCTGGGTGCTTAGACAAACCTCGTGGGTGGGCAAAGTCTCAGGCGACACGCGTCGGCCGCCGAAACGCCACGCTTGGTGGTGCAACAAAAACCCTGGCCATGAGCAGCGAAGAGGGAGTGACACCGGAGGGTGTTCAATTTTTTTTGGAGGGGCGGCGGAAGTGCGGGCGGAGAAGGGAAGGCTGGGGAGGGGGAGTTGCGAGACGAAGGGGGGGAGTGGGACGGGGGGGAAAGCAGAGTGGAGGGGAGAGCGAAGAGGACAGGGGGTCCGAGTGCGAGGGGGCGAGGGCGAGGAATAGGGGAGCGAGGGTGGGAACGGGGCCGCGGGGGGCGGAGGACAAGGGAGGAGGAGGTGGGCGTGCGGAGCGAAGCAGCGTGGAGAGGGCGACGGGGACGGCGGCAGGATGAGGGGTTTGGGCTGGGGAGTGGGCGCGGGAGGGAGGAGGACGAGACGGGGAAAACGGGGGGAGCTCCAGGGAGAGACACGGCGTGGGCGGGGGAGGGAGGCAGGGGGAAAAGGGAGGGGAAGAGGGGGAGGACACGAAGGGGGAGGAGGGGCAGTCTGAGAGGTAGGAGAAACAGGAGAAAGGCAGGAGAGAGAGAAATCGCTTCGATTCGGTAGCTACTGCCCCGAGGCGTCCTCCGCGATGCTGCCGCCGCCCCCGGGGCTGCCCGGCAAAAGCGCCTCGCAGGCCATCCTGATCTTCGCTTTGCTTCTCTGCCTCATCATCAGTTTCATCCTCATCATCAACATCCCGTTCCTGCTCACCATCATCATCATCATCATCACCATCATCACCATCTGTCTGTCTGTCTTCCCGGCTCTCTGAGCCGGGGCGCTTTGAGCTTCTTAGCTCGGGGACCCGTCGGCCACCGCCGCCCTCTCCCTTGTCGGTGGCCCTGACGAGGTTGGGGGAGAGGGTGCCGAAACGCGCCCAGAGTCCAGCAAGGCATGAGGGTGCAAACCCGACTTGTCTGGCTGATGCTCTGGGGGGGCCTGAGCTCAGGGGAGGCTGCAGCACCGCTCAACGATGTGCTGTTTAACCGAACCTGCAGGGTGGGCCCTTTCCCAAATCCGTGCTTCGGTGCGGATCGTAAGCGCGCCTCGTCTCCGTCGTCGTCGTCGGCGTCGTCGTGGTCGTGGTGCTTGTTCTGCTCGGGATTATGTTTCCCTTATGCAGTGACCATCATCACCATCATCGTCATCATCCTCATCATTATCATCATCATCATCCTCTTCGTCATCATCGTCACCATCATCATCAGCAGCATCATCAACCTCACCATCATCATCTTCATCATCGTCATCAACGTGACCCTGATCGTCATCGACATCGCCATTACCATCAGCATCAACATCGTCCTCATCAGCACCAGCATCACCACCACCATCAGCAGCATCATCAGCATCATCAGTATCAGCATTATCATCAGTATCACAGCTATCAGTATCGTCATCATTACCAGCATCATCCGAATCAGCATCGACCTCAATATCGTCATCATCATCCGCATCGTCATCATTTTCATCATCGTCATCGGTATTGTTACCATCGTCACCAACATCATCCCGCTACCCATGATCTCTCTGCATCAGCCCCTCACCTTTCACTCCTCCTAGCTCTCGACATCCTTGGTGATTCAGGCCTTTTCGCGATCCTGCTTGCTGAAGCCTTTCCAGTACGTCACACAATACGTGCCCTCATCCGTCTCTCCATCATCCTCATCCGCACCCTTACGATGCGAATCCTCCACCCTCCCTCCATCGCCTCTCTCCCCTCCTCTCCGTCCACCTCCTTGTTCCGCCCCTTTTTCCGCTTCCCCGCCGTCTTCTCCGCCCTCCTCAAAGAATCCACGTCGTCGGACCTATATCCTGTGGCCTCTTTTGGCCAGGATCTCGAGGCGGCTCCAGCCGTTTCGATGAGCTTCCCTGGGAAGGCCCAGCGAGGCAACGGAAACATCGGCGCGCCCACACTCCCCTCCTCCCCTTTCCCCCGTTCCTCGCCCTCGTCGTCCTCCGTCCGTTCTCGAATGCGACACCTCCGAGGAGGAGGGGGAGGAGGAGGAGGGGGAGGAGGATGAGGAGAAGGAGGAGGAGGAGGAAGGTGCAGGAGGAGAAGGAGGACGACGAAGAGGAAAATGATGAGGAGAGGAGGAGAAGGAGCTGGATAGGGAGGTGGAGGAAAAGGGCACGAGGGGGAGAAGGAATAGGAGGAGGAGGCGGAGGAGGAGGATAAGGAGGAAGGAAAGGAGGAGGAGGAGGAGGAGGAGGAGGAAGAGGAGGAGGAGGAGGAGAGAGGAGAGGAGGGAGGAGGAGGAGGAGGAGAGGAGGAAGGAGGAGGAGGAGGAGGAGGAGGAGGAGGAGGAGGAGGAGGAGGAGGATGAGGCCAAACCCCTTTGGGGGGGGCGCCCAGCGCGCCGCCGGGTTGCAGGGTTCTCCCCCCCTTGCGCGCGCTCGCTCTGCGCGTGGGGGCCGCCCCGCGGCGCGGCGATCGCCGCCGCGGCCGGGCCCCGCCCGCGGAGGGGCGCGCACCCTCGCAGGGCGAAAGCTGCAGGGGGGCGCCAGGAGACCCCAGGACACACCAGGAGGCACCAGAGGGGTTCCAGGAGGCCCCAGGAGACCCCAGGAGGCCCCGGGTGGCCCCAGGAGACCCCAGGAGACCCCAGAGAAGGCCCCACGGAGCCCGGTGGGCGAGATGATCGCGGCCTTCCGCAGCGCTTCGCTGCGCGACAACGGCCGGCGGGCCCGCGCCAGCCGGGCGCGCCGGCGGCTCCGCGCGTGGCGCCCGCGTGGGGAGCTTCGATGCCGAGGAACTGGCCGAGCCGCAGGGCCGGCCGGCGCCGGCCTCGCCAGGGCGGGAGGCCCTCAACGGCTCCGATCTCGGCAAGACCGCAGAGTACGAGCATTCCCTGACCGACGACGAGGACTTGTGGCCCGAGGCAAGGGAGGACCCGGCGACCGACGCGCTGGCTGTCCACCACGTGGACAACAGCTGCGTGCAGCGGCGGACGTCGCTGGGCTCCAACCAGATGGCCAGCCCGCTGAACATCAGCGATGGTGGCCCGCTGCCGAACTGGCAGGCGAGATGGGCGAGGCTGGTCGTCAAGCTGACCCAGGCTTCGCACAACGGGGAGACGAGCATGGCCGACCTGACGGTCAAGGTGCTCACGCGGGAGAGCAACTTCGGCGACGAAGCGGCGGAGGAGGCGCAGGTGGCTCACAGCGAGTGGCTCTGCAGCGTCCCCTCGCTGCAGGCGCTGGAAAGTGAAGCACGACAGCAGCTTCGCGATGTCCCTGGTCGACAAGGCGGACGCCGATAATGAGTACGCCACCAACCATCCCGCCGGCCAGGAGGCCAGGGGCCAGGCTCCGCCTTCAGAGGAGGCTCGAGGTGCACCCAGACAGCGCCCTTATTCTGGACCTTTCTCGGCGCGCTCCTGCTCCTGTACGACAGCGCGACCATCCCGCACGAGGCCGCCGGCATGATCACGGGGCACCCTCGACGTTCTCTTCCACGCCACATCCGGGTAGGCCACGGACTACGGCGCGGAGATGCAGATTCGCAAGACCGTGGCGCGCTATGCCCAGACGTGGATGCCCCTCGACGTCGGCGTGCGCATTCTCGACGTCGCGTCCACCTTCTTTCTTGCTGAAGGACCTCAACCCGAGCGCCCCGACGGTCGTGCTGCTGTGGTTGCTCCGGCTTGTGCGCCTGGTCCGCCTCCACGAGTGACTTCTGGTGTTCGTGTCCTTCATGCGCGCGAACACGTCGAACTTCGTCGATTTGGTCATCAAGATCGGGCAGCTGATGTTGCTCATCGTGTGGATGTGCCACTACCATCGCCTGCACACGGCACGGAGTGGGCACAGAAGCCGCCAGCAGCTCCGAACGCGGGCCAGGACCGAGGGACAGTTGGCTGACCAGGTTGATGTCAAAGGCGATCGGATGCTTAGCTACACGAGAGCCGTTTTGGCTCGCACAGCTGGGAGGGGAACCCGGCTGGGCCGATCCATGGCTGCTGCCTCGGGCTGCCTTCCTGGCGGTGCTGGCGTGTCTGGTGCCGCTGCTGAGGTGACGAGTCTGACAGCAGCTATGATGCGGGCCTCCACGAGGTTCGGCGGGGCGATGACTGAATACACATCACCAGAGGGAAGTGCAGGTGAGGCGACACACAGGGAGCGAATGACAGACCTCCTCGTGGCACTGACCACGACACAGCAGGGCACCGTCTACGACTACAACCAGAGGCTCGTGCACGACAGAGACCTCGTCGCCCTCGCCAGCCACGAGCTCTTCGGGGACCAGCTGCGCTTCGGCGATCAGCTGCTCTTCGGGGACCAGGCCTCATACGTGGGCCAGCTGCTCTTCGGGGACCAGCTGTGCTACTTGGACCAGCAGCCCCACCAGGACGAGCTGATCTACCTGGGCAAGCTGTTCTTCTTCGTCGACCTGGTCGGCGAGGCTTTCGGCGTTTCCCCGCGTGAGCTGCTTCGTGGCCTGCGCGCTGCACTTTAACCAGAACGAGCTGACCATCCACAAGGTGACCGCCTTCACTTTCGGCAGCTGGCAGGGGAGAGGGAACAGTCGGTGAAGCATGGGGTGCTGGGGGTGCGGCGCATGGGCACGCAGGCGACGGTACTGTGGCTGCATGGGGTTACTCCCAACGAGTGCTGGCACGCAAACTTCGGGGTTGCAAATCTCGCATTGCTGGAGATGCCCCCCCCCCCCCCCCCGAAAAAAATCGCAGGAACAAGGCCAAGGCAAACGATCTCAAGGGCGACCTGTCTGGGCTCCTCGAGCAGCTTGTGAATATGGTCATCAAGCTCCTCTCAGACGGTGGCAACACTAACCTGCTGGGCATGCTGGCCAAGTTGCTCAGCCACAAAGGCAACGACACCAAACCGACGTCCACCAAGGCGAAGGCCAAGGGCAAGGCCAAGGCTGCGCCTAAGGCCAAGGCGAAGGCGAAGGCTGCACCAGCTCCAAAGGAATGCGCGCCCCCTAAGCAGCAGCCCGACACCGCACAGAGTCCGAATACCACGACGCCCACCACCACTCCTTGGATCGAGTTGTGGGCTGCTCGTCCAGAAGACTTCGATGGGCCCATCTACACTGTGGGGGGCCTTCGGGCAAGGGCCACCAGTTTCAACGCCGACGGTGACAAGCTCCTCAAGGCGGTGGTCCAGGCCCACGACGACGGCGACCTCGAGGGCCTGAAGGTGCTCCTCGACATGTACGACTTCGTTCGAGTACTTCGAGTTCGACCGCTCAGGCGACGAGAAGACCTACGATCAGAGGAGGAGCGCCGAGACCTTCCTGGAAGGCTGCGTGGCAAGCAGCAGACCAAGGCCAAGCAGGTGGGCATCTGGCGCAGCAGCCCCGACGCCCCGCACGACAAGGCTCAGGTCAAGACACCGCAGTCAAGGCCACCACACCCGACGCAGTCATCGTGCGAGTGTCCACCGAGAAAAAGCACACCGAGTCGTGGGACAACATCTTCAAGAGGCCTGGCGACTCGGCCAGGGCCTGGGCTCGCGAGGTTGGCTCCGACGGCATTCAGGAGAAGCTCAGGGACGCGTTCAAGTTCCACGCCCAGGACGACATCATCATGGGCCTCTGGCGCATGGAGGTCCCTGCACTCACTGAGCTGCTCGCGCGCTCAGGGCACCGAGGTCCCTCTGGGCTTCGCTTCTTCGTGGGGCCGGCGAGGTGGCAGGCGCCCTGCCCACCTCCATGTGGCTGCGACTACTCCAACAAGAAGATGGACACCGAGTCCTGGTCCCAGTTCGCCGACAGGCTGTACCAGCGCTGTGGGCCTCTTGGAGTTGCTCGGGGCGATCGCAGTCTGGGGCTTCGCCAACCCTGGCTCGCCACCGACGGCAGGGTTCGCGCTTGGAAGCTAGAGCATGTACCAGCTGGCCACAGCTACACCGACGTCCACAACACTGCCAGGGAGAACGGCCTCAAGGACGTGGAGTTCATCGCCGACAGGCACCGCCCCAAGGTCCCAGGCTCTTCCCTGGCGAGGCGTACCTGGGTGATTCGTGCCAAGGCCCCAGGGGGCCTCGCCTTCTTTGAGGTCGATGGCGAGTCAGTCAGCATGTTTGGCTTCGTCGACAAACTGACGAAGCCCACTCCAGAGAAGACGCTCCTCCCTGGCGAGGGGGGGGGGGGGGGGCTGCGCCCGCAAGTCCAAGAACAACACCATTCCTGCTGCTGCTCCTGAGGCCCCCCCGAGGGAGGAGGAGGAGGAGGGCGAAGTTGCCAAGGAGGAGGAGATGGATGAGGACCAGAAGATGGGGGGCAATGACCAGGAGAAGGACAAGGAGAAGGACAAGGGCAAGTCAGGAGCGAGGCCTGCAGGAGCAGGTAGTCCCAAGGCCAAGCGACCTGCCTTGGCTCCACGACCGGCTTGGATCCAGACCAAGGAGAATGCGGGAGCGGGCAACTGCCTCCCTCTGGCGCTGGCACAGGGGCTGAATGCACGACAGTCCACACCCACCGACCACGAGACTGTCAGGTACAACATCGCCAAGGCGATGCAGGGCCGAGGGCAGCAGCACTGGTCTCCCTTCTGGGACGGCAAGGCACCAGAGCGAGAAAAGCGACCACTACCAGGGGGCTTCTCTGCCTACTGCATGGCCATGTCCAAGCTCGGGGCCTGGCTCGGCAACCTCGAGCTGGCAGTGTCCGTGGCGCACTATAAGATCCCACTGACGTTGTGCCAACGATAGGGCCCACCCCAGATTTGGCAGGTCTCGAAGAAGGGGACAGCACCCATCAGGCTTTGGTTCGAGGCTGGGCACTACGAGCTCATCACGACCAAACCACCAGACGACGACGCCTCCACTGCCCAAGCCGGGGGACACAACGGTATGCGAGGTGGCGCCTCGGCAGCTTCCTCGAAGGCATCCACGCCCACCATCTGCCGCTTATGGCGCCAACAGGCACTGGCAGAGCAGGACAAGGCTTCCACAATCGGCGACGTGGCCAACATCGACGACCTTGACGACTTCGAGGGCTCCAGCACTCCACCACCCAAGGCTGCCCTTGCAGCTGAGGCCTCGGGGAGCAAGAGACCGACCACGACCACTTGGACGTGCCCCACTGCCTCCTGCAAGGGCTTCACCATCTGGGGCAAGTACCTCTATAGCAAGAAGAACGCCCACATTGCCTTCTACCACGAGAAGCAGGCCAAGGACTTGAGGATCGTCATGCCCACCCTGGTCGGGGCCTTCCCTGGCAAGGAGCTCACGTGGACGTGCCCACTCTGCCCCATGGGCCTCGTCGCGACACCCACTACGCAGACAGCGCGAGAAGCACCCTTCACGCATCGTCTTCAACACCATTCCAAGGCACACGTGAAGCAGTTCTACCTCAAGAAGGGGAGCACAGTCCACCAGGCGCAGGCCATGCAGGCCCAAGCCAGGCGCTCCCGAGGACTGCTCAAGGCCAAGATCACCGGCCACAAGCTCGAGTACTTTCGCATGCCTTATGGCCCTCGTCGCGACAGAACCCATGTACGCTGTCGTCGGCGTTGGCGCCAGGCTGGCTCAGTCAACAGGCCGGGGGTCTGCCAGGCCATCGCCAGACCAGCGGGCAAGCTGGAGGTCACCATCAGGCAGGCTCCGAAGGCCCTCACCGAGGAAGGCGACCCCGCCCACAAGCAGGAGATCCAGGACTATCTCGACTTTTGTCACCAGGCTCGTCGGGCTGGTCGCGAGGCCCTGGAGCGACGTGCTACCTCAGTTCAAGGAGGAGGCAACCACAACTGGCGCAAGTTCCGATGGCCACTCGGACGGAGCAAAGGCAAATCGCGATTCGTCTGCACGAATTGTGGCATGCTGGAAATGAAGCCCACGAACACCTATCGACTTCGTGCCCTTGGGCGTTCACCGCGACCACCATCCAGAGGCGACCAAGGTCAGGAAGGTGGCTCGCAGCAAGGCTCTTCGGGTAGCTCTCGGCTACCTCGACAAGGCCAAGGTCACAGCAACCTCATCTTCAGCGAGTTCGGCATCCACTACTTCGCCATCTTCGGCAGCAGCCGCGTCGGCGGGGTCAGGCACAAGGAGGGCGCCCACGTCGGCGACTGAGGGGCGCCGTTTTTAAGGCCCCCACCAACACCAGCCAGTTTGCTGAGGTACCGACAGTACAGGCTCGGCTACCCTCAACTTCTAACACTGCAGAGCTGCGTAAACAAATCACTGTTTCGACCCGAGCCTTCACCAAACAATTGGTCAGTACAGGCGATCAGGCTGCTCCCACTGAGTTTTTTAGCTGAGCACTCGCTGCTCCAACTTGCCACTCTCAACGTCCAGGGCCTCTCCATCAAGGCAGTGAAGGTGTTCACCCTTGCGAAGATCTACGACGTCGACATTCTCTGTATCCAAGAGGCTCGACTCTCACTCACCAGCCTGCCTGCCATGATCAAGTATGCTCGACGGCGTGGCTACAAGTACACGGCAGCAGGCCCACCTGGCCTCAACGATGGCAGGTTCCTCATAGACCCCATCATCTTCTCCAAGCAGCCCATTGTGCAGCTGGAGGTCCCAGAGTTCGCTGGCAACGACAGGGTGGTCATGACTGCACTGCATCTTCCACGAGCAGAGCCCGTCGTCCTCGCCAACCTGCATGGCTACACCCCCATGGCTGGCACCAAGGCCATGTTGCATCATGTCTGTCAGCACGCCGATGTTCTACGTTGGCGCCTGTGCTGCATCGGGGATTGGAACATGGTGCCCACTGAGGGCTGTCTGGCCGAGGTTCTTTTCAATTGTCGTCTTCATCTTCCTGAGACGCCCGCCGAGATCGACATGGCCACCCACGAGAAGGACCGACACCTCGACTATGCACTCATTCATCGCGACCTCACTGTCACACATCTTGGGCGAGCCGAAGGAGTGGCAGACCACGACTTGGCGTACTACGACCTCGCCTGCTACTCCCAGGAGGAGCAGTACACCTACAAGAGCAGGGCACCGCTCATCGGCGACGAGGACATCACCGAGGACACCTGGGAGGAGGTCTACAACCTGTTCGCACACTTGTTCGACACAGCAGAGTCACACCAGGAAGCCAACACCATGTGACAGCTCCTCTCCGACCACACCGAGAGCCTACTCACCCACGAAGTGGCCAAGGGTCAACCCAGGTCAGCTTCGGCCAAGGTGGTCCACTTAAATGGCTCCTCCACCAAGCAGGTCAACGACGAGATCAACACCCTGGCCCAGCTGTACAAGCTGCACAGAGTCGTCCGACAAGTCGCTCTCAGACCAGGCGATCCCGAGGCCGAGCGCTCACTTCGTCGACGCCAAGGGCTGCTGGCTAAGTGATACTCAGAGATCGGCGAGGTCGACCTCCACACCGACTTCGGCAAGGGCATATTCGAGGAGGTCATCCACAACAGAGAGCTGAACGACAAGCTGGCCAGGCTCAAGCAGCTGGAACGAGGACATGACCACCAACGACAGCAAGACCCTGGCATGGCTCAAGCGACAGCGACCAGACGTACCAGTACAGGAAGTCCGTGGTCCACTACACCCACAACAAAGAGTTGAGCACGAGCGAGAGGTCTGGGAGGGCATCTGGTGTGCCTCACCGGCGTCTCCAGAATCGGCATTTGAGTTCATCCACTTGCTGCCCGATGCCAACTCGGCACAGGGGCTGCCGACACAGCTCCTCGTCGACGTGACAGGTGAACAGCTCCGTAAGCGTGCCAAGCAACTTGCAGCTAAAGCTGGTGGTGCTGACGGGTGGCTGCCCAGGCATCTAGCACGACTGCCAACCCCTTGGTACGCCCTCCTTGCGAGGATCTGGAACCAGATATTGAGAGGAGCCAAGGTGCCAGCTGTTTGGGCACAAGTTCGAGTTGCGCCGATTCCGAATCACGATGGCTCAGGTGGCTTCCGACCGATTGGGGTAGCGAGTATCGCATGGAGGTTGGGGGCGACAGCTCAGGGCTTGGATTCGCTGGTGGCTCGATCCACGAATTGCACCAGGGCCAGGCAGAGACCCAGCAGAACTCGTGGAAGCACTGGCCACGCAGATTGAGGACGCCAAAGACGCTGGCCCCTCCATCCTCGGGACTAAGATCGACCTCTCCAAGGCCTTCGATCGCTGCAGCGCGGCACGTGCTCTACGCCAACTTCGGCACCAAGGCGCGCCAGCTGGCCTGCTCCATGCTCTGCAGAGTTTTTACTCCCAGAGGCAGATATTCTTGGAACTCGAGGGCGCTGTGGCTCATTGACCCATCCTTTCTCAGAGAGGACTCCTGCAAGGCTGCCCAGCGAGCGTGATCCTCCTCTTGTCTGACATGAATGTGTGGATCAAGTACGTCGGCTCGGTGGCCCCTGAAGTTCGTGTTCGGGCATGCGCCGACGATCGTACCATATGGGCGAGGGGACCACTGGCCTGGCAGAGGTGCCACGAGGCCCTCCTGGCTTCCTGGCACTACGATGATCGGGCAGGGTGGCAGTGGAACGAAGGCAAAGGAGCGACCTTTGCCAGGGGTAAGGTCGGGCAACCAGCACGACCACCAGCACCACCACGACCTCGTCCACGCCACCTCGACCACAAGGCAGACCACCAGCTCGACTACGACCACCTCGACCACGAGGCAGACCCCGACCACGACCACCACGACGGTGAGGCAGAGCACCAGCCACCAGACGACGACCAGACCTCACCTGACCCTCACAAGACCCCAGCTGCCACGATCTGCGATCGAGTTGGCAAACAGAAGCACTTTGTGGAAATCTTGGGGGCGAGGCTCTTACTACGACGTGGGCCACCCACCTACCATGGTTCGCCAGATGAGCAGCGGCAGAGCGCTCTACCAACTCTCACGACTACGACTGGCGGTACCACACCAAGGGCTGGCAGAGGAGGAGGCGCTTCGCCCAATGCCTGGTGCTCTCCAAACTCAGGTGGGGTGGGCGGTGGCAACGACCCCCGAAGCACGTGCATCGTAAGTGGGATACCCTCCTGCTGGACGCGATTATGGCGAGGCCCGAACGCTCCTCCAGAGCCCTAGCTATTGCAGTGGCTGGACCACAGTCCTCGGTGGAGTTCCAGCTCGACTTCGACTCGCTGATGCACGAGCTGTGGCGACTTCGGCGACGCCACCGTGGCCAACCGCAGGCACACGACCTGCACCCTCGCTGGGAGGAGGTTCTGGGGAAATGGGGCTGGAATGCCAAACATCCTACCACCACGCGACGACCAGCACCACCGTCCTGGAGGCACTTGCCTCGACCTGCACCACACGAGATGGCGACCTCGACCTCACGAGGGTGGGGAAGAGCACACTTCTGCACATCGCCTGGAGGGCTCACCTTCACCAGGTCTGGCGTGCTGAACCCAGAGCACGAGACCCCACCACGCAGTCCAGACTGCTGTGTGGGGAAGTTCGCACACGACGAGCAGAATTGTTCATGGGACTGGGCACCCACGCACAACAACGTGCCGCCATGGGGTGCTCGTACGACCACCACATCATCGAGAGCATCGCCGGGCGCTTTGGCTTCGACCTCCCGCGGGGGGGCATCTGTCGCTGTGGCGCTCTTGCTACCCGAGAGCACTGGGCCTGGGGCTGCCTCTGTTTCGCAGGGAGGTCTCAACCAGCCACAGAGCTCGAGAAACTGCTACCAGCGTCCCTGGTTGCCACGCCACTTCCTCTGCGCCAACCAGCTGCCGAGCGAGAGCAACAGGTTCGTGCTGTACGGGCTGCCTTGGTCAGGTGCTCCCAGACCACCGAGGGGCCCCTCCTCGTGGCGACCGATGGGTCAGTCAAGGGACCACAGCGCACAGGCTGGTCCCCACTCAGCCGAGGAGCATGGGCGATCGCCATCGCCGCGGAGCCCATTTCCACCTTCTCGGGGCCAGTCATCTCACTGGACCCCTCGTCCACGATGGCTGAGCGTGCTGTCATCGCCATCCTCGTGGAGGCTGCAGCTCGCCAGGGCATCCAGTTCGTCGTCTACGTCGACAACAAGACAGTGGTGCTACGAGGCCTCCAAGCCCTACTGCGAGGAGAACCACCACTTTCAGACTTCGCCTTGGCTGACTGGGCTGACCTACACCAGGCCGCTCGTACTCTACCTGCGGGCTGCTCGGCGCACTGGGTCCCCAGCCACGACAAGAACCCACAGTGGGCCCCAGCCACGCAGCACACCGACGCCGAAGTGCGACTTCTCAACAAGCGTGCCGACGAGGCGTGCGGCGACACTGCCTCCCAGCTCTACACCGAGCACTCGCAGAGGTACGAGGGCCAGCTGGCCTACGCCGACTTCGAGGTCGACACTTCGCTGCAGCATCTCGTCGAGGGCGAGGGCTGGCTCATCCAGGACCACCTCCCCAAGCCCGAGGCCTTCAAGGCGTACCATCGGGGCCATCTACAGTGCAACCGCTGAGGCTGGCTTCAACTACTTGTTCTAGCTAACCTCGTCGCCAGGCACACGAAGAACACGGTATTCGTCATGCAGCAAGTCACACTTTGTGGACGGCTACTGCAACCACTACTTTACCTTTTGCTTAGCTACACGATGGCGTTCCTCTGGAGCATCATGCTGCTCACCCCCGCCACCAACAGCACCGTGCCCGTCAGCACGATTGGGCGCGTGTTCGCCATCGTGGTTGTCCTGTGGCGTATGCTCGCCTTCTCGGTCTTCCTCAGCAGCATCCCCTCCACGGTGAACGAGCTCAAGACGCTCAACACCGCGCGGGCGCAGGAACGTTTCCGGCTCTTGCAGATCATCAAGAGCAAGCGCATCCATTCCAGTCTAGGGACCGTGATGCTCACGCTTTTCGATATGGACTACAGCAGGAAGACTCGAACGTTGACCGACGAGGAATTGCCCATGCTGAAGCAGTTGCCCGAGTCGGTTTTCATCCGCATGCACCGAGCGTACTTCATGCCATACCTCAAGACGCGCTGCATGCTCGGCCGCATCGTTCACTCGGACAAGCGGCTGTTCCTGCGCATCGCCCACGAGGCGATGTCCGACCATCGGTACGTGGCGCGGCAGGAGGAGTTCCTGGACGGCGTGGACAGATGATGCGCCCTCGTTGTCGTGACGGGCCTGCTCGTGTACCACAAGGGGCAGGGAGCCGAGGGCCTGATTGGCACCAGCAGGGACAACCCTGAACCTCGAGCACTTCGTCCGCGCTTTCGGCGCGGCGCGGCCCGTGCGCCCGGACGCCTGGCTGGCCGAGGGGCCCTGGCTGGTGAGCTGGGCCCGCTGGGGCTCGTTGGTGGCCACCTGCGCGGAGCTCCTGCAGTTCCGCTGCCAGACCGAGCGGCGGCATGGTGGCTGGCAGGAGGTGCTGCGCCATCCCCTTCGCGCACGAGCTCGTTCTCGCGGGCGAGGACGTCTCGGACCTCACCATGCACAGGGAGGTCCTGCAGAGGGCGGCATTCTGGAATCGCAGCAGCGGGCTGACCTTCATATTCGAATCGCCCTGACGATGCACGGCAAACCACTCGGCCCGATGTCAAGGATCTGAACCTCAGCCAGTTTCTGCACGGCGGATTGCTGAGGTTCATGGTCTGAATAGGCCCCCCCCCTCAACGTCCGCCCCGAGGATGCAGAAGGAGAGGAGGAGGAGGAGGAGGAGGAGGAGGAGGAGGAGGAGGAGGAGGAGAGGAGGAAGAGGAGGAGGAGGAGGAGGCGGGGGAGGAGAAGGACGGGGAATATTCAGGAGGAGGTGGGTTGATGAGGATTATGAAGGAGATCAGCTCGGAGGAGGGAGGTCGAGGAGGGAGGAGGCTTACATGGCTGCGGTGCCTTGGTTCCGTGGATGTGTGATGCGCGGCATGTTGAGCAGAACATCGCATGTTCAGGATCACCACAAGTGTGCAGGTGTTCCCGGGACCCGCTCCATCGTCGACGTCAGCATCACAATCATCATCATCATCATCATCATCATCATCATCATCATCATCATCATCATCATCATCATCATCATCATCATCATCATCATATTCATCTTCATCATCATCCTCATCCTCATCCTCATCCTCATACTCATCCTTATCCTCATCTACATCTTCATCTTCATCTTCATCTTCATCTTCATCAGCATCAGCATCAGCATCAGCATCAGCAGCATCAGCATCAACATCAGCGTCGTCGTCGTGATCGTCGTCGTCGTGATCGTCGTCGGCGTCGGCGGCGTCGTGATCGTCGTCGTCGTCGTTTGATCGTCGGCGTCATCGTCGCCGCCATGATCGTCGTCGTCGTCGTCGTCGCCCCCTCCCAGGCCGGCGCCGACGGCGGCCCCCCGTCCAGCGTCAGCAAGAGCAGCAGGGGCGGAGCGCCGCCCTCGCCTGACGCGCCCGCGGCGGCGACCAAGGCTAAGTCGGCGCCGCCGCCTCCGCCGCCCGACGAGCCGAAGAACTGGGCGCCGCCGCACCTACGGAAAAATATCGACCCTCCCCGTTGTTCCTCCTCCTCAACCTCTGCCTCCTCCTCCTCCTCCTCGTCCTCCTTCTCCGCCTCGTGTTCCTGCTCCGCCTCCTCCTCCTCCTCTCCTCGTCCTCCTCCTCCTCGTCCTCTTCCTCCTCCTTCTCCTGCTCCTCCTCCACCTCTGCCTCCCCGTCCTCCTTCTCATCCTCCTTCTCCTCCTCCTCCTCCTCCTCTTCCTCCTCATCTGCATCCTCCTCCTCATCCTCCTTCTCCTCTTCCTCCTGTTCCCCCTCCTGGTCTTCCTTTCCCTCCTCCTTCTCCTCCGCCTCCTCCTCCTCCTCTTCCCCTCTTCCTCTGCCTCCTGCTCCTCCTCCTCCTCCTAGCCCCTTTCCCTCGAGAGTTTCGAGGTAGGGCGCGCGCGCGTGAAGGGGGTGCAGCGCGCCCGAGCCGCCATGGCATGAGATTCCTCCTGCCCCAGAACCTCTTCGGCGAGGAGGTCAATGCGCTCCTGCTGGACCTGGACCCGAAGATCCAGCGTGCGAGGCCAGGGGCGGAGTTGACCGTGGAGCTGTTCTATTGCGGATTCCCGTTTTGCTGTGCTTTCGGCAACGGCTAATTTTTCGAGTCCTGGGGTTTGGCTCCCACAGAACGCTCAGTCCTACCCACGCGGTCATGGACCAGAGCTACGGGGCGCTCAATCGCAACATGTTCATGGGCCTGTCGAGGGTGGACTTGGGCTATGGGCCGCTTCGGATGAAGGACTCGGGCATGCAGGAGCGGCCCCCGCCGCCCTCGGCAGTGCGCATGGCAGATGGACAAGTTCAAGGCTGCCGTCCTGGCGAGCCGGGCGACAAGGCTCCGGACACCGCCGAGGTCAGCAAGGCCGGCGCCGGCCTTTGGCAGCTCGGTGGAGTCAGGCAGCCGCTTGCCGCGCGGCGTGCCTTCAGGATGGCAAGGGGGAGCAGGCCTACGAGGTGAACGAGGACAAGGATGTGCACTTCGCGCAGAAGGAGCTCGGGAGCTTCGCGAGCAAGGTGGAGGAGCAAAAGGAGAAGGGCCAGACCTACGTCCGCAAGTGGTGGTGCCTGCGCGCAAGCTGCCGCCACGCCAACTTTGGCTTCAGGGCGGAACGCCAGAAGTGCAGCGCGCTGTCCCCTGCGGTGGCCTTGGCCCTACAAGAAGAGCAGCAGGAGGAGAAGGCCCTGAAAATAGTGGTGGAGCAGCGAGCCGTGAAGGAGCTCAAAACCACGCTCTGGGAGCGCAGCAGGATGCTCCGCGAGGAGAGGCTGCCGCTCGCGGAGGACAAGAGGATGCTGCTGCAGACGCAGCAAGAGATGGAGGAGAAGGTGAAGGAGACGGTGACGGATCAGCAGTCGGACCTGGATCGGACGTGCGCCGACACGACGTACTACCAGGGCAAGTTGAAGGAATTGGGCATTGCACACGCTGCAACGACGGGGCGGCGTCGTTCGCCCAGCGTTCTGTGCCGAAGGAACCGCTGGACGCGTCCTCTCCCGCGACGGGCCACGCCTGCGGCGAGCAGTATGTCATAGGGGACCGCTGTTTGAGCGATGCTGCGTCGGACGGCGAGTTCGATGGCGATGCTAACCTTCGCATGCAGGAGAAAACGGCTCCGTTTCCAGGACCTGGTCTTCAAGGCTTGTGTGGTGGATATTCGCAACAAGCAGGGCGTTTTCAAGAAGGACACGAAGGACAAGAAGAGCCTTCAGGGTACCTTAGGAGCTGGAGATGGACCCCACCGCAAGACGAGGGCCAAGCAGAAGCCCCAGGCAACGGCTGAAGCGCCCTCGACCCTCACCGAGGAGATGTTCAATGAGATGCTCATGCAGCTGATAGGTCTCCTTGGCAGTGGCGAGACCCTTGGTGGTCAAGACGGCGGCGCTGCTGCAGGCCGCTGAGCGTCTGGGCTTCCTTGCGGAGAAATTCCAGGGCGTTTCCTCGTCGCCTCGCGGGCTCTTCCTCGAATCCTGGCCCGAGTCTCATTGGCGGCGTGGGCGTTTTGCTCGGGGTCTGGCTTCCTCGTCGTCATGCTGGACCCCGCTCGACGTCGGGCGTGGGCTCGGCAACCGCGCTGCGGCGTTGGTCCGCGGCGTTTTGGCCAGCGCGCCAGTGTCGAGTCACACGGGCGGTATCATCAACACCCTCAGAAACCTGCTCTTCATCCTCCTCCCTTCCTCCTGCTCCTGCTCCCCCTCCTCCCCCTCCTCGTCCTCCTCTTCCTCCTCCTCCTCCTCCTTGTCCTCCTCCTCCTCCTCCTCATCCTGCTCTTCCTCCTCCTCCTGCCCCTTTTCCCCCTCCTCCCCCCGCTCCTCCTCGTTCTCTTCCTCCCTCTTCTCCTCCTCCTCCTCCTCATGTTGCTCGTCCTTTTCCTTCTCCTGCTCCTCCTCCTCTTCCCCTTCCTGTTCCTCTTCATCCTCCTCCCTTTTCTCCTTCTGATATTCCTCGTCCTTCTCCTCCTGCTCCTCCTTCCCTCGTCCTCCTCAACCTGCTCCACCTCATCCTCCTGCTCATCCTCCTCCTTTGTTTCCTTCTCCTCCTCCTCCTCCTCCTCCTCCTCCTCTCCTCCTCATCATCATCATCATCATCATCAGCGGCATCATCAACGCCATTAGCATCATCATCATTATCATCAGCAGCATCATCATCATCGCCATCATCATCATCATCATCATCATCATCATCATCATCATCATCATCATCATGCGCGACATGATGATCATGATGATGATGATGACGTCGCGCAGCAAAATACTTTCAATCGCGGAGCGAGGCTCCCGCCGATCATCATCATCATCAGCATCATCAGCATCATCATCATCATCATCTTCCTGCTCCCCCCTCATCCTCCTGTTCCTCTTCGTCCACCTGCTCCTCCTCTCTCTCTTTCTCTCCTGTTCCTGCTCTTCCTCCCGCTCCTCCCCCTCCTCCTCCTCCTGCTCTACCTCATCCTCCTCTTCCTCCTCCACCTGGTCATCCTCCTCCTCCTCCTCTTCCTCCTCCTCCTCCTCCTTCTCCTCCTCCTCCTCCTCCTCCTCCTCCTCCTCCTCCTCCTCCTCCTCGTCCTCCTCCCTCCTCCTCCTCCCCCCCCTCCTCCTTCTCTGCCTCCTCCCCCTGCTTCTCCTCCTCCTCCTCCTGCTCCTTCTCCTCCTTCTCCTCCTTCTCCTGCTGCTCCTCCTGTTCCAAGTACTCCTTCTCCTGCTCCCTCTCGTCCTCCTGCTCTTCCTACTCCTCCTCCGCTTGCTCCTGTGCCTCTTCCTCCTCCTCCTTCTCCTTCACCTCCCCCATCCGCCCATCCTCGTTATCCTCCTCATCCTTCTCCTCCCCCTCTTCCTCCTTCTCTGTCGGCCTCGGTCGGGTATGGCCTGGACCCCGATCCAGGGGAACGTGTCGTTGAGCGGACATGAGGCGGGGCCTGTTGCGTTCATTAAACCGGGTTTGCCGTAGCTCGCGTTTGTCGGGTGACGTCCGTTCAGGTTAGTGGAACGAGGCGGAGGGGCGTCCATCGTTAAATCTAATAAAACCATGCCTTGCTGAACCCAGTCTTACCAACGCCCGACTCTCGACTTCTTCTCAAATTATGATCACATCAGCAGCTCTCTCTCTCTCTCTCTCTCTCTTTTTGTTTCTCTCTCCCTCTCTCTCTCTTGCTTTGTATACCGACGCTTACCATTCGGTGTGCCATTCTTTGAAGGGGCAGAAGGTTGTAGAACTGTTGTTTTGTCGGTTCGGTGCGTCGCTCGCTTCCGACAGTGTGTCAGGCGCGCTCGGCAGGCAGCCCCGCTCGCTATTGCGGAACAGTGCCGTCCTGAAGCCAGAGCGTTTCTCAATACCCGTTTCTTTCTGTATCATCTTCTTATGGAAATCATCATCCTTTGACCCTTCTTCTACCGAAGTCACCCCCAGAGGCTCGAGGATGATCGCGCTTCGCGCATCGCGGGTTGGGTCGGAGATGCGCGTTTCTCCAGGGCGGTGGCGCTTGGATGCGGTGCGAAAATCACCGCGATTTGCGGGGCGCGATGCGCGATGGTAGATGACCTAGGTTTTCCTTAGGTGCCCACGCATCATCGCAGCATGACCAGGCATGGCCGTGTCGATGCCTCGGATGCCTAGGCACCTACATTAGTGTGCCCACTCATGCATCGAGTGATGCGTCCATGGGCGTAGCTTGACCTAGCCGGGCGCAGCCCATGCCTAGGCATCGATTTGGTGATGCTTGGGCATCTAGCTGGCGATGTCTAGGCATCGGCAGGGGAGTGCGTAGGGTATGCATCGACGGTTCCAGGCACAAGAGCCTTGGGCCGTGCCAAAGCGACCCGTCGTCTTCAGCCGTCTGGTCTATTGGCCCTTCAGCCTGCGGAGGAGCCTCCTCGCTCGACGGCCCGGGGGCGCGGAGGGTTGACTCTGCCCCGTTGGCGTTTTGTGGGGCTCTCATCCTTTAGGCTGTTAGTCCCCGCCTTGATGTAGGTGGCGATGCTGCTGATGATGGTGGCTGTGATGGTGACGATACCGATGATGCCGTTGACAATGCTGGTGATGGTGGCGATGGTGATGGCGACGGTGATGGTGACGGTGATGCTGGTGGTGATGTTGATGTTCATGATTGTGATGATGATGTTGATGATGTTGTTTGTCGTGATGATGTTGATGCTAATCATAATGATGGACATGTTGATGATGTTGGATTTGTTGATGATGCTGGTGATACGTATGATGACGATAATGATGATACTGCCAAGACTTATGCTGCTGCTCATGACGATGATGGTAGTGGTTTTATGAGAACAAGGATGAGGATGATGGTGATGCTGCCGATGCCGATGACGACGATGCTGATGATGACGATGATGATGAGGCTTACGATGATCATGGTGATGCTGATGATGATGACGGTGGTGGTGGTGATGATGATGTTGACGATGGTGACCATGGGAACGATATTGACGACGACGATGATGATGATGATGCTGATGCTGATGATGATGATGACTATGATGAGGAGGATGGTGAGGATGAGGATTACGATTCGGATGAAGATGGTGGTGGTGGTGATGTTAATGATCATGATGATAATGATGACGATGATGGTGACGATGATGATGATGAGGACGAGGATGAGGATGAGGATGAGGATGAGATGCTGATGATGCTGATGCTGATGCTGATGCTGCTGCTGATGATGATGATGATGATGATGAGGAGGAGGAGGATGATGATGATGATGACGATGCTGATGATGATAGTTGGTGGTGGTCGTGGTGGTGGGCATGAGACGACGACATCGACGACGACGGCGACGTCGGTTTTTGTTTTTGTGTATCTTGGTCGAGCAGCGATTGCGACCTCTGCGCAGGGCAGGTTCCGGCTTCACGCGACGACGGCCGAGGGAGCCCCCGGGCGGGCAGGACGTCGCGCTGCTGCCCTCGGGCCTCGCGCGGCCCGCCGCGCCCTACGCCGGCCTCCTCGGCCGCACCGCCCCGCCACCGCGCGCACGCGGGGCACGTCGCCGCCGTCGGGGTCGTCGCCGTCGACGCCGCCGCCGTCGTCGTCGGGGCCGTCGGGCTCGTTGGGACCGTCGCCGTCGTGGGGGCCGTCGCTGTGTCGTGGGGTCGTCGTCGCCGCTGCCACCGTCGTCCCAGGTCGTCGTCGTCGTCGGTGTCGTCGGGGTCGATGTTCGTGGGGTGTGCCGTCGTCGTCGGCAGCGTCGTCGTCGTCGACGTCGCCGGTCTCCAGAGAAAAGGTGTTGCCGGTTTGCGTGGTTTGCGAAATGGTGGTGGATGAGGACAGCCTCGGCATGGTGCGGCCGAGGCGCTCCGAGGAAACGCGCGTCGACGAGGCCAATCCCGACGCGGACCGCAGCTCAGCCACGCGCAGAGGGGGGCAAGGAGAGGGGGAAGGCTCCTTCGCAGCACCCCTGCTTCTTAGAAGGCGCCAGCCTTCTCTGTATATGCAAGGGCCGCCCCTTCTAAGAAGCAGCCTCCTTCTAAGGAGCCTTCCCCCTTGCCCCTACCCCCTTCTGCGCGCCGCCAAAAAAGCTCCAGGGTGCTGGCGGAGACGCCTGAGGAGTAGGACGCCGCGCCTTGGAGCTGGCTGGTGGCCCGAGGTGGCCCAGCATGGGTTTAGCCAGCAGGAGGGGAGGGCCGGTTCGAGGTTCTACCCTGAGATCCGACGTGCCAAAAAAATCGCAGCATCGTAACACACCACACACAGCGCCTTAGACACCATCGATCTGCGAGGGCCCACGGGCCCGAGGAAGGGCGAAAACGCCCGGCTCGAAACAATTTGGGCGCCAGGATCTCAGGGTAGGCTCGCGAAGGTTCGTTTGGTTGTCGCGGCCCTCGGGGGGGCGCTGCTTGTGGGCCCTGGGGCCGTCGAGAGTGGGTCTGGGTTGCGAGACTGCACCCCGGATGGAGCCTGGGATGGGCCCGTGGACCAATTCATCACGGATTTCCAGCTTCCTGCCCCCTCCTGACAGATTTCAGGAAGGGGCATAAAGCACACAGACATAATGAATCGTCGACTCCCAGGAATCTATGGGGAAATATTCGGAAATATGGGAAGTGGGGGGGGGGGTGACGAAAACCCTGAAAAAATGTAAAAAAATGGGGATTCCTGAGATTTGTGTGTGTGTGTGTGTGTGTCTACGTGTGTGTGTCCCTGGGCCTCTTTGTCCCTGGGCCTCTTCAAGATTCTCTGGGGTCCCAGCCGGTTCAGACCCCGCGGCCACTTCCAAGCCGCGCCCGCGCGTTCTCGCGGAGGCCGAGTGGACACGCTGGCGCCCGAGTCGGCGAGGCCTCACGATGCGGAGGCGGTGTGGGAGCCCGCTGGCGTGCGAGTCGGCGGAAGCCTCTCACCCGGGGCCCAGCGGAGCGCCGTGCGGGCACGGCACCGGCTGCCCCCAGCCCGAAGTCGGGCGTGCCCCTCTACATGGGGAGCATTCAATCTTACCCTGGCGACGTACCCAACCCTGGCGCAATGCGGGGCAGGAGTAGCTTGGGAGATCTGGCGAGAAGGCGGCGGCGTGACATGGAGGCGTATACTTCTGCGAGCGGCATTCGGAAGCTTCGTAGGTTCCCAATCCAGGGATTACCGATGAGTAACTAAGTGAACCCCTGAGTCACTAAGGAAAACGCAAGACCCAAAAGGAGACTGTGGTCAAGGGGCTTGAAACGTCGGCGGGGCAGCAGCAACATGACATGGCCCCCCAGGGACGGCGAGGTCCCGCTCAGGTCCGCGCGGGGCCTCTTTCCGCTGGACTCACCAGCAGCCTTCGAAAGTGGCGAGCACACCTGAAGCCTTCCAAAGTGGCGACAGCTTCGCAGATCGCAGCCCCCCAGCGACAGAGAGGTCTCGCTCAGGTCTGCGCGGTGCCTCACCCCGCTAGACCCACCAGCAGCCTTGGAAAGTGGTGATCATTTTGCAGGTCGCAGCCCCCCAGGGACGGCGAGGTCTCGCTCAGGCTTGCGCGGTGCCTCACTCCGCTGGACCCACCAGTAGCCTTCGAAAGTGGCATCAGTCTCGCAGATCGCAGCCCCCCAGCGACGGCGAGGTCTCGCTCAGGTGTGCGCGGTGCGTCACTCCGCAGGACCGACCCACCAGCAGCCCTCGAAAGTGGCGACAGTTTCGCATATCGCAGCCCCCCAGGGACGGCGAGGTCTCGCTCAGGTCTGCGCGGTGCCTCACTCCGCTGGACCCACCAACAGCCCTCGAACGTGGCGACAGCTTCGCAGATCGCAGCCCTCCAGCGACGGCGAGGTCTCGCTCAGGTCCTCACTCCGCTGGACCCACCAGCAGCCCTCGAAAGTGGCGACAGTTTCGCAGATCGCAGCCCCCCAGGAACGGCGAGGTCTCTCTCAGGTGTGCGGTGCCTCACTCCGCTGGACCCACCAGCAGCCCTCGAAAGTTGCGACAGTTTCGCAAATCGCAACCTTCCAGGGACGGCGAGGTCTCGCTCAGGTCTGCGCGGTGCCTCACTCCGCTGGACCGACCCACCAGCAGCCCTCGAAAGCTGCGACAGTTTCGCAGATCGCAGCCCCGCGGCCGCGGCGAAGATGACGAGAGGAGGCGGTAGGCGGCAGGACAAGGAGGAAAACGCGACCGCGGTGTTGTAATCAAAACGAATACCCAACCAAGGAGGGTTGGGAAATAAACAAAAAATCGTCAGGGGACGATTTTTGCAATCCTTTTTGAGTATTTGTTGAGTATTCCCTGCTGTTTGTTTAATGTGTCCTTCAAAATCCGCCTGTAGGGGGACATGCCCGACCCAACACTATAGTCTGGCATCAGCAAGGACGCCGTTTCTGCGTGTGGATCCGCCGCCGGAACCGCGGAGGGCGAGGTGGAGGATCGGTGCCGAGTGCCCATGGCACAAAAAGTGCCGATGGCTCTTCGACCGCGAAGATACGGTGGAGCCCACGGAGGTGTGCACATGTTACGCCCAGGCAGCTCGACGACGTGGCAGAACAAAAAGTCGCCTGCGTAGCAGACGCGTTGCCAGGTTGGAACAGAGAGCGGAGGAGCTGCGTAACATCATCTTTTTGCTGCAGGGGCAGCGTGAAAAGAGGTTCGGCTCCAGGGGGGGGGCCATACATCGCCGATAAGGTTATTGTACCAGCCGCGCGCAGAGGGGGGTGGCGGGAGGGGGGAAGGCTTCTTAGAAGCACACCCCCTCTTAGAAGGCGCGGTGCCCCTTCTAAGAAGCTCGTGGTTTGTGTTTTAGAAGCTGTTCCTGGCGTGCTTCTAAGAAGCAGGTGGCTAGCTTCTACGAAGCTGCATGTTGCTTCTACGAAGCAGCTCCGTGCATCTCAGAAGATGCTGGGGTGATTCTAAGAAGCGGCGCGCCCCTGGCTTCTGAGAACGGCGGCCGACGCCTTGTCAGAGCCAGCCGCCTTCTCGGAAGCCTTCCCCCCCTCGCTCTGAGTACCCCGTGGTGCGCGCCGCCCGTGGTAGGCCCACCCCTCCCAGGAGCATGCGGATTCACTGTCGAGGGCCCGCCGCCGATCACCAAGGGCTCCCTCGAGGGCGCGAAGTTATTCGCGCTTCGCGCTTCGCGGTCCTCGTTCCTTCTCCCCCTCCTCCTCGTTCTCCTAATCTCCCTTTGGGAGGGCGGCGCGAGAGCGCGAGGTTATTCGCGCTTCGCGCTTCGCGCAGCGCGAAGCGCGAACTTAGGAGCCCTTGATCACTCGGTCGTGCACCGCCGACGCGCGGCTGTCCTGGGAGCTCGGAGCCGGCCACAACAGCGACGGCTCGGACGGCTCGGACGGGGGCGCTTCCGAGCGCGGGCCGCGAGCACACAAGGCAGCCGCCGACGACAGCGAGGCAGCGCGGGCGATTCCTTCTGTGGGTGCGTTACCAAGCGGCTTCGCGTGTCGGGGTGATTATCATGGGGGTGGATTATTTGGGAGGGAGGGAGGGGGAGGGAGGGGGAGGGAGGGCCGCTCCGGTGACCGCGACGGCAGATGGAGCCTGCCGCAGGAGGGAGCGCCGGGCAGGACGACCGAGGAGGGGCTGCTCATCGGCACGCACGGTGTGGGTACAATGCCCAACAGCAGTTCCTGTTCAGTTCATTTTGAACAGGGCTCGCTGTCCGCGCCGCCGCGGCCTGTCTCCACTTGAGACCGAAGGCCGCCTGCCCAACAGCGGCCGCTTGTGGTTTGGGACAGCATCTGTTGGTGGTCATTGTGCCCGTCTTTTCCGTACCCATGTCGGGCGTCCAAAGCACAGGTCCACGGAACATTTCTGTGCACCGTGCCGCGTTTCGGAACTTTTGTATGCAAACGGCATAGCCATAACCTTTTTCGGAGCTCCGCCCGGATGTTTTGGATCTGCAGTGGGGCCCCCTGGCGGCCCCTGGCGGCGCCGCCCCCGGAGCGCTCCGCGCGCCGGGGAGGGGGGTCGAGCGCCGATCCGAGAGATCCGCGCGGACCTTTGAAAGTTTTCACACTTTTTCCTCCCTCGGTCCCGGGTTCGCTTGGTCGCTGCCTCGGGCCAGGCAGCGGCAGGGGGGCTGACGGCAAGCACATGCCGCCGCACTGGGCGGTCCAGACGCTGGGCGCTGATGGCGTGACGAAGCCAATCACATGGCCCTTGTCCAACCAGCCCCGATCCGCCAGATGAAAAGACAGAATAGAATGCTTAAGATTCTAACGAATTCAAGCCGAATTCAGGGACACGAATTGCAGCAAAAATGTTTGGCCAAAGTGGCGCAACGGAGGAATCGGCTCGAGCTTGCGCCTGTCTTAGGCACCTGCGTCGAACAGCGCTGACTGACTTAGGGAGGGCTGGCAGGGAGAAGAAAATCTATGGAAGGGGGATGGGGAGGAGGTGGGAACCGATCAGCTACGGATCGTTCGCCCTGGACGCTTCCGCACCCCCATCATGACAATAGCATGGCGCACCAAGTCCGTGACATACGAGTGCGCCGACGGGGGGCGGTAGGGAAGCATCGGTCCCCCTACCATGGAAGGCATTCCGGATCTCAGTGTTGGTTCCGTTTGTGCGGAACCGCCCCCGCTTACTTCCTCCCCCCTTTCACTCCTACCCCCTCTGGCCCTTCCTCTCAACCCTAACTGCCCTCACTCACTGCAACGTGCGAAAGCCTATCCGATAGAACTGCACTGACCCACTGCGATACGCGATACCCTATCCGATGGAGGCAAGTGTGAACAACCGTGGCGGTACCCGCCCCTTCTTCATCACACTTTTTCCTCCCTCGGTCCCGGGTTCGCTTGGTCGCTGCCTCGGGCCAGGCAGCGGCAGGGGTGCTGACGGCAAGCACATGCCGCTGCACTGGGCGGTCCAGACGCTGGGCGCTGATGGCGTGACGAAGCCAATCACATGGCCCTTGTCCAACCAGCCCCGATCCGAACACCCCACTTCCTGACGACCAGTCTCCGGAAGCCCCCCAAGCCGCCACCCTCAAAACCGCCGCTCGACGCAGGAGCGCCTCTGCCGGCGTACCGCGTGACCAGGCTGTGAGTTCTGCCGCGGCCGTCTCGATGTAAATTCTAGCTGTGGCCGCCTGCTGCCACCGGCCGACGACAACCACTTTGTCCTAAGACCCTGTCACGTGCCACAGCCAAGTGGCCCCGCCCCTCCGGAGCCCGTAGGGGGTCACCAAGTCGCCAGACATCCCAAAGAGACTGCACAACCATTTGTAATCATATTTGAATTGCGAAGGAGGTTTGCTGTACAGGGGTTGGTGGTGGTGGCGGGAACGAGCCGCCAGCCGCAGAGTTTTGACGGTAATCGCATCGTGGATGGTGACGTGTTCCACCCCCCCGCGTTTTCGGGAGGTCTTTGTGTCTTTCAAAAAGATGACAACGCGTTGCCCATCCGGGCTAAATTGCAATTGGGCGGGCGTAAGTGAAGTTATCTCAGCAGTGCGCAGAAGACCCAGAAAACCTGCCAACAGCAATGCCGCCAAATCGACTCGGTCAAACGCCATGGCTGCTCCCACAGCTGCGCGCAATAATTCGGAACTGAGAGGAAAAGCGCGCCGGCGCTCAAGGACTCCGTCCCAATTTTTCAGATACTGCCTTGCGGTGGGAACTGCTGACCGCATACCAGGGTAGAAACGCACCAGCCCCGCCACCGTGTCAGTGGCGTATCCGTGCGACTCGCCTTCTTGCCACATGTGGTTGATATATTCCGCCAGAGTGGTGTCTAAAGACATTAACGTTTGTGGAATATCAAGGTTATACGTTCGAAGATAATGGAAAAATCTTGTGACTGCCCGTTTATACCGTTCCCTCGTCTTTGCAACAATGCCTACTTCGCTGAGGTGACGGCGCTTCGAAAGCGCCGCCAGCGCACGCGCCTTAAATGGCATGGTGGGCACGATGCAGGCGGCTCGCGGCGTCCGCGAACTGCAATGCGGACATCGTCCAAACCCCCACTGAGTAGACATCCATTGCAAGCTCGTACGCCATCAATCGCCGACGGGGTCTGTTGAGCCGTTGGCTGGAGCTCCGCCCCTTTGCCACCACAGCACAAGCCACCTGACTGTCAAACACATTGATGAAGCGGAATGTTTGGAAACACGATGAATGGGACTTTCTTCGAACGTAATTTAAATACGACACCAATTCTAAAACGTTGATCCGCCAACGTGCTCTCCAGGCACGAATTTACTGCAGATGGCCATGGGCGCTTGTGGCATTGACCCCTGTTTCGCCACGCACCGCAAGGTGGCAATCTCGGGTGTACCGGCCTATCCGTGGACGCACTTTCGGGGAAGGCTTCTGCCCCGGACTCGGAAGATACAAAATGAGGAAGATTCGTATCTTCCTATCTCTTTCAACGTACGACGACGGGTCCAGCGGAATTTTTGCGCCCCCTTCCCCGGACAACTTCCGCTAGGGACGACGGTGACGACGGAGGCGAAGACAAAGTGGAAGGAGGATGAGGAGGAGGAGGAGGAAGAGGGCAAGCAGGAGGGAGGGAGGAAGGACGACGACTACATACGCCTACGCCCCAAGCGCGGTGGCAGGAACTGCCGAAGGCAAACGAATATGTTGTGGTACCTTCCATGCGTAATTACGCCATGGTACACGACCATTGCCAGGCGAATGCTGGATAAGGGACCGTCTGCGTGAGCTGCTCAGCTACGCTGGCTGCCAGCCAGACGTGTGCCCCTTTTGTGTCGGCCCACCTGAGGAGCTGACGTAAATGTGAACCTTCCCCGCCGGGGACCATTGTGTGAAGTTCCTCCGCAACCGCTGTCGAATCATATGCGGCGCCTGCCGACGATTTGCGCCGTAACGTAGAAATCTGGCCCTGAATCCATCTTGCTCGGTCCGTGGGGACGGCAGGCACTGTCTGTGCCTGGAGCGCGGTGATAGACGCAGCGACAGCAGCCGCAAATCGACTTCGAAACTCGTCCCAACACATGGAATGTCTGTCTGCTCCGGCGGATGCCACCACTTTCTGGTGCAGAAGAGAAGAATTGTGAACCACGCGCCAAGACACCCGCCGGGCGCCGACGCCCGCGAACAGCTCGACTCGGTCGCACCACACGTCAGCGCAACTCTGCAGGTCCAAACTTGCAGGCAAATTCCATAAGAAGCTGTGCCGCGGATGCATCAAGGAGCCAAAGCCCCAGTTGACGATTCTGGACTTCACCCTGCTGATGGCCACGCGCGCCAGGCGATTGGCGACTGAAAGGGCCGCGCGCTCGGTCCGGCTCAGCTGCGGATTGCCATATGGACGCAAAGGGGATCGAAGCCGCCCGGCTTCGCACGCGCACGTGCTCCACGAAGATGCATCACATGCACACGTGAACGTCTGGTTTGGCACCTCCCAATGCTCCCACGCCGTGAAAGCATCGTTGGCCTCTGGCCACGTTGGCGGGATGTGCGCGGCATGCTCGCGGCACGACAACAGCTCCGACGCATCGCAAGGTTCGCGCACTTCGGTGCCTTGGCACGCCAATGCCCACGACAGCGCAGCCTCCTGGCCTGCGGCGCATTCGACAAATCCGTAGAGGCGCACCCCTGCCAGGGGGCACCCTTTGCGACGATGCTCCAACGCGCATTGCAAACTGCAAGTAATAGCCCCGCACTGCGCGGCACACTCGGCGGCGGCCCTCCGGGCCCCTCCGGCCGGAAGTGAAGCTTGGCAGACTGCGCATAAGTTGCAGCGAAGGCTGCCGCCTTCCGCCGTCTCCGACAGCGTCGCGTAGTGCGCTTGCACGCGAGTCCCCCGCCTGGGGTCCAGCACCGGCGCAAACGCAGATGCCTCGGCAGCTCAGCCGCCTTCCTCCGACGCATCGGTGCAAGAAATGGTTCGCTTAATTGGCGCCCGCAAGTTGGAATATGCCAATGGAAGAAGCATGGCGAAAGCCAGAATCTCGTCAACGGCCTGCGGCGCCGGCGTCGTTGGCCCCGTCGCGGCCACTTGGATCGCCACAAACACCTGCTCGAGGACGGCGAACATGGGCCGCCGGAACCTCGCGGCGAAGCACGCCTGGCCAGCCCAGTGCTGCAACGCTCCAGCGCTCCAGGCTGGCTGGCCCGCCAACACGACGCTCTTGAACAGCAGCGAATGGGCTTTTTTGGGGTCGACGGCGAGCCAGCCGAGATCTCCGAGCAAGACGCCGCCTAGGATACCAGCCCGTAAACTGGCGACCAAAGATTTGGCCGGGTTGAGCGGGATCCCGTAATCTTCGCAAACCTTCTCAAAAGCAGCGTGTTCCTGCGATTCCGGCACACTGATCCCTTCCAGGCGAGTAGAAGCTTTCCGTACGAAGTCGAAACCATCCAAACACACGACGCTCACATCGTTTTCGGGCGTTGGTTTGTCTCTGCACAGTTCGGTTTCTGGGTCCACCGCGGCGTGTTCGAAAACTAGGACTCTGATCACGCGCTGCATGATAGCGACGGCCGCCTTGGAACCCATGGCCACACATCGCATGCCCACCCATGCCATCCGTTTTGGGTCTCCACCAAATGCTGATGCAGGAACCTGCTTGGCGTAAGTACTATAGCCCAACCATTGAGGAGGCATGTAAAATATGTTGAAACAGCCCTTCTGGTCCTCTGCGTCGTCCCAGAACCCTTCGCCATCCTCCAGGACGCAAGAACGAAGAAGCGTCGCTACGGGCAGCGTGCGGTCGTCTCCACGGAGCTTGCGGAGATACGCATTGATCGGCGTAAACATCGAGATGAAGCGCAAAAGAACCTCGCCTCCTTCGCTGCTCTTGGGCGGCTTGTCCACGCCCATGGCGCCATTGAGAACGAGCCTGCCGCCGGCATCGCGGAAAATGTCGGATTCGGCAACTTCTGCAAAGATCCCGCGGCGTGCGCCTTCTTTGACAATTTTGTACCATTCGCGGTCCGACGCATAAACTCGCGACACCGGTGGCTCGCTCGGCCACTCATTTGGAGGGAGTAAACATCTGGCCGGGTCCTGGACATCGTCCAGGAGCTCGCCGTCCAGGAATTTCATGACTGGTACTGCGGCGGCCTCCCGGGCGGACGGCCACCCGGGCAGCATCTTGGCGGCGACTAGCTGCCGTCGCACCGCCACCGGCCCACCTGCGTAGTCAAGGCGCCTGGCGCGGAAATCACATTCCACGGCAGACACCCTAGGCGCCGCTACGGCGTGCGCCAGGAACTCGCTGGCCGCTTCCCAGAAATGGGAGACAGATTGGCATTGTGCCTTGCGCAACTCCGTCGCTGTTCCGAGACGAGAGTCCCCGTCGGCGAGGCCTGTCCACGCTGCTTGTGCAAAGAAGTTGAGCACTGTTACCATGCACCACACTGCGGCTTGGCACTTGGACGCCATGATAGCGTCTTGGCCACGCGCGCGCGAGAGCTGCAATGCCTCCTGTTTCGCAGCAAGAGGCGGGATGGGCAGTAAGTCGTCATATGGCTGGGTGCCAGAGAGGGGACCGAGGGAGGCGTATCGTCCCAGAGGTGTATCAAGTGAGCCCAAACCGTCTTCCAGTAACTCCCACACTTGACCCGTAGTCTCCAACTGGTTGGCTTCATCTAACCAAATTTGCTGCCATTGCGAAAAGTCCCTGTTGCGCGAAACTGTACAATCGTGCACGTGCAAAGGTGCGGCCGTGGCCACGCCTTCGGCGCTGGCCACGGCAGGCCGCAAAATGCGGCACCTGGTTGGCAAGGCCGCCGCCGTTGTTGACGGCAGCCTCGCCTCCTGAATCCCGGAATCAACATCCGGGAGCGCCCCGGAATCTACATCCAGAGCGTGGCCTTTTCGGGCTCGCTTCGCACCGTGTCAGGTGCTCACCACTTGCCCGGCTTGCCCTTGCCTTTGCCCTTGGCCCTCTGGATGTAAGCCAGGCCCTTGCCGTCCAGCGGGCTGCCGGTGCGCCCGGGGTCGGATGCCTGGTCCTTCTTGCCGCCCTTGCCGGTCTGGTACTGGTGTTGGTTCTGGTAGTTCTGGGCGTGGTACTGGTTCGGGCGCGACTCCAACTGATGCTCCGCACGGACCTCCGCTCGCATCATATACCGCTCTGACCGGCCGACCATCGAGGCGCCCTCTTCTTCCATCAATTCTAAAAATTTGGCTCTGGCCCAATTGCCGTCCACGCTGGCCGTTTCCAAGGCCTTCAAATGTTGGGCCACAAAGTCCATGGCCCTCTGAGTTTTCCGCTTGGCCATGAGGTCCAAGAGCCGGCACATGAGAGCCATGTCTGCCAAGTTGCGTTTGCCTGCGGCCTGGTGCTTCGGGGCTAGCACTCTGAGGTAGTAGGAGCTGGCTGCCGCAGGGGCCCGGTCGACCTGGGCGTCGGAGTCGCTGGCCGCCTCGGCCCCGGGCATCACTTTGGTGGCCATCTTCATCGAAAGATTGTTGGCCAACTTGCCCTGGTGACGGCGCGCAAACAGCGCCAGCCTCTCCTGAGTCTTCTCCGACCCATTGGAACGACTGCCGGAGCCCGAGGCGTCGGGAAAATCCGCCTCGGAACATATGCTCGGACTCCTAGACTCTGGCTTCGCCTCGCGCCGGCCACCAGCCCGCTCCCTAGAGCGGCATCGGCGGAGTGGAGTCCGGCTTCGGCCCTCACGCTGGCGAGCACCGTCTTCACGCTCTCGCGCTCCAGCGGCCGCCTGGTCACCGCGACCGTCGGCCCCAGGCAGGCGCTCCGGCGCGACGCTCCGGGAGCCTCTCCGGGCCCGTCTCCGCGACCCCGACGCCTGAGGATCGGCCTCCGGCGGGGGGACCTCTGGCGGGGGGAGCGCGCCGCGCCCCCGCTCCCGCGGCGCGGGAGGCGGTCGGGGCTCGCGCGACCGCGGGCGAGAGAGCCATCAACAGGCCCCTTGCCGGCGACGGAGTTCGCCCAAGTCCCGGGCCACTCGTGTGCCCCGGTCGTCATCGTCGTCGGCACCTTTCCACAGGGCACCGGCCGCCAGCTCCGCCGGGGCTGCACCTCCAGCGCGCTCATGCGCCAGCACGTGCTCCTGCACCTCCTCCGGGACGGTGCTGCGGCGGCGGGTCCTCGGGAGGTGGGAGGGGCAATCGGGCCTCCAAGACCGCCTCCAGCATCTTCTTTTTGAGGGCCGGGCGCGATGTCCACGATACCTTGCCTGCTTCAATGTCTTCACACGAGAGCGGACGCCACGCCTCTATGTGTACACAATGCTTTTCGACCTCTTTTTTCCGACATATCCCGTCGCCGTAGCAGCACAAGTGGTACCAACCAGTCTCTGGATGTCCGCCCATACCCATCCATTGGTTGTAGTAGTCATCCTCTGCCACTAAATATTTTGCCTTATATAATCTTCACTCCCCCCAATGGCGAACAATCACCTTGCATCACCTTGAGAATGTATGTTCCCTGACCCTCTCCGGAGTCATCATACGCCGCTGCCTCGAGGAAGGGGCTCCCCAAGACCATTGTCAACAGCTCCCCATCGGGGAGCGCTCCTGCTTGCAACCATGGCTTGGCCATGCTACTCGGAAAGTTTATGCCCAAAATCAGCTTGAACCGAGCAGCTACGGATCGCTCGCCCTGGACGCTCCCGCACCCCCATCATGACAATAGCATGGCGCACCGAGTCCGTGACATTACGAGTGCGCCGACGGGGGGCGGTAGGGAAGCATCGGTCCCCCTACCATGGAAGGCATTCCGGATCTCAGTGTTGGTTCCGTTTGTGGGGAACCGCCCCTGCTTACTTCCTCCCCCCTTTCACTCCTACCCCCTCTGGCCCTTCCTCTCAACCCTAACTGCCCTCACTCGCTGCAACGTGCGATAGCAGCCTATCCGATAGAACTGAACTGACCCACTGCGATACGCGATACCCTATCCGATGGAGGCAAGTGTGAACAACCGTGGCGGTACCCGCCACTTCTTCAATGTTCCTGCGGTTTGTATCTTTCTCCAGCGCTAAGTCGGGCCTGTCCCGCTACAGGTGGAACATTCAAAAATAGTCAAAAAATAGTCCGGGATTATTTTTTGGAATGTTTGGGCATCTCTTGCGTATTTTTGAATATTTTTAATTTTTCGTCCAGAATCCCCCTGTAGGGGGACAGGTTCGACCTAACTCCAGCGTTGGCTTCTCCAGAGGCGCAGTCCACTCTCGACCCAGGAGAGCGGTGCGGTGCCCAGAGTTCCTCGGCCCCCAGAGCCGAACAACAAACAAAAACCTGTGCACCGCACCGAGTTTGAGCGGGGGTATGGATCAGGAGGGAAAAACACAGACACAATGAATCGTCGATTCCCTAGAAAATGTGGCAAAATATGGGAAGTGGGGGGAAGACAAAAACCCAGAACATATGTGAACATATGGGGAATCCTTGTATTGGTGTCTATTTATTTGTGTGTCCCAGGGCCCCTTCAATGGAGTCGGGTATGTCCCTCTACAGGTGGACTATCAACAAGATAATCAAAATAGCTTCTGGGGACGATGTTCCGATTATTTCTGATTCTTATGTCCTTACTTTTATTTGCCGTCCAAAACCCGCCTGTAGGAGGACATGCCCGACCTGAGTCCTAGAGGGAGTC
The DNA here is from genome assembly GCA_963575745.1 of Prorocentrum cordatum. Lineage (NCBI taxonomy): Eukaryota > Dinophyceae > Prorocentrales > Prorocentraceae > Prorocentrum > Prorocentrum cordatum. Next base: position 131,716 of record CAUYUJ010015031.1, read on the forward strand.
CAGACACAGTACGGTGCATGGGCGCCGTGCTCGCAGGAGCAGGCGATAGGCAGCAGCCGGCAGGTGAATGCTCAGGGGTTGCGGCAGGGCCTGGCGCTGACCAGCCTGCATAGGCCCGGCCAGCCAGCCGGGCAGGCGAGCACGGCCTGGAGGGCATGCTCAGGCCGGTGCCGCCCAGTAGCGGCGAGGAGGTAACGCCGCCATTGGAGACGCACGGTGTTGACGAGGACGCAACCCCAGAGCCCCCACCGCCCCTCGCGGCGGCGCGGCAACGGAGGCAAGGAAGGCCCTCCAGTCTACGATCGGGTGGCCCGCACGTGCAAGGCGAGCCACGAGTTGTGCGACCTTGGCCCCGGCACTGCCGCGAGGTTTCGCTGGCGAGGCCCCTGGAAGGGCAGCGAACAGTCTGAGGACCTGAGGTCCCTCACCAGCGGAGCCAGAGTTGATAATGTAATTCATCCTTGAGCATCTAGGGTTAAGTCGGGCCTGTCTCTCTACAGGGAGAGTATCCAGAAATAGAAAAAATAGTCGGGGGACGATTTTTTGATCGTTTCTAAACCCGATGATGATGGAGGGTCGACGATCCAGAATGTCTAGCTTTTGTTGGCGTTCTTGCTTCTTTGGGGGGCCTCCTGGGGCCTCCTTGTGGTCACGGCCAGGTCCGCCTCGAAATTGCCGTCAGGAAGCACCCAGGGAATGGTCGGAGGGTCGCAGCCGTCGTCGAGGGAGGGCGATGAGAGCAATGATGATCAGGAGGAGGAGGAGGAGGAGGAGGAGGAGGAGGAGGAGGAGGAGGAGACGGCCCCGCATTGGGCCGTCAACATGGAGGTCTCAGGCAAGCCGTGTGCCTTGGAGTTGCCCTCGCTCAAGCTGCCCAAGCAGTTCCCGCTAGAGCTCCCCGTCGGTCCTCGCCCGTTAGGTAAGTCTTGGGATGCTGTGCACACCATCGTCGATGATGTGAATAGCGAATTCGACCTGCCGTCTGCCTACCTCTCGTTCTGTGACGCCGCAGAGGACGAGCTCTCTCTCCTGCACGGCCTGGAGACGAGTGAAGCTAGGCGGTGCAGTGGCCGAGGACGTGGAGCCTCGGTTGTTAGGCGGCCAGTTTTACCCAAGTCAGGAGGGTGTTACCCGAAGGCGTCCCCCGAGGCTCGAGCTTGGAGGCTGATTCAGAATCGTTTGCAAGAGTTGCAGTATCTGGTCAGGAAACGGCAGTACGAGTCTCGGGACGCCTTGGGTCTTCGGCGTAAGCTTCTGGATTGGTCGGGGCGACTCAAGCAGGACCCAGTCTGGAACAGCTTCAGAACGGATCTTGGGACGCTGGATATTCACCCCGATCTTAATTTGGATTCATTCATCGTCAGGGCCCAGAGCGAGGCCCACAGGATCGAAAGTATCTTCGCGAAGTCCAGGGCCAAGAACTGGCGGGAGCACGTTGCTCGTTCAGTACAAGGAGGGGGGGGTCTGGCTCACAAAGTCACAAAGATCCCCCAGGCCTGGACCCCTGACGAAAGTGCTGGGGGGGCCCCTTGGGGAACCGATCAGCTCCTGGTGGGCCTCACCCAGGAGTGGCAGGGGATCTGGGGTTGGAAATCGAGTGTAAGTGAGCTGGACCGTCTCGCGGTTATTCAGCAGCACATACAGGCGCTCGACCTCGACCCGACCCCACAGCCTATCGAGTTGCCGCTCCTGAGGAGGACACTCGGCAAGTTCAAGAAGTGGACGGCAGTGGGAGCAGACGGTTGGCACCCGCACGTCCTGAACCAGTTGTCCGACGACGGGCTTCTGGCGTTTTCCACCCTCTTGTGGCAGATGGAGAGGCTGGTCGCCTTCCCGTTTCAGTTGTGGAAGATTGTCATCGGGTTTCTACTTAAACCAGAAGGGGGGCGGCGTCCAATCGGCATCTTGACCACGTGCATGCGCGTTCTCTCGGCCTGCAGGAAGTTAGAGGCTAAGCAGTGGGAGAGGGAGCATGAGAGGGATTGGGTCTACGCCACGCAGGGGAAGAGTTGTGAGAGGGCGGTCTGGGTTCAGTCCGCTATGAACGAGTGGGCCTTTCATCACAACCAGTCTTCTGCCTCAGGCCTGGTTGATCTTCAGAAGGCGTATGAGCATGTCGGACACGTTCGCCTTTTGGATTTCGCGGTGCAGCACAGGTTCAGCCCGCGCAGAGTTGCCCTCCTGGTCACTATGTACAGCGCCCCGAGGGTTCTGCAGGTGGGGCTATTCGTTTCGGAGTGGTTTAGAGTTGCTCAAGGGATCCTCGCAGGGTGTGCGTATGCTACGATGCTCCTCCGTCTGTACCTCACCAGTACCCTTGATTCGGTCATCCCTCTCGCCGTCAACATCTCTGCCTACCTAGTGGTGGATGACTGTACGTTGTCAGTGATCGGGCCAGCCGAGATGGTATTTCGTGGGCTGGCACGAGCGCTCCACGCATTGTGCAGCAAGCTGGAGGATCTAGGACTGACAGTGTCTCCCACTAAGAATAGGATCGTGGCGTCGCCCAGGACCATGGGTAAGGCTATACCCAGCAGGCTTCGTCGGTGGAACTTCGTGGTCGTCGACGGGGTCAAGAATCTTGGGATTGACTTCTCGCGTTCAAGGGCGGCACGCAGGGTCCAGAAGGGTCGGATTCTGAGCGTCAGAAAAAGGATTCGCAGGTTTCGGTTACTCAGCTCGCCGCGAAAGGGGCTCTCTCGGATCTTCAAGGCAGGAGGAGCTCCCGCGGCCTTGTATGGTACCAGAGTAACGGGAATGAGTAATGCGGATCTCTCCTCCCTGAGGGCTGCTGCTGGTTCGGCGCTGTTTGGGCCGTCGGCTGGCAAGAGCCGCACGTTGCAATTTCTTCTCAGCGAGGACCCCAAGTCCGATCCCGTGTATGCGGGCAACGCCTTGCCGCTGGTGTTCTGGGGGCGCGCGATCGTCGAGGGTTGGGTGTCGAGTGATATCTTGGGGTCCCTCTTTGCCAAAGCGTTTGCTAAGTTTAACGGCAGGGCGCGTGGGCCCTGCTCGGCTGTTTTGGCCACCTTGAAGCGCCTGGGTTGGACGCCGCAGAGTGAGTCGAGGTGGGAGGCGGGGGGTGTGCTGGTTGATCTGACGGAGGTCCGCCCTGGCTCGCTTCGAAAAGTTGTCGATTTAGGAACGGAGCTTGCGCTCCTACGGTGCCCCCCTGGGCCCCCTGGTTTGGAAAACCTGGGGGGGGGGGGCCCTCTCCTGGAGCCTATCCGCCAGGCCCAGCAGCAGCTTCGACGTGAGGGTTTCAAGACGGCGGCGCAGCTCCTCGGAACCCATGTCTCTGGGGGGCTCTGGACTCAGGCGCGCCTCTTCGCGGCACGGTCCGTCGACTCGCCCTTGTGTCAGGTCTGCAAGGCGGAGCCAGGAGACGAGGGGCATCGTTTGTTCAGATGTGAATTCAGTGTTGCGGTCAGACGCGAGCTTGACCTGGACGATGTCACGCGTGCTGGCAGAGAATGCGAGCATCATGATCCCCTCCTCCACAGGGGCCTTGTGGACTCTTTGCTGGACCTCCAACCTCCCCCGAGGCTCGATGGGCTCGTGGAGTATGACGGGCCCATGGTGGGAGGGGCCCTCACAGGTCTCGTTGGCATTGACGGGTCCTGTTTGTCGCCCACTTTTCCTCTGGCTTCTAGGGCGGGTTGGTCTTGCGTGAAGATTGACCGCCATGGGAACTCGGAAGGAGCCATATTTGGGCCTCATCCTGGAGTCTTGCAGGAGATCGGAGCTGCAGAGCTCTGGGCCTTTTATATGTGTTTGTGCAATTGTGTAGGCGAGGTAACGGTCGTCACCGATTGTAAGTCTCTCATCGATGGTGTGGCGGCAGGGCCTGAAGCGTGCTGCCGTCCCACGAAGGTGCATTCTGAAGTGTGGTGCAAGATTTGGTTTAAGATCGACGAAATAGGTCTTGAGCAGATTCACTTGCACTGGATGCGAAGCCACGACTCCTGGACTCATGCACAGGCGCAAGGGGTCCCGTGGCTTCACTACAGAGCTAATAAGCTTGCTGATGTTTATGCCAAGAAAGGCGCGAGGTTGCATCCTGTTTCTGAGGAGGTAGAGGAGTTGAGGCCGCTGTTGATGTGGTCGGCCTATTTCGTTGCCCTCTACTCAGGCAGGATTCTCGCGCACCTCGCCGCCTCCTCTTTCCCCGATGCCCTCAAACCTCGGCTCCGTCGTGCTTTCGACCCGCGTTAGCTCGTGTCGGATCCCAAAGGGCATCAGGCGAAGTATTCTGGAGGACGCTGGTTATGCTTGAGTTGTGGCCGTAGTTGCTCGACTCGAGCTAGGCTGGTGCACGACAGGTGCCCTGGGGTCATGGCGAAGCTGGCTCGGGCGCATTGGTCTCACAGGCTTTTGTGCTCGGGAGGTCCTGATGGTCTGGTGTGGTGCAGTGTGTGCGGGGCGTATGCCAGACGGCAGATTCTGGCCCTTGCGGATCGCTGTGCTGGACACCCCACGGACGGCCGAGCACGGGCCTTGCGTCAATTAAAGCAGGGGCTTGACCCCTCCTCCAAGCGGCCCATCCCCCGCTCTAGCCCCGTACAGCCCCCTCTCCATCCCCGCCGCGTCGGGTGGGCTCGGGGGCTGTATGAGGTCTTGGGCGAGAGGCGGGACATGCGCTGGGAGGTTTCGGAGTAGGGAGCCGTGGTGTGCGTGGGCAGTCCTGTGGCTTCCTCGGCGCGTAGTGGAGGCGTTCGGATTGCGGTGGTTCCCTCGGGGGCCGCCGTCAGAGGAGCGGAAAGCGGAAAGAGGGGGAGGAGGGTGGAGGGAGTAAGGAGGAAGAGGAGGAGGATGAGGAGGATGAGGAGGAGGAGGAGGGGGGGGGGGGGAGACGACGAGGAGGGAGGGAGGAGGAGGAGGAGGAGGAGGAGCATGAGGAGGAGGAGCAGGAACAGGACGAGGCGTACCAATGGTTATAATAATACAGAACATAATCAAACTAATATTCATAATAATAGTCGCAATGCGAAGAAGCAAACAAACACGAAACAGAGGAGGAGGAGAAAAGGAGGAGGATGAGGAGGAGGAGGAACAAGAGGAGGAAGGAGAGGGGGAGGGGGAAGGTGAGGGGGAGGGGGAGGGGGAGGGGGAGGATGCATGGATGGATGGATGGATGGCCCTCTCATTGAGCCAGTATGCGGGAGCTTCTGACGCAGTTCCCTTTCAGCTTGGCGCCGCGGCCTGGGGGGCTCGGAAGCGTCCGTTCTGCGACGACCCCGGATGCCAAACAACCAGCGTTGGAGGGGGCGGAGGAGGAGGAGGAGAGAGGAGGAGGAGGAGGAGGAGGAGCAGGCGTTCACTTCTGATTTTCAATGTCGACGTCTTGGGATGGCCGCGCGGCCTCATCTGATGCCGATCCATCCATCTATCCAGCCAGCCAGCCAGCCAGCCAGCCCTCCTCTTCCTCCTCCTCCTCTTCCTCCTCCTCATCCTCCCCCTCCCTCGTCGTCCTCCCCTCTCCCCCGCCTGCTCGTTTAAGTGTCTGGTGCTTGTTTAT
>CAUYUJ010015031.1:142233-194733 GCA_963575745.1 Prorocentrum cordatum
ACCTCGTCAGGGTTTGGCGGTGGACAGATTCAGCGAAGGATCAGTATCCACGAACCCACTGCCCTGACCACGCACGAAGGTCAGCTCGCGCGATGAAGCTGCGCTCGACGAGGAAGGGGCAGGACAATTGGTAGTGTCTTTGCCTTCGGGGCCCGGCGATATGCCGGATCATCCGGCCCGCCCGCCCCGTCCTTCGCTCCAGGATCGGGGGAGCGTAAGACCCGGGTTTGCCAGGACTCGGGTTCGCCATCGTTTTTTGACGACCGCGACTCGGATTTTGACGAGGAGGAGTTTCGTGGGATGTCTGCAGCGGGAGGCCTCGTCAAAATGCAGGCTCGGCCTCGTCCTTTTTTGACGACCTCGTCGGGGATTTCCGAGTCCCCCGTACCCGGGTCTTACGTCTCCCCGATGGTTGCGCGGGTCCGGGGAGGGTACGCAGGGGCAGTTGTTGGTGCACTCGGGCGTGCGCGGGGCTGCCCAGAGCGGAGAGGTGAGGTCCTCGGCCGGCCCCTCCCCCCCCCCCCTCGGAAGACACTCGACCCAGGGAAACGCGCAAAACCCGGGAAACCACACCGCGAACCCAGAACCGAAAAAAACCCGAACCCGAGAAACGACGCACACACGGACCCGAGAACCCAGAGCCACGACCCAGAGACACCCAACCCACACCAACAGGGGAAACCCAGACACGCACGTCGAGATGCTGAAGACACGCCTTCTCCTCCTACTCCTCCTCCTCTCCTACCCCTCCTCCTCCTCCTTCGGGAGGAGGGGGAGCCTCCCATCGCCGAAGACAAATCAGCGAGCGAAGACCGGTATAAAATAAACTTTTTCGCTGTCGGGAGCGCCTGTCCCTAGGCGTCTGGACAGTTTATACCCCTACGGTGCCACCGTAAGGGTATAAACCTTCCAGCCGCCCAGGGACAGGCGCCCCCGACGACAGCGAAACAGTTTATGTTATACCGTTCTTCGCCCGGTAAAAAAAACGACGATCTCAAGAGGAGCAGGACGGATGGAGAGAAGGACCGAGGGGGGGGGCCTGGAGGAGGCAGGAGGAGGAGGAGGCAGGAGGAGGAGGAGGAGGAGGAGGAGGAGGAGGAGGAGGAGGCGGAGGAGGGGAGGAGGAGGAGGAGGAGGAGGAGGAGGGAGGAGGAGGAGGAGGAGGGGGGGGGCGGCGCGCGCCCCAGGCGGAGGCCGTGGTGCTGCCCATGACGCCCAATCTCATGCCAGGGGGGGGGGCTCCCAGCGCAGGCAGTCGCCGCGGCCGCTCCCAGAGCGTTCCGGAACGCTCTGAGAGCGCTCCGGAACGCCCTGGAGCGATTTATCCCGATCCTAGCCCTGTTTTAGGCAGGGGCGATGTTTGGCGGCGCGCAGCGGGGGGTAGGGTCAAGTCGGGCCTGTCCCTCTACAGGAGGAATATCCAAACACAGTTAGGAATATAGTCTGGGGGCGATTCTTTGACTGGTTTCCACTATTTTGAAGCATGTGTTTGATCATTTCGGATGTTCCTGTCCAGAATCCGCCTGTAGGAGGACATGCCCGACCTAAGGGTGGGGTGAGGGGGGAAGGCTTCTTTAGAAGAAGCAGCCTCCTGCTGAGAAGCCTTCCCCCCTTCCCCCCGCCCTTGGTGCGCGCCGCCTCATATTCCTCATGTTCCCCCTGTGCGCGCCGCCAAGATATCCTGCCCCTCCTGTTCTCCCTTTCCCCCCCCCTCCCCTCCTCTTCCCCACCCCGCCCCTCCTCTCCACGATTATACTCGGCAGGACTGCTCCTCTCTCAGGGCCCAGACTCGTCAGGGGGACGGGGGGGTGGGGGGCGGGGTCGGGGGCAGCTCCCTCCCGGTGCGTGCCCCGTGGACCCACGTCCGAGCTGCCCCGGACCCAACCATTCCGGAATCGTCGGGGCCCGGGCCGGTCAGGCTGTGGCTCCTGGTTCGTGCCTCGGGGGCCCAGACCGGAGGCACCTTGGACGGGAGTTCTCTGGGATACTCTCCCAAACGTTCCTCTCTTACCCCGGGGCCGTCTCTTCGTGACCCCGCCTTTCCCGCGCACCGTTCTCTCTCACCGGCCCCACATGTCCATACGTGGTCTATTCGGAGGTGTCTTTGCTCAGTCGGAGGGTTTTGACATGCTTCAGGCCGTTCCGGAGCCGTGCTGCCGCTGCAGCGTGAGCCCCGCTTCAGGGTCGGCGCGCCGCTCCCGTCGTTCCGTGTGCTGCTCCTCGCCGCAGCGGAGGCCGCATCTCTGCCGAGCCCTTCCTCGTCGTCGTCGCCCCCTCATTTCCCGTCCTCCGTCTTCCGCCGGTCCTCCTCCTCCTCATCCTCTTCCTCCCCCTCCTCCTCTCCTTCTCCTCCTCCATCTCCTCCTTCTCCTCCTCCTCCTCCTCCTCCTCCTGCTTCTCTTCCTCCCTCTCCTCTCCTCCTCCTCCTCCTCCTCCTCCTCCTCCTCCTCCCTCCTCCCTCCTCTTCCTCCTCCTCTTCCTCCTCTTCCTCCTCTTCCTCCTCCTCCTCCTCCTCCTCCTCCTCCTCCTCCTCCTCCTCCTCATCCCTCTTCTTCCCCTTCCCGTTGACGAGCGCCCGGCCCCGTCAACAGACACCCGACCCCCCGCCCCTCCCCGCCCTCGGGCGCGGGCGCCTCCCCCCTGGCCCGTGCCCTACCGCGGTCTGGGCCTCGAGGCCAGCGGCCGCCGCCGCCGCCCCCGCGAGCGCCGCGCTGGAGAGGCCCTCGGACGCCCCCGCGGAGGCCCTCGGGGTGGCCCTCCTCGCGGAGGCCCTCCTCGGGGGCCCACGCGGAGGCTTCCGGAGACCCTCGGAGGCCCTCGGAGGCCCTCGGAGGCCTTCGGGGGCCCCCAGGGGCCCTCGGAGGCCTCCGAGCTTCTGGAGGCCTCTGGAGGGCGCCCTCTCGGCGGTCCCTGGAGGCATTCGGCCGCAGCCGCCGTCGCCGCCGTAGCCGACATCGCCGTCGCCGTCGTGTTCGACGCCCCTTGGGTCGCTCGCCTCCTCGCGCGCTCGCCTCTGCGGGTCCTCGCTGACGTCCTTGAGGAGGAGGAGGAGGAGGAGGAGGAGGAGGAGGAGGAGGAGGAGGAGGAGCTGTCGATGTTGGAGGAAGCTGATGCGTGGATTCCCAGTGGGGCCGCGCTCCAAAACGACAGGATGCTTTTCGTCAGGGTAGCTTGTGTTTCTCTTTGCTTCGCGCGTCGCGCGGCGACTGCCCGCGCCCGTGTGAGAACCTGCTGCATCCGGGGCGCTCTGGGCTTCCCCAGCGCCGCACCTCGCGCGCGGGCCTTTCTGGGCCGGGTTTCCTGCGAGGGTCGCGCGCGGCCGCGCCCGCACTGCCGCCATGGGGGGTCTCGGGCCGGACGAATGGGGGGGATTGGGAAAGCGGGGGGGGGCGCCAAATTTGCTGCATGCAGCATGTGTCGAGGGGCCCCTTCCTCGACGCATGGCCGCCTCCGGCGCCGGGAGGCGCGGGGAAAAAGTCAGCTATACGTGAGCTGAGTCTCAACCTCCCCCCTTTGCTATCCCCCGCTTTCGCCTGGCCCGAGGGTCGATCGTCGGGGGCCTCGGCGGGTGGACATATGGATATCTCCGGGCCCCGGGCCCGCGGGGGCGGGGGCGGATGGCTCCTCGTGGCCGCGGGCAAGCGCAGCTTGAACGGCCGGTCGGGATGGCGACCAGGCTGTGTCCGGGGAGGTGGTCTCGGGCGCAAGTGCGGGTTTTTGTCAGAGGTGTCCTTGGCCCAAGGAGGGGGAGGGGGATGAGGAGGAGGAGGAGGAGGAGGAGGAGGAGGAGGAGGAGGAGGAGCAAGAGGAGGAGGAGGAGGAGGAGGAGGAGGGAGGAGGAGGAGGAGGGAGGAGGAGGAGGAGGAGGAGGAGGAGGAGGAGGAGGAGGAAGAATGAGCCCCTACGATTTCCAAAGATGCCCCCACGGCCTCCGTAGCACCCCTGGCGAGGCCCAGAGGGCCCCTGGAGGCGCCAAAATGGAGCGAAAAGTGATGCGACCTTTGGGCAGGGACACACGTTTGACAACACTCGACAAAAGGGTGGGCCGGCTCCGCTATCTCGCGGAGCGAGACACGGTTGGGAATGTCGTCTGCGTCTTAGGCATCCGGGGGCCGTTTTCGGTTTCCATGCCAATCGGCGAACGATGAAAAGTCGACATTTCGGATTGATAATGTATCCTTCACCTTGCTGTTTTTACAAGCGGTTTCCGCCATTCCGCGGATCCGCAGAATAAGAGGGAAGTGCAGGAAGCGGAAGAGCAGGATTTGGCAGGAGCATCTAGATTTGGGATTGGGTTTGGCTCTTTGGAGGGAACTAGCACGCAACACTCCCATTCAGTGAGTGTTGGGGATATGGAATGGAACCGTGTAGGGTCTTTCTGCGGTCCTTCTTGGCTCTCTTGGGGCTCTTGGAGCTCTCTTGGGGCCTCTTGGGACCTCCGTGGTGCCATCGCGGCGGCTCTTGGGGCTGCTTTGGAGGGTCTTGGGATATCGTTTAATGAGGGGAGGCCCTGTGCCATCTTGGGGCGACCTCGGGTTGGGTTGGAGCGATATGGGTGCCGTCTTGGAGGCCGGCTGGGAGCCTCAAGGGCAATTGCATACAATTTTGCCGAAATCTTGCGCTCCTTGGGGGCTCTTTGGGGGCTTCCAGACAGGAAGCAATGGTAGCAACCAAGACGCTGAAAGCAGGAACAGAGTGGCTTCGGAAAGGGCTCGACGTTCGTTAGGTCCTTCTATGGCTGTGTCTCCAGCGCTCCTTTTCCACGCAGGCGGCTTTGGGGCAGAAAAAGGGTTCGTGGCACATCTAGTGTCCCTTACTTCAGCAGCCAGACTGTAAATTCGGGGAACAGATGATGACATAAGCAGAAACTTTCTGCGGTCCGCACGGATTTTTGGTGGTTCGTCGCAGGGGCCTCCGTGCGGCGCCTCCGGCGCCGCCGCGCTCCGTGCGCGAGGGAGGGGGTCCAGCGCCGATCCAAGATATCCGCGCGGACCTCCGAACGTTCATGTATATGTCATTACTTGTTTCGCGATAGTTGTTCCCCTTCAGGGATGAAATTGAGGGTCCGATTTCACCCAGGATGCGTCACTGATGCTGCAATGGTGCACCTCCGTCCCACGCCCCCTTCTGATCTGCGCCCCATATATACATTCGTTTCCACTGCAGGGAGCGCTCGCTTGAAATTATAACCAGAGCTCCATTCTGAAAAGGAGCCCCCATCCTCATCAACGCCGCCAAGATGAGCGATCACACGGTTTATGGAATTGCCCAGCGCGAGCCCCATTCTGGCGTGGAACTGCCCTCGCTCCGCGCACCTGTTGGACATAGTTCAGTATTAGGCGATCTGCTGCGACTGAATCTCAAACGAGATGAATGTCACGAAAACGCGTCGCCTTCCATCCGCTCAGTTGTTGCAACTTTTCAGGACGCATGTGCGCGGGAATAGAGCGAACGGCACACTTTAGAAATTGAGTGGCCTCCTTCCGTGAAGCTGTTTAATTGTGTGAAGGCGGATATGCGCCGTGTCAAGGTGGCAGCCACATTTTTGAAAATTGCCGCCTTCCATCGGTACACATGCTTGCTAGACGAATGCGCTCGGCATCGAGGCAAGAGAGGCATTGCCGTAATGGGCCGCCCTCCATAAGGTGTTGGGATCTTCGATCTTCAGGATTACATGTTGCGAGGGATTCGCATGCCAAGCGCCCAGCCAGTCTTTTGTACCGACGCTTCCAGTGGAGCTCGTGTAAAAGAAGAGGGCTGGCGGAGAAGAGACGACGGGTGGGGAGGAGGAACAGGAAGAGGAGGAGGAGGAGGAGGAGGAGGAGGAGGAGAGTGCAGCTGCCCGGGAACAATGAGCATGATCACACGACATGGAGGAGGGTGGGGGTGGACGGGGAGGTGGAGTGTGTGTGGGTGGGGAAGGAAGAGGGAAGGAGAAGGAGCAGCAGCAGCAGGGGCAGGACGACGGCTGAAATGGGCGCGAGAGTGGGAGGGGTAAGAGGAATGAGTGAGGAGCAGGAGAGTAGCAGCAGGAGGAGGATCAGGAAGGGCAGGAAGTCTCGTCGCGAAGTTGCCTCAGCCAGAGTCGTGAAGTTGCCTCAGCCAGAGTCCTGCTTGCCCGCGCCCTGCGGCCTCGACGAAGCGGCGGTCTCGCTTCGCCCACGGGTAGCGTGTGAAAGTGTGAAGGGACAATTCCTATAGAGCATATTGTCGCATTGGTAGCTGCGTGGCCTATGTTGCCGAAAGCCTGTCTGCTTTCATCTGTACCCAAGAACCCCGAGCGGCATCACTGTACTTTGAGGGTAGCGGCGTGCTGTCGCACTACATGACATGAGGCAGCCGAACAAACATGGTCTGTTCCAAATAGGGGCAGAAGGATCAGCTGTAGCATCGGCGTCAGCACCGTCTGCAGTGGAGCAGCAGCAGGAGCGGGAGACGACGGCTCAGGCGTACGACCGTGGTGGCAAGGAGCTGGTCTCGGAGACTTTCATCAAGGCCTGCGTTTGTGAATATCGTTGCCCTACGCCTCCACCATCCCCTCCTTCCACCCTGCGAGCGCAGCAGTATTCATCATCGTTTGATGCATGTCAACCCCGACTGTGACAGGGCAGCTTAGCTCTCCCACTGTGCCCACTCTAGGTGTGGATGGGTGCTGGGAAATCCGTAGGAGACACCACACATCCCCACCTGGGGGAGGAGGTCGACCAGCAAATCCAAGGTTTCCCCGATGGGGGTGGGATAGTAGAGTAGAGGTTTCCAGAAGTGCGTGTATATATATATATATACACATACACATATATGCGTGCGTACATGTATACATGTACAGATTCGATCTTCTAGACTGCGAGACAGAATACGTATTGACTGTTCCAGCTTCTTCTGAGGCTTGCGGGTCGCAGCGATCTCGCCGCTGTCATTCTCCGCATCCCCGGCGTTTGCCCCCAGACCCCGACTCGGGCGCTGCGTAATGGGGGGGGGGCGACACATGGGGGGGCGAAGAAAGGCACACCTTTCGTGCCCTGAGGGACCTCCTGTAGCCCAAGAAGTGGCACGAAAGGTGCACGCTTCTCCTCCCCCCATTGATCGCCCTTCCACGAAGCTCAAGTCGGGCCTGTCCCTTTAGAGGAGGAGTACTTGAGAATAGTGTGAAAATAGTCTGGGGACGATATGTCTGGTATGTTCAGAATGTGTTGACGATAGATGGGCTATTGTTTAGATTTGTCGTCCAAAATCTGCCTGTAGGGGGACACGCCCGACCTAACACTCAGCAACGTCTAGCCGACGAGTTCTGGTGGTACCCCCGAGGGCAGCGCAACGACCACGGCACCATACAGGGGGACGCCTTGGCGCCCTCCGCGATCGAGCACAGATGCGCGTCTCGATAGGACGTGGGCGACAAAATCGGCGCGGGGACGCACCGAACCCACCAGACGCAGCTGGCACCATCAGAGGAGGAGCACGGGCCACCGCCACCAAGAACCCATCGTTGAGGGGCGGGCCCCTGGGTGGTGGCACGCCTGAGCGTCATCTTGCATTGGGGTGACGCTCGGGCGTGCCAACGCCCACCCCACTGATGGGTTCTCGGTGGTGGTGGTGGTGGTCCGTTTTCATCCTCTGGGCACGATCAGCGGACTCGAGACGAAGTTCGATTTGCATGAGCTCGTGGCCCTTCCACCTGCGAGCTTCAGTGCGGCACCCAGGACAGCTGCGTGTGCAATGCGCGATCCGACTAATTGTTGACGCTTAGCGCATCCCCACCAGCCCATCCAGAAACGATGCCCAGGGGAGTTGAGGTGATCAGGGCAGCATGCAGAAGAAAAAAGAGCGGGGTAAGCCGTCCGAGGTGGGGGAGAGAGGAGGGAGGAGGAGGGAGGAGGAGGAGGTGGAGAAGGAGGAGGAGGAGAAGGAGGTGGAAAGGGAGGAGGAGGAGGAGAAACAATGGACGAAGATAAGAGCCTCCTCGGATGTCTCGTGGGAGTTTTTTGGAGCTCTCTTGGAACGTCTGGGGGGCATCTTGGGTGCCTCGGGAATCATCTTGACGTCTCTTGGGGGCCTCTTTGGAGCCTCTTGGCGCCTCTTGGGGCCTCCTTGGCTCCTCTTGGGGCCTCTTGGGGTCCTCTTGAGGCGCTCTTTGGGGCCTTGGGAGCACCACTCTCGGTGCCATCTTGGAAGAGCTCGAGCAAAGAAGGGGGGGTCCCCAATCCCCCTCCACCCTTGGAAGCCCCCAAATCGCCTCTTTGGCCCCTCCTGGAGCGCTCTTGGAGCGCTCTTGGGGCCTTGGGGCCGCCTTGGGGCTCTCTTGGGCCCCTCTTGGGGCCCTCTTGGGGCCCTCTTGGAGCCATCTTGAGGCCTCGGAAGGCCGTCGGACGCGAAAAGGCGAGAAAGCCAACACCAGTGACTTGCCTCGGTTTTGGAAGGATGTTGGCTTCTTCGGGGACTCCTTGTGGAGCTCTTTGGCCACTTCGAGCCGTCTTGGAGTGGGGCCTCTTGGAGCATCTTGGGAGCCATCTTGAATCATCTTTGGATATCTTGAGCCATCTTGGAGCTCATCTTGTGCTCTCCGAGGTGTTCTTGGAGCCATGTTGGGCCATCTTGGACGCTCCGACCCCTCGCGGGACCCCCTGTCAAGGTCCAGGGAAGGGGGTAGGGGGAGGGGAACACCCCTCCCCGAAGGGGAAGAGGGAGGGGTGGAAGAGGAGGCACGCTAGACCACCTACGCCCTGAAGAGCTGGTGGGACTCTTCTGAGGCGACACAGCTGCAACTCCCAGGACCTCATGAATGTGGCGTTAGTTGCGCATCTGGCAGCGCCCCAGGGAGGGGAGGTGTAGATCCGGAGCCGCGTGAGGCGTCGGCCCGCTGGACCTTTGGGAGCCCACCACGGTGGCGACAGCTGCGCAGCTGGCAGCACCCAGGAGGGGAGGTCTAGCTGCTCCCAGGTGCCTGGGAAAGTGGTGACAGTTTCGCAGTGGGGATCGCCCGGGGAGGGGTGGTCTGAGGCGTCACTCCGCTGCGATCCTCAGGAGTTCACGCAAACAGGCCCAGGCAATTGCGCACTTGGCGTCGCCCAGGGAGGGGAGGTAGTTTGGATCCGCGTAATACGTCACTCCGCTGGACCTCTCAGAAGCTCACCAACGCAGCGGCAGTTGTTCAGCTGGCAGCGCGCAGCGAGGGGAGGTTTAGTTTTGATCCGCGCAAGGCTTCAATTTGCTGGGCCTCCCAGGAGCTCACAAAAGGAGCGGCAAAAGCGCAGCCGACAGTGCCCTGCGCAGTTGGCGGCGTCAGGGGAGGGGACGTTTGGACTGGATCCGCGCAAAGGCGCTTCTCCGCTGGTCCCCCCTGGAACTCACGAACGCGGCGATGCTCCTACAGTCGCCGTGCCCCGGGAGGGGCGCTCTACTCTGAATCTGCTTGAGGCCTCACTCCGTTCGGCCTCCCAGGAGCCCACGAAACCGGGAAACTGCCCAGCAGGCAGAGCCCCACAGGGAGGGACGGTCCAGCTTGGATCATCGTAATTAAGTCGTCACTCCGCTGGACCTCCCAGGGGCCCAGGAAAGAGGCGATAGCTGTTCAGTTGGCAGCCCCCCCACTAGGGAGGAGAAGCCGAGTATGGATCCGCGTGAAGGCGTCTCCCCGCTGGACCTGCGATGCGCCCACGAAGCTTACGACGGCTGCCTAGCGGGCAGCGGCCAGGGAGGGGACGTCTACTTAGGATCCGCGTAAGACGCCACTCAGTCAGACCTCCCAGGAGCTCATGCATTGCCGAACGTTGCGCAGTTGACAGCGTCCAGGGACGGAGTGGGATGGTACGCGAGGACAAGTCGATGGGTCAGCGAAGAGGACGCGAGGAGGCAGCGTGGAGGAGAGGGGTTTGGAAGGGGAAACGAGCAGCAGCAGTGTTTCACGCAAATCGAGTACTCGGTACGAGAGGGTTGTGATACACATGCTTCTTGAACCCATGGCGTGTATATATATATATGGATACAATAGTTGCCGCACTGTTGCTTTACATGTGATGTATACTTGATCAGTGTGTGCGTGCGTGCATTAGCTTTGGGGTGCACATTAGCTGTACATGTGACGTGTGTATGGTAGTTGACTGCTTGGTGGCGCAATGTGCCTACGCTCGTGCTGCGACTATGAGTGTTACTGGTGTGTGTCGTTGGTGTAGGCGGATCCCGTATGTATGCAACAGGTGAGAGGTTATGTTGTGAGCGCGTGACGTCATGCGTGTGTTTGGGTGGCCACGCTTGGGTCAACCTATTGGCATCGATGTGCGATAGTGACGCCTTGCAGCTCATATGAAACTGGCGTATCTCATTGGCGGTGTCTTGTTATCGGAGTATGCTCGTGATGCCCAGCTGCTGTCTAGCGTTGAAGCATTGTATTCATGCCTGGTATCAGTTTCTGTTCTTGATGTGAGGCATTGGGGCCTGGCATCGATGTATTGTATGGTGGACTGTTGTTGGCTTATGTCAAAGGCGTCGTGTATGCCTGTCTATTGCCGATGCGTGTCCTTGATGGTTCATGCATATTATTTGTGTATGGTATGGGGGCGTGCGAGTTTTCTGTGGAACGCTGGAAATGTTGCGTGGTGCCTGTCGGGACTGGCTCTAATGTGGCAACGCTTACATGTCATCGGCAGCGGGCGCGCGACGGCGAAACCGCACGCTCCTGGGCGGGGTGGGCTGCCTGGCCCTTATCGGCGCTGAGCGTGCCATGTGTGGGTCGACGCAGACCCATCCTGAGCCTATCCTTCCCTGACGTTGCCCCTGATCACGGGGGTCCTCCGGGGGTTCCTCTCGGTGTCACGGAGGGTGAGCAGGAAAAGAAGGGAGGGAGGAGGAGGGGGGAAGAGAGGGCGGCAACGACGAGGAACGAATAGGATCCAGAAATGCGGCCTGGGCGGCCGATTGGGACGGCTGCGAGCTTCCCGGAAGCGCACTCCACGGGGCGCAGCTGCTGGGCCTCCAGGCCTCACAATGGGGTCAGAGCAGATTAGGTTCCGAGGATCGCGCCGCAGCGCGGATGCATCGGCGATGCGGTGCGACGTGGGAGCGCCCGATGTTCTCCACGCCGACGTCGCCGAGGCTTCGCCGACGTCGCCGATGCACCGCCGATGCATCGGCGATGCCGCGCGATCCTCCGACCCGTCAGCTCGGTCCCTGTGTGGGAGGCCTCCACGGGCAGCCCCCCGAGGACCGATCGCCCCCCAGAGCTCCCGGGCGGACGGCTCGAAGGGTCGTCCGGAAGCCGCGCGAGGGCAGAGCCCCAGGGGGGGGTCCCCCCCCGCGCGCGCGCGGTCTGCCCCCTCGCCGCGCCGAGAGTCGGGGCGCCTCCTCGCCCGCGCGGCGGCAGGCGATGCCGAAGAAGGACGGGGAGCCGTGGCGGCGGGTGCGGCGGCGGCGGAGGAGGCAGCGGCGGAGGAGGAGGCGCGTGCGGCGGCGGAGGGCAAGGGCGGCGGGGGAGGTGGTGGAGCAGGGGGGAGGGGGGAAGGGAGGAGGGGGGGAGGGGAGGGAGGGGGGAGGAGGAGGGAGGGAGATGAGAGGGGCTTGCAGGGACAGAGGGCAGGAGTGGAGAGGAAGAGGAAGGACGAAGGAGGAGGCGGAGGAGGAGGAGGATTTTGCCGCTGCACGCTCTCATGTCTGGGGGTGCAACCAGGTGGCCGTCGAGAACGGCCAAATACCACCTCTACGCGCTGGCAGGGCCGCGCGCAAGACAGCACCCAGCCTGCAGGCGGCTGCAGGCCACATGCCGCCAACCAAGTGACGGCGGCGCCGATGCCTGCACAGACCGAGCTACACAGGCCACACCACGACAGGGCCTGCCCCCATAGGAGACTATGCCCACCACGGGTCGGCAGAAGGGCCGCCCGAGGAGCCACAGTCGGGGAGTCCAGAGCCTGAGCTCCCCCGTGCCTCAAAGCGCGTCAGAACACGATGCGTCCGCCTCGCTGGGCCCACCGGAAGACCTGCGACCCTGCGGGCAGCCAAGCGGACGAAAGCCAAGCGGGAGCAGCAGTGAAAAGGACGGCACGAGACCCCAGATCGAGCCTGCTGACAAGCTCGGCGTGAACGATTGCGGCGCACAGCTAAATGCAAGACTTACATGTCAAGCGAACACATTCAAATAGCTGGCGAGCTGCCTGAACATACGACAGAAAGTGAGACGGAGACGCAGGCAGGCTCGAACCCCAGCGCCGCCGACAGCTCCATCTAGACAGACTGCGACAAGCTGCCCCTCTGTGCAACTGCCACCGCAGGGGGAGAATTACTTCAGGCGCCCCGCGGCCGTGCAAGCAGAGGGGAGTGGACAAAAGCCAAGCGGGAGCAGCAGTGAAAAGGACGGCACGAGACCCCAGATCGAACCTGCTGACCAGCTCGGCATTCCTTCTGTGCAACTGTCGCCGCAGGGGGGGAATTACCTCCAGCGTCCCACGACCGTGCAAGCAGAGGGGAAATATAGACACAGGTGCAGCAGTGCAGAGGACGGCCAGCGGCCCAGGATCGAAACCACAACACCAAGGCCAGCACACTGAGCCTACATGACGAGTAGAGGCGGCCTGCACTGAAAGGGCCCGAAGTGTCACCCTAAAAAGGGGCGGAGTTTAGCGTGGCCCTCTGGCCCTCGCGATTTGCCCGCCCTGGAGGCCTTGCGGAAAACAGACGCCAGGAGGCTGGGCCAGCCAACGATCAAACAAAAAGGCGCGCCACGCTAAGCGCATCTGTATCCAGCCAGACTGAGTCTAGCTTGGGATGCTTGCCCGAGGTAATGCGCTGCCGAAGTTTTTTCCCTGACTTGATGCTGTGGGCCCCCCCCAGGGCATGGCTTGTGAATGTTGCGGACGTGCCCCCCTGAGGAAATGGCCTTGCACTATGGGCACACCACGAGCGAGCTGCCATCTGAGCAGCGCAGGGATACGAAATGGTGCCTTAGATCCTAGAGCTGATTCCTCAGGAGCTTGACCTCGCAATGTTGGTTAGGATGCTCTCTTGGAGCCGGGAGAGGCCTGTGAAGGCGGTATTCGTTTGCCCCCCTCCCCGTAGTGGCAACCAGGTGTTTTCCGTGGTCCGAGCCAGCGGGCGTGGAGTCAACAAGTTGTGGCTCTTTTCTCGTGGGCCAGGCTTTGTTGGTGCTCGTGTTGCTGTTCCCTCTCGTGCTGATTAATGTCGCACTGCTTGTCGCGCTGCTCGACGCATTCGTGGATGTCCACTCGTGGATGTCCAAACTCCGTTGCGGCGGTAGTCCTGGAGGCAATTCTGCACCTTTTGCTCGCCACGCGGCTCGCCGAAACCATGAATGTCTGATTTGTCATACTACGCTGTGGGAGGCATTGCTCAAAGATTCCTGTTTGTCACTCTGCTCGTGTTGCTCGTGGATGCCCAAATTAAGGTGCTACTTTCCGTCATGATACGGCTTCCTGAGGTGCTGTACAGATACATAGCGAGTGCATCGTGCTCGTGCTGCTGGTCACTGTCGTGCTCATCACCGCCGTGCTACTGTCATCCGTCGTGCTGCTCCACGCGATGGCTCCCGGAACTGGACGCAACACGTGGATTTGCCAGCGTCCTGCTGACCCTCCTCCACCTCCTCGTGCTGCTCCATGGCGCGCTGCTTGCCGTCGTACTGGCGTCCTGGTGCGAGCGTCTCTGCATTGAGTGTTGCAAGTTATATATATATATACATATATATGTATATATATATATATACATATATATATATATATATATATATATATATATATACATATGTATAGATATAGAGAGAGGGAGTGAGAGAGAGAGAGAGAGAGAGAGAGAGATCACGGGGGGGCAGGCCTGGGGCCCGAAAGCAGCTGCCTCGACCCTCCATGGGAGTACCTGGGCTCATGTTCCCTGTGTTTTTACAAGGTTTCGGCGCCCTGGGCCTCGGAGGCCGCCGCGATGGTCTCGGACATGTTCCAGATCTTCGGCGCGAGCTCCAAGACCACTCCGCAAAGGGCTCCAACAGTTTCCATGCCAGCCCAAGAGGGTTCCAAGACGGCTCCAGGAACGACTGCAGGCTTTCATTTTTCATGTGTTGTTGCAAGGTTGCGTGGCCCCGGGCCTCCGAGGTCGCAGCGGTGGGCCCAGACGTCTTGAAAGCCCACGGACATAGCCCCAGGTCTATTTCCCAGAGGCCTCCAGCAGGCTCCAGGCTAGCCCAAAAGGGCCCCAAGATGGCTGGAGGAGCGGGTGCCGGCCTTCTTCTATTATGTGTTTGTACAGGGTTTCCGCGTCCTGGGCCTCGGAGCCCGCCGCCATGTGCTCAAAATTTTTGAAGACCTTCGGATAGAGCTTCATGACCATTCCTCAGCGGGCTCCAACAGGCCCCAGGCCAGCCCAAGAGATCCCCAATACTCAAGACGGCTCCAGGAGGAGCCCCAGCGCGAGGTCACGGAAGCAAAACCCCAAGTTTGCGTTCGAAAGGCTTCCCAGGAAGGAGCAGCAGAGGAGGAGCAAAAGCAGCAGGAGCAGGTGCTTCCGCACAAAAGCTAGCACTCGGAAGAAAACGGCCTGGAGGGCGCGGTAGCAGGGATCTGCGGAAAACGAGGATGATGATGATGATGATGAGGAGGAGGAGGAGGAGGAGGAGGAGGAGGAGGAGGAGGAGGAGGAGGAGGAGTTGGAGGAGGAGGAGGAGGAGGAGGAACACCAGTGCTTCTGCCGAACGCGTTCTCGCGAGACTCGTCTCGAACGCGCTGGCGAACGAGGGCGCTGAGACCGCAGGAGAGGAGGAAGAGGAGGTGGAGGAGGAGGGGGGGGAGGAGGAGGAGCAGGAGGAGGGGGGGGAGGGGGAGGAGGAGGAGAAGGCGCCGATGCGCAGGAAGAGGAGGATAAGGAGGAGGGGCTACAGGAGGGGGGCGCGGAGAACGCAGCAGCTGTAGCAGGGCGCGGCAGCAGGAATCTGAGGAAGCCGAGGACGAGGAGGACGAGAACGCATTCCGGGAAGACTGAAGCGCAGGGGGACGAGGAGGAGGAGGAGGAGGAGGAGGAGGAGGGGCAAGAGGAGGAGGACGCGGAGGGTGTAGCCGCAGTAGCAGCAGCAAGCTGAGAAGAAGGACCAGGAGGAGAAGAGCCTCGGTCCTCCTACCGAGCGCGTTCCGGCAAGACTCTTCCAGAACGCGCGCGATCAGGAAAAACGCGCGGATAACGGATGACACCCATCAGCGGCAATGCGAAGACAAGCAGGCAGAGCAAGAGCCAGACGACGATGCGGCGGAAGGCGCGGGCGCAGGAGGCCAGAAAGCGGGAGCACGACGGGGGGGGGGGGTGAGGCGGACGAGCCAGAGCAGGAGGCGGAGGAACACATGATATTTCATGGGGCAACAGCAGGGGCAGGAGGAGGAGGAACAGGAGGAGGAGGAGGAGGAGGAGGAGGAGGAGAGGAGGAGGATGAGGAGAAGGCGCCGACGCGCAGGAAGAGGTGGAGGAGACAGATATGGTCGGCGAGAAAAAGGAGGACGCGCGCCAGGATTACAGGATCAGGGGCTACAGGCGCTGCGCGCGCAGCCATTATTTTGGATTTGGGCGCCGTCGCGCAGCATCACACACATGCACCCCCTCGCCCACGCGCAACGCCTGCGCGGCACGCACGCGAGACACGCGTAACACACTTCACAGCGCAGCGCAGCGCAGCACAACGCAGCGTTGCTCAGCACAGCTCAGCTCGGCACAGCACAGCGCAGCGCAGTTCAGCGCAGCAGGGCCTAGCAGGCGCTGCGCTTTCTCGACGCCAAGGGGGTGCGCAGGGGATGGTCTCTCCATGCGCGCCTACCTCGCAGGGCCAAGCGGGCGCTGCATTTTCTTGACGCCAGAGGGGGTGCGCAGGGGGTAATCCAAAAGCCTTAATAAAAACATTGAGTTTCAAATTCTAAGCGCCCCCCCTGGCGGTTCTGCAACGGCTGCAGCAACCGGTGCAGCGCTCCTGGGGTTCTGCACCTCCCAACCCTCGGAGTGCGAAAAAGGTAGGTTTTTTTGAGATCGGACCATTGTCTCTCTGTTTCTGTGTCTTTGTCTCGGTCTGTCTTTTTCATTCTCGATAAATTCTAAAGCTTTGTTCTATACCATGTTTTGATGTGTTGTTCGGCTGCGCACTTTTGTGTTTCTCGTATGCGCACTTTCGCTTGCTTCTCAGCGTCCAGAAATATAGTAAACATGTGGTAGTTTCGTACGCGGTCTTCGCGGTGACACATTTCACCCCGTTTGGTTTCACACTTCATGGCCCCACGGTTGCGTCTAAAGCGCGGGCAAACCATTCGGGTGACACGCATTTCCCCCAATGTGTTTTGAAAACCTAGTAGTGGAAAAAAGGAGTTGCTCACACGGTTTTCGGTGTGGCGTGTGTCACCCCTGTGTGGTTTTACGTCCCCCGTGTTGGCGTCCAGAGGATGAATGCATTGAAATAGTTCTAGTTTCACATCCTGTGCGGTGCCAAATTGAATCCCCCATGTCGGCGTGACACGCGCCACCCCTGTGTGATTTGTTTTTTTCTTGTTCTCACAAGATGTTCTTGCTCACGCGCTGCTGCCCTGCTGTAATTCAGCTAGTCTGATCTCATCAGTCGTTTTTTTGATGTGTTTCGCTTTCTTTTTCTCTCTCGCTCCCTCTCTCGCTCGCTATCTCTCGCTCTCTCTCTCTCTCTCTATCTATCTCTCTCTTTTTCGCCTGCCTTCTATATCTTTCTCTCGCTGTTAATCGGTGTCAGTTGTTCTCCCACGAGTGTGCGTGTGTGTGTGTGCGTGTGCGTGTGTTTTCTCATTTGTTTGTATTATTTGATTATTTGTTTTTCTATGTGTTTGATATCTTTGTTGTGTGCTGTCCCCCTTGTATTTTATTTCATGTTCCTTTTTTGTATTGTTTTGTCTGTTCGTGTTGTTTCCTTTTTTGTGTGGTTGTTTTTTACTTGTATTCCTTGTCTTGTTGTTTGATTTGCTGTTGTTTTCTTCTTTGCTTTTTTATTTTTTTATGTTTCTCTTGTTTTCCTCTTCCTCTCTCTTTCTCTCTCTCTTTCTCTCTCTCTCTCTCTTTCTTGCTATATTCCCCGTTTCATTAATTATCTCTCTCTCTCTCTTGCTCTCTTCCTTATTTCCTTAATTGTCTCTCTTTCTCTTTCTCTCTCTCTCTCTCTCTTTCTCTCTCTTTCTCTCTCTGTATGTTTCTCTCTCTCTCTCTCTTTCTCTCTCTCTCTCTCTTCCTCTCTCCGTTTCGCCGTCTCTCTCGCTCAAACAGTAATTCTGCAATGGCTGCTGCAGCCGTTGCAGAAAACCTGCAGTGGCTGCAGCAGCCGTTGCAGGATGTTCTGCAACGGCTGCAGCAGCCGTTGCAGGGAAAAATGAGATTTCAAATTTCAATTTTGTATTAAGGCTTTTGGATTCGTCTCTCTATACGCGCCCATTTCGCAGGGCCTAGCAGGCGTGGCACTTCCTCGACGCCAGATGGGGGTGCGTAGGGGATGGTCTCTCTACGCGCGCCCGTTTCGCTGGGCCTAGCAGGCACGGCACTTCCTCGATCCAGAGGGGGTGCGCAGGGGGAGTCTTTCTCAGCGCGCCCATTTCGCAGGGCCTAGCAGGCGCGGCACTTTCTCGACGCGAGAGGGGGCGCGCAGGGGGCGGTCTCTCTATACGCGCCCATTTCGTTAGCAGGCGCGGTACTTTCTCGACGCCAGAAGGGGGTGCGCAGGGGGTGGTCTCTCTATACGCGCCCACGTCGCAGGGCCTAGCAGGCGTGGCACTTTCTCGGCACCAGAAGGGGTGCGCAGGGGGTGGTCTCTCTACACGCGCCCATTTCGCAGGGCCTAGCAGGCGCGGCACTTCCTCGACGCCAGAGGGGGTGCGTAGGGGATGGTCTCTCTACATGCGCCCATTTCGCTGGGCCTAGCCGGCGCGGCACTTCCTCGACCCCAGAGGGGGTGCGCAGGGAGGGTCTTTCTCTGCGCGCTCATTTCGCAGGGCCTAGCAGGCGTGGCACCTTCTCGACACGAGAGGGGGTGCGCAGAGGGCGGTCTCTCTATACGCGCCCATTTCGCTAGCAGGCGTGGCACTTTCTCGACGCCAGAGGGGGTGCGCAGGGGGTGGTCTCTCTATACGCGCCCACGTCGCAGGGCCTAGCAGGCGTGGCACCTTCTCGGCGCCAGAGGGGGTGCGCAGGGGGTGGTCTCTCTATACGCGCCCATTTCGCAAGGCCTAGCATGCATGGCGCTTTCTCGACATCAGAGGGGGTGCGCAGGGGGTGGTCTCTCTATGCGCGCCCATTTCGCAGGGCCTAGCAGGCGTGGCACTTTCTAGACACCAGAAGGGGGTGCGCAGGGGTGGTCTCTCTATACGCGCCCATTTCGCAAGACCTATCAGGCGTGGCACTTTCTCGACGCCGGAGGGGGTGCACAGGAGGTGGTCTCCGAGCGCGCCCGCTATCCGAGCCGGTCGAGGGCGTAGCAGGCGCGGCACTTTCTCGACACCGTGGGGGGTGCGCATGGGGGTGGTCCCTGAGCGCGGCCGCTATCCGAGTCGGTCAGACAGGGCGTAGCAGGCGCGGCACTTTCTCGACGCCGAAAGGGGTGCGCAGGGGGTGGTCCCTGAGCGCGGCCGCTATCCGAGTCGGTCGTCCAAGGCGCAGCAGGAGCGGCACTTTGCCGACACCGTAGGGGGTGCGCAGGGGGTGGCCGCTGAGCGCGGCCGATATCCGAGCATGTTTTGTGGGGTTTTGGTTTACCCCCCTGCCGCGTCGCCCTGGCGCCTCAACATTCTGGGTCGTCATAGGCCGAGTTCCCAGCGCGATTTGGTAACACTTCGGGGTCGTCAGCGTGGCGCGCTGTCGATGGGCGTTCGCGCGTTTGGCGTCGCGTCGCGCAGGCGTCGGCCTCGTCGTGATCAGTAAGAATTTGGGCACGAGGGCCATTAAATCTAATCTTACAGGCCGACTAGCCAGAGGTACTGATGTTTGATTTCTACTGAAGCCCTAGCCCGATGGCGGCTGCGACTCGCCCCCATTTTGCGGCCAGGGGGCCGAGCCCATCTCGCTCCCGGCCGCGGCTCCGCAGCAGCTCTCGTCGACGGCCCCGGCCGCCGAGAGAAACCGCCCCGCGCGCGCGGCCATGGCGGGCCCGTTGACCGAGGAGCAGATCGCCGAGTTCAAGGCGGTATTCTCTTTATTCGGCAAGGACGGCGACGGCGCCGTCGAGGCCGAGGAATTGGGCACCGCGATGCGCTCGCTGGGGCAGAACCCCGCCGAGGCCGAAATGCAGGACGTGATCAACGAGGTGGACGTTGACGGGAATTGCACGATCCACTGCCCCGAGTTCCCGTTTCCGGCGGCGCGCGCGATGGAGGATGCGGACGCCGAGGTGGGCTTGATCGGGGCCTTCAAGGTATTCGATCTCGACGGCAACGGCTTCATCGGCGCCGCGGAGCTGCGCCGCGTGACGACCAGCCTTGGGGAGAAACTTGCGGACGAGGGGGTCGGCGAGACGATTCGCGATGCCGACGTCGACGTTGACGGCCGGATCGAATGCGAGGGGTTTGTGAAGATTGCGATGGCCAGTCGAGGGGGCGGAGGGCCCTTGCGAGGGGAAGAGGCCGGGAGCGGGACTCCGAGAGATGACCGCCCCGGGCACGGTACCATTCATAAGCGATGTATCGCGTGGATATGGAGCAGGCGGGCGCAGTTGCTGTTGCAGCGTTTGCACAGTTAGCAGGACCGTTGTCATCTATAGTAATCTATGTGTATACATACATATATACTCATGTTTGCCGAGTTCGATGCCAAGCCGTTGCCAGCGCTGCTCCAAGGGCGTGCACCATGCGCATGCAGAAACACCGCAGGCACGCACCATGCGCAACTACTCGACTACATTTGCCTTCGTGGGTTCCGCGTATATTCTTCGCCTGCGCGTCACGTCTATTTCTATGTTTTCGTTCGGCCTCCTCTCGTCCTCTCCCCCCCTTGCCGATTGCATGCTCTCGCGTCGCCCTCGGCGGGCTGTCGTCGCGTTGGCCCGCGCAGACACCCGCGCCGAATAGCAGTGGCCGAATGGCAGTGGCCGCGACGCGTTGCGCTGAGACGCTCGAGGAATTTCTCTTGCGCGTGGTTGTTGGGCCGGACGGGTCGGCCACAGGTTTCCCGTCGCGCTCGCCGTCGGACCGAGGCGGACGCTGTGCGTTGCCGATGTTGGATGGTCGTTCTCGTCCCTTTTCTATTTCTCCTCGTTCGGTCCCCCTTTCGTTCTGTCCCCCCTTTGTATCTTCAATGCGTCGTAGTGCCTTGCCTTGCCGAACCCGTTCTGGGAGGGATGCCGATCGGCCTCTCGAGCGTGGTCGGTCGCAGGAGGTTCTGCTATCGCACTTCTTTTCTAAGCTACGTGACCAGTCGCGAGTGTTTGCAGTTCTCGGGGTCAGCCTGCGCCGGTCAGTTTGTAGTCGGAACTGTGGTTTGACGGTTTTCAAGTCTTGCGGCGCGTGCGTTTGATGATCAGCTTCGGGCCAGCCAGCCCTGGGCGTGATATCAGGACATGTGACGCATTCTTTCCCCCTCGCTTCCTCTTTCCGTCTGCTTTCCCTGTCGTCTTCCGTCGTGGACGTCTTCACGCGCTTGTGCTTCGCCAGCGTGTGGAGTCACAACTGTGTGTACCCTCAGATGCGTCGGAGGGAAAACATGCGAGAGAGAGAGGGAGGGAGAGCCACGCAATTATTATCCAAAGAGTCATTTCTTCCCTCCTCCTCTCCTTCGTCCCCGTTTTTTATTCTCCCCCTCTTCCTTTTTCCCTTCCTCCCTTTCCTCCTCCTCCTCCTCTTCCTCCTTTCTCTCCCCCGGCAGGAGATATGATTCGGGGGCCCCCGAACTGTGCGGTGACCACACCGTGTGGTGAGTCAACGCACGGTTTCGGGACGTGGTTTGAGCGTGTGGGGTCTCCAAAACAGTGCGGTGACGAACCGCGCGGGGAGTTCTTTCATTTGAGAAGAATTGATGGGACTGCTAAAGCATGGTGTGGCACTGCAACGCGTTGGGACCCTTGAGCTAGACGTTATGGCGGTGTCCACTGCACGTGCGATTTGATTGAACAGATGTTAACCAGGACCTTCGCCGTATCAGATGCGCGGATAGCGATGAGCGTGAATAGCCTGAGGCGAAGGAGGAGGAGGAGGAGGAGCAGGAGGAGGAGGAGGAGGAAATGGGCAGACGAGGTGGTGAAGGGCTTTGACGGGGCAAAGTTGGAGTTGGTGGACGAAGAGGCGGAGGAGAGGCGGAGGAGGAGGAGAAGGAGGAGGAGGAGGAGGAGCACCACAGAAAAATTGGAGGCAATGGAGGAGGGAGGAGGGACGGCAGGAGAGGAAGGTGTACGAACATGTGAAGCGACAGGAGGAAGGAGGATCCCCCGTCCCCGCCCCCGTCCCCCCCCGTCCCTCCCCCCCCCGAGGAGAAGGAGCCCGGTGGCGGCGGGGGCAGCGAGAAGAACACGGAAGAGAAGGCCCAGGAGGTCGGCCGCTTCCCTTGGCATGCGGAGGAGGAGGAGGAGGAGACGGAAGGGGAGAAGGAGGTGGTCCATAGGCCCCAAGTCGTGTTTCTCGTGATCTGTTCCTTCACAGGCGCTGCAGTCTTAGGATTATAGCCCGCTCGACTCGGGCCAGGCGAAAGGGGGGTGATAGGGAAAGGGGGGGTACGAAATCTGCTGCATGCAGCTGGTTTCAGCCCCACCGAGGGGCCCATGCCTCGATGCACGGCTGCCTCTGGCCCGCCGGGAGGCGCCGGGAAAGTCAGCTACGTGAGCTGATTCTCAACCCCCCCCCTTGCTATCCCCCCCTTTCGCCGACCCGATCGACGTCAGAAGAGAAAGGACAAAGGAGGGGAGAGTTCACCAGAGAAGAAAGAACCGCTATCACCAGCTAGGGGTGCTGGCCACGCCCCCGTCCCTCCCCCCCCCCCGAGCTGATGGCACCCCGTTCCGGGGGCGCGCCCCCAGAAAGTGCCCGGCAAGGAGTGCCACCAGGCAAGCGGGGGGGGGCCTGTGGGAACGAAATTCCATGGAGTTTTGGTGGTAGTGGCTTTTCTCTTGTTCTCATGAAGAGTGAAGGGAGGAGGAGGAGGATGAGGAGGAGGAGGCGGAGGAGGAGGAGGACGAGGAGGACGAGGAGGAGGAGGAGGAGGAGGAGGAGGAGGAGGAGCAGGAGCAGGAGCAGGAGCAGGAGCAAGAGGAGCAGGAGAAGCAGGGAATAGGGAGAAGGGATGGGGAAGGATGGACGTGAGGAAGTTGAGAAGACGGCCGATCAGAGGATGACGCGTTGGAGCAGGAGCGGGGGAGGATGGAGAAGGGCATCGTGAAGAGAGAACGCAAGAGGAATAGGAGGCGGAAACATCGAAACGTTCAGTGAGGACGGGGATGTGGAGGATGGTGTGTTGGTTGAGGTGGCGGTGAAGGAAGGAACTAGGATGGAAACAGAAGAGGAGGGATTCAAGAGGAGAGACCCTGTATTTGGCAGCCACGCTGCTGGCCTTATGGGCCTCGATGGCGTACTTAACAATCAGGGTATCACGGGCCTTTCGTATTCTAAGGTCGCTGGCTGTTCGCAATCTTAATGTGCCGTATTTGTTTCTGCCAGATTTGCATCAGACAGGCAATCTTCACGAAGGGGTGGTGTTAGACAGCTACATGGACCCGTTGGAGTTGAGGCCAAGGGAAAGAAACGCAGGCATTGATTCATTGGCGAACCGTTCCTGGACTTTTCAAACCTATGCTAGGCATCATTACTTCTGCTAGTGCCGAGCTGTTTTTGTTTACATTGTGACCGGCGGCGCGTACGAAGTCCAATTTGTGGCATGCATCGAACGGGATGGGATGCCCCCCTCCCGCACATGCCCAACTTTCTCACCGCACCCACCTTTTCGCGATGCGCACTCCGATTTCGAATTGACCAGCACGGCGCTTGACAACGGGATCAAATTGACGTGTGCGTTCGGCGACCCGAATATGGGCCACTAGCAACAATGACATTGAGCATGACGTGCTGGATTGGGTGATGGGGAAAGTCGGAGGCAGGGACGGAGGGGAGTAGGAGGAGGAGGAGGAGGAGGAGAAGGAGGAGGAGGAGGAGGAGGAGGAGGAGGGAGCAGGAGCCGGCGGACCCATGCACGCGACGCCGAGTTTCTGTCTTTTCGCGGGCCCCGAGCCTCTGGCCCCACACCCTGAGCCTGATGCTCCGCACCAGGTCAGGAGGGACACAAAACACGCAGACACAATGGATCGACGATTCCACAGACAATATGGGAAAATATGGGAAGTGGGAGGGAAGACCAAAACCCAGAACACATCGGAAAGTATAGGGAATCCTGCTATTTGTGTGTATTTATTTGTGTGTCCCAGGTCCGCTTCACCAGGGGAAAACATCCGCTGCGCGAGCTGCTTTGGGACCCCCTCCCTTGCTGACCCCGCCCGTCGCCCGACCCGACCGGTCGTTCTCTGGTGGCCCTGGGCCCGAGGCGGACCCCTCCCGAGGGCTACGTGACCCCTTGGAGAGACAGCCCGCCGCCGCGGTTTCCTCGCCACGTCCCCGGAGGCCTCGGGGGGTCTAGCGGAGGCCTCTGGAGTCCAGGGGAGGACGTTCAAATGTCTCCCCTGCTCCTCCTCCTCCCCCTCCCCCTCCTCCTCCTCCTCCTCCTCCTCCTCCTCCTCCTCGTTTTCTCCTCCTCCGCCTCCGCCTCCGCCGCCTCCTCCTCCTCCTCCTCCTCCTCCTCCAGCCGCGCTGGCGGGAGAGGGGTGGCGTCCTCAGAGCCGGAGAGGGGGAACACACAAACGACGCGGCGCCGCCGGCAGGCCTTCAGCGTGTCTTGTTCGAGAAAGTCTGTTGGTGCATCTCCCGCAGTCTCTCGCGCTGACGGGGTGCTCCCCCCAAAGAGGGCAGAGGGGGCTCTCCTCAGAGTCTAGTGGAAGTCCTCGCACCCTGTCGGAATCTCCTCTCAGAAGCCCCAAACCACACGCTTTCAGAATACTTCAGTCGTGCCTGTCCCTCTACAGGAGGACAATTCAAACATAGTCAAAAAATATGATGGTGACGATTTTGTGAGTATTTGTTCGCTTATTTTCATAGATGTCTTGACTATTTTGGATTGCTCGTCCGAAATCCCCCTGTAGGGGGGCATGCCCGATCTAACAGAGTCCCCCGTCGGCATCGGATACATCCGAAGGTCCACGAGACTTCGGAGGTCCCCGGAGGCCTTCGCAGGCCTCCGAAGGTATACGATCACATGTGAGTGTCTCGTTCGGGAAAAGAGATGCCCAGAAACTTACCCCGCCTGCCGAAGCTGCTATGAAGGCCTCCTCCTCCTCCTCCTCTTCCCAGGCCGTCTCTTGACCGTCTCGCGGTCCGCGGAGGGGCCCAGGGGCCATGACGCGGCAAAGCGTTCCCAGGCTTTCCTTTCCCTATAGGGCGTCCGCTTCCCTTTGTGCCAGCGAGGGAGGGGGGGGGGAGACGAAGGATGGGACTGGGACGAGGAGACGGATGACGAAGGGGAACCAGGAGTAAGAGGACGTAGAACGAGGGCGAGGGCGAGGAGACGGATGACGAAGGGGAACCGGGATGAAGAGGACGTAGAACGAGGGCGAGGGCGAGGAGACGGATGACGAAGGGGAAGAGGGAGGAAGATGACGCATGACGAGGACGAGGGCGAGGAGGCGAAGGAGGACGAGAACGAGGCGGCGTTCTGCCTCGGCCCCTCCCGACGCCGCCGTAGCGGCGAGGTGTTGCATGTCGGCAGCACCGTGACGGTCTCTGGCCGGGGTGTGGCCGCGGACAAGATCATGTTCGTGATGGGTCTGGCCGGCGCCAGAGCCGCGTGTCCCCCCAGGGAGAATCGCCATACCCTTGCAAACGGGGTGTTTGGTGGTCCCGATGTATCGCGCGATCCAGCGAGGTAAATGCCTTGTCGCCCCTTAGCTACCACCCCGTTTCCCAACGCCCCGTTTGCAGGGGCTTGGGATCGGGTGTTGCTGGAAGTGGTCCTGGCCCAGCGAGCCCCCTGGCCCAGAGGGCCCCAGGGGGGTGCCAAATGGAGCGGGAAGCTGGGGGCACCTGGGGCCAGGGGCACCTTTATCGAAGAAGAAAAAACAGCATAAACACACACACACACACACTCACATTGTTGGCGCTCCGTGCGCATTTCTTGGAGCCGCGCTGGGCCCCTTGGCGGCGCCTCCGGCGCCGCCCCGGCGGGCCAGGCGCGCTCCGCGCGCCAGGGAGGGGGGTCCAGCGCGGGTCCAAGAAATCCGCGCGGAGCGCCAACAATTTATGTGTATGCCGTTTTTGTTGTCTCTTTTTCTTCTACTTTAACAGCCCCCGAGAGGAAGACACCCCAAATCCGAAGAAGAAAACACAAACACTTCACTTTGCTTCGAGCTGTCCTCACCCGAAGAGCGCGACGGCACTTAAGCTACATGTGAGACTTGAAGTAGTGTCGAGGTAGAGCAGAGTAGACTTAGGCAACATAGTTCGTTATTTGTTTAAGTTTGATGATCTTGAGTAGAGCTAAGTCATATATCAGATAAGTTCCATAAGTTCTGGGGCTGTGATGCGCGTCGGTCGGTTCCCCGCTGAAATCGCACGGGGTGGCAGCACTTTTGCTGAAAGTCTGGCCTGCCTTAGCAACAGGGGGAAGGAGGTGGCCTCCCCCCCCAGGGGGCCCCGCGTGGGCCGCTGCGTCGTCGTCGTCGTCGTCATCGTGGTCGTCGTCGTCGTGGTCGTCGTCGTCCCCAGAGATCCGTGGCTCCGAACAATTGGAGCGGCCAGGTTTTGAGTTATTTTTTGGCTTCGTGGGGGCCGCAACGGGCCTCGGGACCATCCTTCCCTCTCGTCCCTCCTCGACTCCTCTCATCCCTCCCCCATCCATTTCCTTTCCGCAGCTGCGCGCGGCTCGCTTGAGTCGGCTGAGTCTCGGCCTCGGCCGCGCGCAGCATTGGCCGACGACTCGGCCCTGCGCTCCGTGCTGCCGCCGTAATTATTTGGCGTCGCTGCCCGTGCTGGATGGGCGATCGTCACCGCCTCCAGTCCCGCAGCTCAGCGACGAGGCGGCGTGCGAGGCGCACTGAAAGTGGCAGCGCCAGTGTATGGTCGCGTTCGAGCGCGACTGCGCGCGTCTCTGGGGCATGGAGCACGCCGCGTGGTGGCCAGACTTCGTCGAGAACATGCTCCTCCCAGGCATCGACGGCATGAGCGAGGACGCGCCGCCGCCGCTCGCGGCCCCACATGAGCTCCACCGAAGGCGCCAGTTGCAAGGTTCTCGTGGCGGCCCCGCCCCAGTTCGGCGCTCCCCTCACGAGGATCGTGGCCCCATAGGGAGCTCCACCGAAGGCGCCGGTGGCAGGTCTCGCGCGGCGCCCCCGCCCCATGTCGGCGCACCCCTCGCGAAGATCGTGGCCCCATGGGGGCCCCACCGAGGGTGCCGGCGGCAGCGTTCGCGCGGCGGCCCCGCCCCATTTCGGCGCGCCTATCGCGGAGATCGTGGCCCCGTAGGGAGCTCCAGCCCCGCTCCATTTCGGCGCGCCCGTCGCGCGGTCCGCGTCCTCGCGGGGAGTTCCACAGAAGGCGCCAGTGGCTGGGTTCGCCTGGCGGCCCCGCCCCGTTTCGGCGCACCCCTCACGCGGGCCGTGGCCTCGGGAAGCGTCGCCGAGGGCTTCGTTTCCACGATGGGCCCAGAATGCGGTGTCCACGATGGCTTACGGTCGGGTCCTACGTCAGGCGAATTGTTTCAGGGTGCAGTTCTCCAGGTGCGTTCTTGTCGCCGCGAACGCATGCCCCTCGAAGTTTTCAACGCCTCGCGCACCCCCGACAGCCCATCCAGAACATGAGTGGCAGCGCCAGGCGGATTGCCCGCGTCGAGGACGCGTGGCATCATGCGTTCGCGTTTGGGGGGTCACCCGAAGCTCGCGGGCCCACGTACTTATATGTTCGATTTCTGGCGTTCGATTTTTTCCATCCGGCCAACGTAGCGGCGATGCGGCGCGAGCGCGCGCACTTTGAAAGTCCAGCCCCGCGCGGGCGGGTTCGAAGGGAGAGGGGGGGTGGCGGAGTTGGCACGCGAAACAACTAAGAGAAAGGATCGGCAGGAGAAACGGGCCAGGAATTTGATCGAATATCTAGCGTTTTTGATATTTTTTCCGACGTTGTTCTGCCTCGCGGTTTTCTTTGCGGAAGCGTTCGTCGGAACGTGCCCTGGCAGGAGTTTGGGGTGGAGGGGGGAGGAATGATGATCGAGGTTGTTTGACGTATTGGGTCCTTTTTATATATGTATATATATATACATATATATATATAGTCAGGCATCGAAGCGAGAGATCATCGTGGACTTGCGGGGGCCTTCAGAGATTTGCGAGGAATCGAAATACTGGATGTTGCTGCGTGCGTTTGCGTGGTCCTCCAGGCACTCCTCGCGGCCACGGGTGAGCCAAAGCGCACGTCCCGTTGGGTCCGGGGTTTCGCTATCGCGACGGGTTGCTCTGCGCTGCAGTCTTTCAGCACTTGAACCCGTTTCGGGCCCTGCAACCAGAGTGAATCAGCAGCGGCGCGGAAATTGTCCCCCATAGTGGGGTCCACGAGAAAACTCCGGAGAGTGCACGACGAGGGCATCGGTCGCCGAAGTGTCACAAGTGCAGCCCATTCATATGCCCCCGCGCGACCCCGAACAATCCTCTAGATCCTCCCCCCGCAACTCCCGCTGCGTCCTTTGTCCTATTCCAGCGCGGTTCGTGGACCCCGAGAGCCCCGTCCAGCCAGCCAACCCCTCCTCTCCCCGCTGCCGGCGTTCAAAACGGAACGCAAGCACAGACACACATAAACGCTAATAACCACCAGCGCATGGCAAACAAGGGAAGCGGATGGGAGTACGGATATCCAGGAACAATGCAACCATATGAGGAGCGCAGATGTTTGTAGAATGTTTATTGTGACGGTCTTACGACGACCACGACGACAACGACAACGACGAGTTGATGACCCTGCCACAAACTCGGGACACGGAGCGGGCGGTGGAGGGAGGAAGAGGCGCAGGAGAGGGAGGAGGAGGAGGAGGAGGAGGAGGAGGAGGAGGAGGAGGAGGAGAAGGGAGAGGAAGATGATGATGAGGGAGGAGGAGGAGGAGGAAAAGGAGGAGGAGGAGGCGGAGGAGGAGGAGGCGGAGGAGGAGGAGGAGGAGGAGGGAGGAAGAGGGGGCGGAGGAGGAGGGGGAGGAGGAGGAGGAGGAGGGGGAGGAGGAGGAGGGGGGAGGACAAGGAGGAGGAGGAGGAGGAGGAAAAGGAGGAGGAGGAAGAAGAGGGGGAAGAGGAGGAAAAGGAAGAGGAGGAGGAAGAAGAGGAGGAGGAGGAGGAGGAAAAGGTGGAGGTGAGCATGGCCTCGGGAATACCTTTTCAACAGCTATGAGTATGCGAGTGAGTGAGGTAGAGGAGGAGAAACACGAGGAGTGGAAACGGGAAGACGCGTAGGAGAGAGGAGGAAGACGAAAACGAGGAGGAGGCGGAGGAGGAGGAAAAGGAGGAGGAAGATGACGATGCGGAGGACGATGCGGAGGAAGAACATGAGGAGGAAGAGGACGAGGAGGAGGAAATGACGAGGACGAGGACGAGCAGGAGGAGGAGGAGGAGGAGGAGGAGGAGGAGGAGGAGGAGAGGGGGAGCCGTGTGATTCCTCTGGGCAAGCGTCTGGTGCGTGTTTTTTGTTTTCGATTCCATAGGCTTACGCCACATCCGCCGGCCCCTATATAAACTACTGCGCCTCCAGGGCTGCATTCCACGAGGCGGATTGTCCGAAGCATGGCACGGCGCTCGACATCGTTCTTGCTGCTTCGTTGCTGTAATCGTATCTCTTGGTTTTTGTTGTGGCCTTTTGGTGGCATCTTGGCTTGTCTGCAGGCCATATCTGGCCGCCTCGAGGCATCTTGGGCCAAGTTTTGCGGCCTCTTGGGAGATTATTGGTGGCTTCTTGGAGGCTTTTGAGGTTCTCTTGGGGGTCCCTCAGGGCCTCTTGGGGTGATTTCGGGGCAGGTTGGGGGCGTCTTGAGGCCGAAGGCTTGAAAAGGTGCCCTCTGGACTCCCTCTTGGGGCCGTCTGGGGGCCTTTTGGGGCTGTCTTGGGGGCGTCGTGGGCTGTTCTTGGTCCCTCTTCGACCCCTCTCGGGGCCCCCTTCGGCCGTCCGGGGGCGATATTGACGGTTTCTTTGCCCGTCTTGCGCGTTGTGGAAGCCGCAAAGGCGAGTATGCGACACATGTTTTTGTTTGGGTTTCAAAGGGAATGGGACAACTTTTGTTTGTTGGGGCCTTCTTCGGACGCATCTTGGTGGCCTTTTGGGGCGTCTTGGCAGCTTCGGAGGCCTTCTGGAGGTCATCGTGGGCGTCAAGGAACGATATTTCGGCGACTCGTGGCCCTTTGGGACCGTCTGGGGAGCGCTTTGGTGCCTTCTTGGCCCGTTTTGGAGACCTCCGATCCCCCGTGGCGCGTTCGGTCCGGGGTCGCGCCGGGCCAAGGGGGGGGGGGGTCAAATTGCCGGTTTGGGGTCCCTGGAGGGGGATGACGGGGGGGGATAATCGCACACGCCTAGAGACCCACAAATGGTCGGCGGATTCAGGCAAGTTCACTTGCATGGCAGTCACCCCCCACACCCCCGGTTCTGATTCACACGGTACTGGGCCGAAAAAGCGTCCAAGTGCTTTTCGTCTTGCGTGATTTCCGCGCCACCCCCCGCGTGCAAGTGCAAGGCGCTATTGGGGCATGAATTTGGTTCAAGATGGCTCTTCTGTCAAGTGCAGCTGTCCGCCTAATGGATCGCCATCGTAGCCCCGACGGCATGGACTTTGCAGAACTTGTGGCTTCATGGTCTCAAACTTGCACTCTGAATGTTTCCAGTGCTCAGGCGTCCGAGACGAGCAAACCGCTTGAGACATCCCAAGCACCAAGCACCTGGGCGCGATCGCGTCCGTGCAATCCTTCCTGGCGCCCCCCTTGGAGAGTCTGAGAAATCCTTTCAAACTGCTCCGATAACACCAGATTTGGGGCCCATGCAGAAGACCGCCTGAGGTATTCCTCGGAGAGGTGGCCACATGGCACGCCCATCGCTTCAGTTATCGTCAATTCGCCACACGACGACCTTGCACTTGCGAGGCGCGGACCCCTGCCTCCCAGCGTGCAAGTCGCCTGCGGCCTGCTTCGGGTTCAGCCCCCCCCCCGTGCACGCAAGCAATCTTGCCGGAGTCAAAAAAAAACGGCTCCTGGGGGGCAACACGGCGCGGGTCAGGGCCCGCTGGCCTGAGTGCCCCGGAGCCAGAGGCCGGGGTCGGGGCCGGGGCGGCCGGGAGGGGTTCGGAGGCCCCTCTGCCGACAGGGAGGCCCGCCACCCTGCTTCTCCACAAGGGGGGGGGGCCGCCCGGGGGGACGGGGGGGGGAGGGCCGCGGGGCCCACGATGGGGGTGGCAGCAATCTGACCCAGGACTCCCCCTCCGCCCCTCCTCGTCAGGGAGGGGAAGAGAACATGGGTAGGGAGAAGTCGACTTGACCACGACGCGTCTTTGAGAGCATTTCTTTTCTCCGTTCGTTTTTAGATTTCCTCGGGACTGGCGACGACGACAACGACGGCGACAGCGGCCCACACACGCCGCCTGGGTCGGCGGATTTGTGTGTGTATGTCCCTGGGCTCCTTCAGACGTGCCGCCCTGGCCCCCCCGCGGTTCGGGGGGCCCGTGGATCATGCCGTGGTTCTGGCAGGGGAGCCCGCTGGACGCTGCCAAGAGGCCCCCTTGCCACGCCCCGCCCTCCGGGCACGCCGGGGAGGCACGGACGCGTCCCCCGGTCCCTCCAAGTCGAGTCTGGGGCGAAGGAGGAGGAGGGATGAGGAGGAGGAGGACGAGGAGGAGGAGGAGGAGGAGGACTTGAGGCGGGAGGACCTGGCCACAGCCAAAAGAACAGAAAACCAACAGAATGGCCCAAGGGCCTTCTCTGTTTTTTTGCAGACAGTGCCGCCGCGCCGAGCTCCCTTTCTCTCCTCCTTCCCCTCTGGCGTCATGGTTCCTTGTTGTCCCTTCTCTCCCCCTCCTCTGTCCGCATTGTGTTGTCTTGTTTTCGTACGCTTTATAGCTTGCCCACTTAGCCAGGCTCCAGCTTCTTGGTTTGATCACCTCCCCGTGGACCAACGGCCCTGTGGGCGGGAGGGCCGCGTTCGACGACCTCTCGGGCCACAAGGAACAGGAGCCAGGAGGAGGAAGAAGGCGAAGGGAGGAAGGAACAGGGAGGAAGGCAGGATTAGGCGGAGGAGGAGGAAGAGGAGGAGGAGGAAAAGGAGGAGGGATGGCTGAGAACGCTGAGGTGGAGTAGGAGGAGGAAGAGGAGGAAGAGTAAGAGGAGGAGGATGAGGACGACGAGGCAGAGGCGAAGCGGGAGGAGGAAGGGGAAAGGGGATGCGGAGAAGGATGAAGAGGAGGAGGAGGAGGAGGAGGAGGAGGAGGAGGAGGAGGAGGAGGAGGAGGAGGAGGAGGGGGGGGAGGAGGAGGAAGAGGATGGAACGGCTGATGTAGGAGTGCGGAGGGCGAAAGAGAGAGGAGTGGGGACGAGGAGGGGGGAAAGGGGGTCGTGGGGCGAACGGAGGGGTGGAGGAAAGGAGGGGCGGAAGAGGAGGGGCTTAGGAGAGAAGGAGGAAACGCAGTGGACTGGACGGGGGGTTGTCGCACGCCGAGCGGTACTCGGTGAGCCTGATCCATGCCATCATCCGAGGATATCGTCGCGCGCTTCGACGGGGTATTGGGTCTTGTCGCAGCGTGTGCGATGGTTGAGGGGGTCAGCCTTGGCGACGCCGTCGACTGCCAGGATTTGGATGTGGGCAAGAGCTGGCGGGCGGAATCGCCGCAGTCCGAGTTGCTCGACGACGCGTCGGGTTCTCTCGCTGGGCTCTGTCCTGGTGAGGCACTCGCGAGGAGACGAATTACCTCGTGGACGCCCTGGACTTTTCAAAGTTGTCGATCGGGACTTCGCGTTGAACCGCATGGGCGGCAATCGGCGCATCCAGGTCCGCTGGCTCGACGCGAACAAAGGGTCGGACGAGTCCAAGGAGCACCGGTCGCAGCCGGCTGGGATGGAGACGAAGCGGCGGGGTTCTATCGACGCCCAAGTCAAGGGTGGTGTCTGAGGATCGACGCCACATCTGGAGGCGATTCGCACGCGGCGTCAATTGCCATGACGGCGGGGGCCATGGCGATGGAGCAGGGCCCAGAGGACGGCATCGTGGTCGTCTTCTTGGACACCAGTCGCGCGCGCCCGCACGTCGACGTGACAAGGGAGCTGTGCAACGATATCCCAGCTGAGCACCCTGAGCATGTTGCGGCGAGGGTTGGGCGGCTGAAGCGAGGGCTGCGTTGACTCGGCGATGCAACCCAGAACTTCGAACAGGCGGCCCAGTCGGCGAGGGGGGGTGCTGGGGCCCAGCGAGGAATACATCACCCATGCGCGTTCTCGCGATTGGCTCGGCACCTGCACGTCCTGCCTGCGCCACGGCAGCGACTTCATCCTGAAGAGACCGAAGCGCGATTGCAGATGGATGAAGGTGCATGTCGGCCCCGCCTTCGTTGGCAAGGGCTGCGGACTGATGGGGCCGAGGCGCTGCGACCAGAATTCAATAGCGATCTTGGCTCACGCGATGCGGTTGGCCCCTGCAGGTGCTGCCAGCCAGGGGTGCCTCGAGCGCAAGGCGGACCCACGACGTCGTGAAGTTGTCATGCTGAAGCTGGGATTCACCGGGAAGAGACTCTCTCGAGACAGGAGTGGTCACGTTCGCGGAGAAGATCCCCTTCAACCCTGAGACCGAGAAGGCGCCGAGGGATTCCGAGGCTGGCATCTTCAAGGGCGCGGTCATGAGGCTAGACCTGTTGGCCTGGATCGCCCGAGCACGCAGTTTGCGGCGAAGGAGGCTGCCCGCGGCGTGGTCCTGTCAACGGTTCTCTGTGCGCCCGAAATGGGCGCGGAAAGAATGGGCACAATGCCCAACGGCAGTTCCTGTTCATTTTGGACGGGCGTTGGCCACGCCGCCGCGGCCTGTGCCCATTCGGGGCAGAAGGCCGCCTGCCCAACAACGGCCGCTGCTGGTTTAGGACAACATCTGTTATTGTGTATTGTACCCATTGTTTCCGCGCCCATTTCGGGCGTCCAAAGGTTCGACGCCATCAATTGCTTATGGGGCGAATCCATGCGCCGACGTTGACATGGGTCTGGAGATTCCAGGGTCCCCCGTGGGCCATCGTGACTTTGCGTCGCCTGGACTGGGTGGGCAGGTTGGAAATTGACGAGGAGATCCACATCAGGGGCCGTGGTATCTGTGGCGGGCCCTCCGTGGCGCGGCAACTCGATCACGGAGGCGTCGGTCAGGCTGAGCAGCGGCAAGGCGGAGGCGCGCGGGGTGGCGCCGGCTTACATCAGGGCGCCTTGGGCGAAGTTTTTGGCCATCGACTTGGGCTTCGCTACGCGCGGCGCCCTCTGGTTGAAGAAGGCCCGGGCCGATTCGAGCGCCGCCATCGGAATCTGCCAGCGGCGAGAGGTGGCAGTATCCAACACCTGAAGGAGGGGCGCTTGTGGACCCCGTCGGCCATCGCGCGCGGGGGGGTCGACGAGCCGAAGAAGGTCCCAGGCAAGCTGGCCCCGCTAGACGCACTGACCAAGGCCAATGACTGGACCACCCTCGAGCGACAGATGAACGCCGTGTCCCTGCAGGCGCTGGCGGCTCGAGCTTCTGAGATACAATCTGCCTTTGCAGTGGAGAGGAGCTGGGTCGAGGACGCGACGGGGCCCAATGCGCCTGGTGGTCCAGCTTGGCGATGTGGCGGTCACCTGGGCCCAGCTCCAGCCGTCGCGCGGTTCCTCTCGTGGGCGTGATCGTCGAGCGGGCTGAGGTCGAGGGTCATTCGTTGAGGATTGCGCCATGTCCGAGTGGTGGTTGTTTGAGTGGGTCGCCGCGCTCCATCGCCCATGCTGTTGTTCTCTTGCAGGTTTCGAACCTGCCGGCGGAAGTGATGGCCGGCCGGTGTGGCTGGCCGCGAGCGCAGTGAGATGGGCTGGCGCGCGGGCGACGCGCGCGCCGACCCGAGGGGGCCGGCAAAGGTCGGGGCCCTTGGCGGGCGCATGGCCAGAGAGGCCCCCTTCGCAATTTAGCGCCCGTCGCCCGTTGGCGCTTGGTTCAAGCCGTGGAGGGATTGAGATATGAAGCGTCGTTCACAGAAAATCACGACCAATACCCGGACTCCACTTTCCTGCCCCATTCTTCGAAGGGGCCCGATCTGGCCCCCAGGCCCGAACATTGGCGAACGCGCCCTGATCGGCCAAAAAAGGTTGGAGCCAGCGCCGCGCGCGTTGGCGCCGCCGCCCGCGCTGGGGCTTCCGATTTCGGCGGCGTCCAGACAGGCGCGAACCGATTGGCGCTTCGACTGCCGCCCGTGGCCCGGCGCGTTCGCGGCGCGTGGTCAGGTGCGCCGCTGCGGTCGACTGCGCGGGTTGCCCGCGTCGTTGCCGCGCATCGGGCTGGCGGGCATCGCGGGTTCTTTCGGGCGCCAGTTCGAGTAGTTTCGGGATTGGCGGCCGCGCGGGCACCGCGTCAGATGGGGGAGAGGCTCCGGCATCGCTGCAATTTGTTCATTTTTGTGTTTGGGGGGTCTCTTGGGGGGCCCTCGTCGGCGAAGGTTCGGGGAGTAGCGGCATCGTGTCTTCTACCCCGCAATATGTCCACAGAGGGAGCTCGAGGATTGCGGGCGGTGCTGGGCGGAAGACGCGCTGGCTCCTGCGAGACCCGCGGGGTGCGATCGGATCCTCGCCGACCAATCGCACCAACGCCTGGAACTGTGAGTGAACTGCGAATCGGCGGCGTGAGTTCGACGAGAGAACAATTGCATAATTATGGGCTTCCAGGACTCCGCGCGGATTCCTCATGTCGACACTGAGACTCCCATGGCGGCGCTTGCGGCACCGCTTCCCGCGCGTTCCGCGCGCCAGAGAGGCGGGGCCCAGCGCCGATCCCAGTGATCCACGCGGAGGTTCGCTCCACGCTTCTGCCGCGCTTTTTCGCTGATCGAGCAAAGCGTTTACAGCGGCGTTTGCGCGGTGCGCTGAGAAGCTTCGACGCAGGTCGATCATCCAGCTTCGCTGCCACGCGCATCCACCGCTGCACCGCGGCTGCGCGCGCCGGGGGGGGGGGGGGCGCGGCGGGCGAGTAAGGGGCAGCGCGAGGGGGGGGGGTGCAGGGTGGACAGCGTCGACCCCTAATCGCCAATGCGTCGCCGATGCTTGATGGCCCAAACCGCGCGACAGCACTCGGCGACGCAGTCGGGGCCTCATCGCCGATGCATCGGCGACGCGTCGCCCGTTCAAGCTCGACGTTAACTCCCTGAGCTGTTCCCCTCCTCATCTTTGCCCCCCGGGAAGGGTGAGTGGCGCGGGGGGGGGGGGGGGGGGGATCGCTCCTCGCCTGAGCTTCTGTTTTCTTGACACTTGTGATTCATCTTAATCGTTGTTCTTCGTTGCGCGCGTCTACGGCCATGGGGGCATCTCGCGCCCCCGCCGACGGGCGACCCGATCAGACGCTGAATTGCGCACGCGGGCGGATCAGAAGAAGAGGGGGGGGGGGCGGCCGCGGGGAGGAAGAGAAGGGGGGGGCAAGTTGCGCTGTCGCGAGCGGGGCCTAGAGTCGACGGGGCCGTTTGTCATTGCTTCCGTGTGTCATGCGTTGTTTTTCCCCTTTGCGTCTCCGGTCCCGTCGCCTTTGTTGGTGCGGTGTCGGTCCCGATGGCGGTGCATTTTTTGTTTTGGTGCAGCGTTTTGTTTTGTTTTCAGCATTGTCCGAGCGTTGGGCGCCATGTTATGGGACGCGTTCGACGGCGCATGGCGCGGGGCAGCGCTCTTGCGGCCCGACGACGCGCGCCCGCCCCAACCAGTTGAATGCCCCCCCCCCCCGTATGACATCCCCTTCGATTGTGCACGTTTGCAGCGCAAGTTGTGTTCACCTATGCGAAAGTATACGTCCATGATTGCGGATCCGTATACGTGCCTGTGTATATGAAAGTCTACCTGCAAATTCATCATGCATACGCGTATGTCCATGTATACGTATATGTGTATGTATAGGTGCCGATATGTATATATATATATATATATGTTTATGGGTATATTGAACAATGGGAAACCGACCCCAACCCCCACAACCATGGATTTTAGACGTTTGCGTTTTGCTTGCATCCACGGCGAA
This sequence comes from Prorocentrum cordatum, assembly GCA_963575745.1. NCBI lineage: Eukaryota > Dinophyceae > Prorocentrales > Prorocentraceae > Prorocentrum > Prorocentrum cordatum. The sequence goes on from CAUYUJ010015031.1 coordinate 178,488, forward strand.
TGAGCGTAAGTGTAGGCGCCCTGTCGGCGAGACCATTGCCAGCTGCCGCAGGGGGGCCCGCGCGCGCGGCGACGCCCCGGGCCCGCTCGACGCGGCCGCGCCCGCGCCGGCGTTCCCATGGCGGCGCGTGGCACGGCCGCGGCTCGCAGTTTGAGGCGACGGCGGCGATGTCCCTTGCACAGCAGCGCCGCTGGCCCAACCGAGGGCCTCCGCGCCCGCCTCCGTCGCCCCCCCCTGACCCCGCCGGCGGAAACATATATAGATCGGGAGCGTTTCTGTTAAGGCAACTGAGCTTGTAAAGTTCTTTGGCGGTTGCGTAAAAACGTTTTTTCTGTTTATCTTGTCGGGGCTCCCGCGCGAGACCTTATGCTTCGGAACGGTTTAGATTGATTGTTCATGGAGTTTATATGAATGTGTTGCGCCCGGTGCCTAAACTTTGTTTTTGGGGTGGATGTATGCGTTTCGCCGCGAGCCCGTGCAGGGCGGCCCCAGACGCCGCGCGGTGCTCTTGCCAGCGCCGCCATGGGCCGACGCGCCCATGGGTTTTTGCCCGAACACGAGCGCGCGAATGTCCACAATGGTTTTGGGAAGCGCCAGGTTCGAATGCCAATGTGCATGGCGGCGGCGCGCCGTTCGCATTGAATGTCGCGGCGTTGTCGTTGGCTGACCGTCAAGCAGTTTCCCCTCAATTCGCGCGTCGTTCGACGGTCCTATGTGTTTAAAGTTCCTCATGTGGGGGGCGTGGGGCGTTTTTCATGCGTTCGTATATATAGAGGCATGAGTACATCCAAGTGTATAGTTATGTGTGTATGTGTAAACGTATAGGTCGGTGCAGGTGTATATGTACGCATGCATATGTATGTGTAGATGCGTGCGTACGTGTATGTGTAGGGGTAGCTATATGTCATCGAACCCATGCAATTGTAGTATCCGAAATATTTATCGACGCATCCGTATATGTATATGTATGTGCCGTATCATATGTATGTATACGCACGTGTATAAGCATGCGTACGTGTATGTGCCGGTACGCATGTGTATATTTGCATGCGAATGTATCACATGTGTCAACACATTCACGTGTGTGCGTGCATGCGCATGGACATGTCGTATTAAACATACCAATGTGGAATGATGGAACCCATAAGCATGCGTGTTTTGTAACACACACAAACATCCGTTGCCAGTCGAGTCGTGAATATGTTATTCCAGTGCCGCCAGTTCAAGTAATGTTTTACGCGTGCTCGCACGAAACCAGAACAGCAAACCGCCGACTCTGAACACGAATGTCCCCCCGCTGTTTCCGTCGGCGTTCTCCCCTTATCTCATCCGCCCCCCCGTTCCTCCCCTTAAGTACCTGATCCGTTGTTTCTGGGATTTCCGTCCCGCCAGGTTTTCCCTCATTGCTTGATGCGTTTCCCTCAGCCCTTACCCCCCATTTTTTTAATTTACGTGGGGATGGGTGACTTGTGCGGGGGAGCGGCATGAGGTATCGACGGGGATGCGGGAGGGAAGCGGGTGGACAGGGGGGACGGGGAACACGAGACGACGACGAAGGGGAGGGGAGGAGGAACTGGAGGTATGGCAGAGGCTTCATCCCCACCCCCCCCTCGCGGCGCGGACGGAAAGGTGGAGAGTCTCGCAAATGTCCCCCTCTGCCCGTCCCCCTCATCGCGATGGTCCTCCTCGTCCTCCCCCCCCCTCCCCGCGCCTCCCGCTCCCTCCCCCCCCCCCCTTTCCTTGCCTCGGCCCCTCTCCCCTCTCTTCCTGGCGGCTCTCGGGTCCTCGCTCGGGTCCCCGGCGGCCGTCCGGCACGCTCTTGCGCCCCCTCTCCCCCTCCTGCACCCCCCCCCCTGGAGCGCTCTTTTATGGCGAGGGGCGCAGCGGCCAGCTGGAGCGCTCCCACAAGGCTGGAGAGAGCCGCCGCGGTCCGGCGAGACCGCCCGAAGGCATCGAGCCTCAAGTGGGGCCGAGGAGTATACAAAATAGTCAAACAGTTTTGTTCCAATTAGTTGTTTCAAATGTGTTTGTTCATCGCCGAAGATTGTTTGCGTATTGGGGGTATTTGTGTGGGGGTATTTGTGTATTTACATATTTTTCAATGTGGGGGTATTTGTTTTGCGTATCTTTAGTTCTTCGCCGAAGATCCGCCTGCCTGTAGGGGGGCACGCCCGACCTGAATCGTGCCTGGAAGCTGGAGCTTCCTCTCGAGGTCTTCGCCAGCCGCCTCGGGCCTTCGCCCCTTGGGGCACGAACCAGGAGGGAGGCGATCATTTAGGCCTCTCAGTTGGGGTCCGAGCAGATGGGGTCGGAGGATCGCGCCGCATCGCCGATGCGTCAGCGATGCGGCTCGATGTGGAGCCCGTGTTTCCCCACGCCGACGCCGCCGATGCCCCGCCGAAGTCGCCGAGGCATCGTCGATGCATCGCCAGTACATGGGCGATGCAGTGGCGATGCGCCGCGATCCTTCGACTCCATCTATTCGGACCCCACCTAGAAGGCTTTTAGATAAATGGGAGAGGTGGCAGCGGGGGCTGCAGCAGAGGGGCCCTTGAGGGCCCATGAAGGGGCCCTCTAGGGCCCAAACGGGGACTTTCAGGGGCTGCAAAAGGGCACCTTTCTGTCGGATGCAACTCCTGGGAGGTCAAACTCTGGCTTTGCCCTAGGCGGACATCCGAGCTAATCCCAGCTGAATCCCGCTTCATCGGGCTTGCTCCCGCTTACTCTAGTTTCGTCCCGCTCAAGCCGGCTCAATCCTGCTTCATCCGCGGCCTCTTCGGACGTAGCAGCTCCCCCATGTGGCCTAGCTCTATGATTTAATATTTTCGACGGAGGCCTCCCAGTAGTTGCCTCCAGTCTTTCTCTTTCCCCCTCCCCCATTCATCGCACCCCCCCTGACTTCGCGCCCCGCCCCAAGCCAAGCCAGCCGTGTCACCCCAACATGTTTTTACTATATGTGCGTCGCCCCCTCAGGGGTGACGCGCGCACCGAGAAATCTTATAGTATATGCGTCGTGGCGAGCGCTTTCTGGCCACGCCGTTCGGGAAACGATATACTACAAGATGGGTATACTATATGCGCGGGTCGGACGCGCGCCTCCGAGGAGGACATGTAGTATCAGTATGTCTCTGTGCGTCCCTCCAAAATTACGGGAATCCTTAAGACTGGCATCGAGATGAGACGATGCCCAGCATAGGGATGGGGATATGTCCCAGGCTGATAACAGTCTTTGTCTCTCTTCCCCCCCCCATTCTTCGCACCCCCCCTCCCGGAAATCCGCGCCCCGCCCCGAGCCAGGCTTCGCTACTGCGTCCGGTGCGCCCTGCAGGCGGCCTCCTCCCAGGGCCTCGAGTCCATCGCGCTGCCGAGGAGCCGCCCGGGCCGCCCGGCCCTCCTGCCGGGGGGGTGTCGGAGGCTCTGTTGCGTCAGTCACCGGCATGGGGGATCGTCCGCGTGACGTCGGGACGCCAGTGCGGGGGCGCGAGCGAGGAACGGCCAGGCACAAATCGATGAGGAGAAGGCAGAGGAGGGGAGAGAGGGATCAGGATGATATGCAGGAGGAGGAGTAGGAGGAGGAGGGAGGAGGAGGAGGAGGGAGGAGGCGGAGGAGGGAGGTGTCAGGAGTGATCGACAGGACGTGGATGGGCATGTCAAAAGTGCTGGGCGACCGAGGAGGAATTACATTCCTCCAATCTGTCTCTGTTTCCTCCTCCTCCTGCTGATGTTCACAACCTGCTCCCTCCTCCTTGACCTGACGTTCACATCCGTCGTCCTCGTCCTCACTGTACCTGCCCACTGGCACGTCCCCGAAGCCCCATCCCCCCCAAACACCCTGAAACATGATTTTTAACGCGTTTCTCCTCCTCGTCCAAGCTCCCTCCCTCCCTCTCGGGGGAGCGTAAGACCCGGGTTTGCCGGGACTCGGGTTCGCCATCGTTTTTTGACGACCGCGACTCGGATTTTGACGAGGAGGAGTTTCGTGGGATGTCTGCAGCGGGAGGCCTCGTCAAAATGCAGGCTCGGCCTCGTCATTTTTTTGACGACCTCGTCGGGGATTTCCGAGTCCCCCGTACCCGGGTCTTACGTCTCCCCGATCCCTCCCCCCCCCACCGAGGTGCAGGTCTCGAGAGAGAAAACGCCCTCTCTGGGCACCCCCCTGAAAGGGGCCCCGCCGTGGCGGGCGGCCGCGCACCGAGAGGGGGGCGCGGGGTGCTGTTGGGCCAAGGGCTCCCCCGAGGGCGCGAAGTTATTCGCGCTTCGCGGTCCTCGCTCCTTCTCCCCCTCCTCCTCGTCCTCCTATTCTCCCTTTGGGAGGGCGGCGCGAGAGCGCGAAGTTATTCGCGCTTCGCGCTTCGCGCAGCGCGAAGCGCGAAGTTGGGAGCCCTAGCATCAGGAGGGGGGCGCGGGGTGCTGTTGGGCACCAGTTGCGGCAGATCCGCGCTGCCACCGACGCGGCGGCGACGCCGGCTCGAGCTTCCAAAGCTGAGCGCCCTGTCGAAGCCAGCTTCGGACCGCCCGCGCCCAGAGAATATTCCTTGGCGCAAGATCCATGCGATGAAGTTGTGTCGGAGGGCACCAACTATACACCAACACCGATCCTGGCCCAGGATCACCCTGGGCCCAGGATCGGTGTATATGCCTTCTTGCCCAAGGCAGGAGGGCGTATACACCGATCCTGGGCCCAGGGTGATCCTGGGCCAGGATCGGTGTTGGTGTATAGTTGGTGCCTCCCTATTGTGGGGGGCGAGAACGAGAGAGTAGGAAGAGGAGGAACGACACGGATGACGAGGGCAGGGCTGAGACGGCATTTCGGACGGATGAGTGTTGATGATGATGCGGAGGAGGGGGGGACGCGGGATGGGAGAGGGAGGGTGAGGAGTAGGTCGAGGAGGGCACGAGGAGACCAAGGGAGTTTGGAGGGAAGGTAGAGCCAGATCGTACAGACGGAGGGCCGGTGCGAAGACAAGGAAAACACGGAGGATGAGGAGGAGGCTGTTCGACTAGACGTAAGAGTGACCTTTCGCCGGAGTGACCTTTGGTGCGGGCCCAGTGGGGCCCCCTAATCGCCGAACGCGATGCGATAGTGGCGTCTTGCGCCCCTGTGTTTGGCCCCCCCGCGGCCCCCAAAAATCCGCGCACCAAAGGTCACTCTTACCCAGGGTCACTCCTGCGTGTAGCCGAAGACGATGGGGAAGGAAGAGCCAGATGGGTGAGGTGGCCGGTGGGGGCAGGGGGAACCTGAAGGATACGGAGGAGGAGGATGTCAAAAACACCCGTTGGTGCGCTGCGCAGCGAGCAGGGGGGGGCGGGCGGTCTTTGCATCGATGCCCCGCTCCTCCCCCGCCACGAGTCTTGGCGGCGGGGTGTTCGGGTACGAGCCGCGCCAGTGCAGCAGCATCTTCCTCGACGAGGCCGTGGAGAGCCTGCTGCAGATAGAGGCCCTCCAGGGGCAACGAGGAGGAGGAGGAGGAGGAGGAGGAGGAGGAGGAGGAAGAGGGAGAGGTGGGGGGGAGGAGGAGGAGGAGGAGGAAGAGGATGGTGTGTGGAGGGGGAGGGGAGGGGAGCGAGGAGGGAGGAGGAGGAGGAGGAGGAGGAGGAGGAGGAGGAGGAGGAGGAGGAGGAGGAGGAGGAGGAGAGGTGGGAGAGGGGGGGCCGGGCATTCCACGGTCGGGAGCCGTAATTAGGCGCTGCTCGGCTTGTCGCGCCGCTCCGCGCTGGCGGGCGGCACAGCTTGGGGGACGCCGTCGCCCGGAGAGTCCACGCCGCTCACGCTGCGGCACCTCGGCCGCGGCGCCTCCCCGTCGCACCGCCAGGCGTGTCGTCGGGGCGGGGCGGAGAGCCCCAAGAGGGCCCCAAGAGGCTCCCAAGCGGTCCCCAGGAGGAGGGGGAGGAGAAGGAGGAGGAGGAGGAGGAGGAGGAACGAGGACGAGGCCAAGGGAGGAGGAGGAGGAGGAGGAGGAGGAGGAGGAGGAGGAGGAGGAGGAGGAGGGAGGTAGAAGGAGGAGGAAGAAGAGGAGGAGGAGGAGGAGGAGGAGAAGGAGGAGGAAGAGGAGTAGGAGGCTTCCTCGCCGCCTGTGGTCCGGAGACGTCAGCCGTGCGCGCTCGGCGGGAGGGTGGCTCCTCTTCAAATCAAGGTGGGGTTCTCGCCTCGGCGCCGCGCGACCTGGTCTACAGGCGTGCACGGCTGCACGGGAGGAGGGCGGATTTGGAGAGTGGTCTTGTCGCCTTGGCGCCACCAGCGCTCGTTTTAAAGCAGTCCAGCCATGTACGCGGATGGAGGGCGTTACTTCCTGAATGTGGGGGAAGGGGGGGGGCGTTGGAGACGTCGTACGTGTTGTGCAAGAGCTGGATGGAGGCCGGCTCCTGCTCAAGATGGGACACCCGTGGTTTCGGAAGGCGCGAGGGTTTTTTTAGAAGGCCCGTCGCCCTCTGAGAAGGCCTTCTCCTTCTCTTGTCCCCCCCTCGCTTGCCGCCGAGCTCGACGTGTTGCCGTTGGCTTCGTGCTCAGACCTTCACCGAGCGCCTTCCACTACTCGCAAAGTGCCTGCTCGCAGACGTCCGAACAAAAGACACACCGCTGCCTCCGTGTGATCGATCGTGGATCCCCCGCGGCGGATCCAGGTCATTTGCGAGTGGGTGTTTTGCGAGTCGTGGAACGCGCTCGTCCAGACCTGGCTGCGTCCCCACAGCCAGCGGGGGGGGAAGCGCCGACCCTGCAGTCGCCCGTCGGGGCCGCCCGAGCGGCGGAGGCCCGTGGGGAGCCGGTCTGCCCCCGTGGTGGGGCGAGCGGCGCCTCCTCCCCCCCCTCCTCCTCCTTCTCCTCCTCCTCCTCCTCCTCCTCCTCCCTCCATTCCTCTTTCTCCTCCTCCTCCTCCTCCTCCTCCTCCTCCTCCACCTCCCCCTCCTCCTTCTCCTCCTCCTCCTCCTCATCCTCCTCCCTCCATTCTCCTCTTTCTCCTCCTCCACCTACCCCCCGCAGCGGAGGGGATCCTGTTGTAGTGCACCATCGCTCCATCATCCCTTCTGGTTTTTCTGATCGACGCTCAGAGGAGGAAGAAGTACCCATACCTCTACCCCTCCCCCCCCGTTTTCCCCTCGTTGGGCCTCCTGGGTGGCCTTCGTCGCCACCGCTGGATTCGCCTCGAAATCCTGGTCAGAACGCACCCCTGGAGAGTTCTAGGGTGTAGCGGTCTCGGCACCATTTGGTTTCATAAGAAGGGGCGAAGCAATCTGTAGAGAGCTCGGAACAGTTTTCCGCAGTCTTCGTAGTCTTTTTTCGACTTGCAGAGGTGCCAGAGGTGGCCCTGGCCAAGGGAGGGAGATGCCCCATCGCTCGGACGTGTGCGTTTTTTTTTTGTTTCGGCGGTGGCCATCGAGTTCGGTAGCAAGTCATGGGAGCCTGGTGTACCCCCTGAGTTCCGTCTTTGGCTTCGATCAGCGTCGATTCGCGTCTGGGAGTCGGTGAGGCAGCGCCGATTCAGCATTGGTGAACGTTGATTAGCGTCGACTTAGCATCGATTAGCGTCGACTTGGCGTCGACTAGCGTCGATTCCCAAGAGCCGACAAGATGGTATGATGGTATGGGAGGCTCCCATGAGTTGCCACCGAAGTTTGATCTGGCCCCTCCTTCTCCTCGTCCTCGCCCTCCTCGTCGTCCCCCCTTCTCCCCGTCCGTCCCTTCTTGCCTTCTTCCTTCCGAGGCGGGGATTTCACAACCATCGCCTGGGGGATGTATCGTCGGGACCTCGGCAGGCGGTGGATGTGGATATAATCGGGGCCCCGGGGGCCATCACATATCCATATCCACTACTCGCTGAGGTCTCAGGGCTTTGGTTCCCCTGGCAGTGGATATGGAAGAATCCCCGCCTCGCACTCCTCCCCTCGTCCCATCCTCTCCCCCTCTCTCGTCCTTCTCCCTCCGTCCCCCCCTTCGACTTCGACGGCGGCCTCCTCCAGGCGTCCGACCCCAGCTACACGCTGAAGCGGATCACTTTCGTGGACTCGCACCCGGAGACCGCCGAGGCTCGCCGACTGGTGTCGTCGCCGCTGTCCGCGGTCAAGGGAGGATGCAGAAGAGAAGGAGGAAGAGGAGTAGGTGGACCAGGAGGCGTAGGGCGGAGGATGCGACGGAGGAGAAGAGGCATGTGATGAGGGCGCAGGCGGAGGAGGATGCGGACCAGGCGGAGGAGGCGGTGGAGGAAGAGAAGGGGGGTTGCGGAACAGGGGCGGTGTTGGAAGAGGAGGCGGAGGAAGTGGAGTAGGAAGGGATGGAGGTGGGGTCAGCCGTTGCCAGTCCTCCTTGGGGGACCCTCGCGGCCGCGGCTGGATGCGTCTCGAACGGCTGATTCGAGTGTGTGTGTGTGTGTGTGCGTGTGCGTGTGTGTGTGTGTGTGTGTGTGTGTGTGTGTGTGTGTGTGTGTGTGTGTGTGTGTGTGTGTGTGTGTGTGTGTGAGGGAGCGGGCCATTGAAGCGTGTTGCGCCCCAGTAGCAGGCGTGAAGGAGAGAGGGCGGCAGGGTGAGGATGAAGTGGCGAGGTGTGCTTGTGCCCTCCCAGGAGCTTGCGAGGCATGGATTTTTCCCCCCTCCCCCCCTCCCCCCTCCTGCCCCTCTTCCTCCTGCTCCTCCTTCCGCTCAGACTTCCCCTCCCTCCCTCCTCCATTGTCCTCTCCTTCGCCTCTACCCACCCTCCTCCTCCTCCTCCTCCTCCGCCTCCTCCTCCTCCTCCTCCTCCTCCTACTTCTAGCCTTTCTGCTCTCAGGTTTTGAGAGTTGCGGACGCGTACTTCAGAGAGGCGCCGCGTTCGCGAGCCAAGCTTTCCCCTGTCCACTGCTTTCGCTGTCGTGGATGGGGCCCGATGTGCTTCCAGGGCCGCATCTCCCTCTCTGGGGATGTGGCAAGTGCGGGGCATTTGACAACTGGGCAAGCAGGGTCAAGTGCCGAGGATGTGGAAATTCCTGCCCCCAACGCGTGCTCGTGGCGGCCCAAGCTGCAGCCAACCGCGCCAAGGGAGGTGGAAAGGGGAGCCCAGCTGCTGCCAATGGAGGGAAGGGTCGTTGGGCCAATGGCCCGCCTGGTGGTCCAGGTGACGCCCAGGCCAAGACCATCCAAGCCATGCAGAAGCAGTTGGACGCCCTGCTCAAGGACAAGGAGAAGGACAACAAGCAGCAAGTTCAGTCTGCCCCTCCAGGCAGTGGCGGCGGCAGCGGCAACGGTGGCCCGTCCTTCAAGGAGGTCATCAACTTCCTGCAGGCCAAGGGCATCCAGGGCGAGCTGGTGGCCTCTGTCACAGCTGCGCAGCAGCGTGAAGTCGCCGAGCACCCGCCCTTCGTGGTCACGGCTCGCTGGAGGGTCGAGAACCTGCGGAAGAAGAACGAGAAGTTCGAGCAGCAGCTACGCAAGCTTCAAGAGCGTCGAGCTGCCCTCGATGAGGAAGAGGCAGCCATCAAGGCCTCTGTGGAGTCGCTTCGGCGAGACCTGTCACAAGCTGAAGGTGTCTATGCCAAGGTGTCGGCCACTGACCTCGGGGACTTGGTCAAGATCACCGAGGCCGCCTTGGACGAGTCGCTCCACGAAGACGCCGAGGTCAGGGCAGCCTTGGCCGTGCTGGACAAGCGCCAGAAGGAAGCGGTGGCCGCTCGAGGTGCTCCTGCTCAGCATCCTGGCGGTCCAGGCGGCTACGCTCCTCCTGGCGGCGATGCAGCTTCAGGAGCTCGCAGTGCCGAAGGGGCGCGAGGAGGTGAAGGCATCCCAGCAGCTGATGGAGATGGAGATGACATCGACATGGAGCTGCTGGGCCAAGACGACATCGACATCGAGGCGCGTACAGAAGACCTCAGGAAGGCCGCTGAGGAGCTCAGGCAAGCTTCCCCAGGAGAAGCTCAGGATGCCGCCAAGCGCAAGTACGCCCAGGCTGCCGCAGCCTTGGGGATCACACGTGCGCGGAGGCTTTGACGACCTCGAGCGCTTCTGGGACCACAACGTCGTGGACGTGGACTGGTCGGAGGAGATCGGCTTCGCGGTGCCGTCGCTGCTCCCGCGGCCTGTGCAGGCCCTCTCGGGGGCTTTGGCTGAGCCGATCTGGCGTCGTGGGGGCTTGGCCCATGCCGGCGCTGGAGAAGCTCTTGACCTCCAGGCTTGGCCTGCGCTGGGGCTGCACGTGGCTCGGCCACGACGGGGCCTCGGCCCGAAGGGCAGGGGGGCAGGGGATTCAGCCCCCGTTCGTCGAACCCCCCTGCCCGCATGCACGGGGAGTTCGAGTGCCTGCAGCGGCCCTTCGGCGTCATCGGTATTGCAGGTTCCTGCGGGGGCTCCCCAACTGGCCCGCTCCTCGGGGTTGGGGGCACGGGCAACTCAGAGGGCGTCCCCATCTTCGGCAGCGAGGTCGGCTTCTTCGGCTGCGACGGCTTGTTCTTCGCGTGGCGTTAGGACGCAACAGTCGTCGCCACCTGCCCTTCCCACCCCCAGGGCACCCTTTCCACAGGAGGCGGGGGACTCAGCGCGTGGGGAGGGGGGGCAGGATGTTCTGCTGGCGCAGCTTCCAGACGCAGAAGTTAGATTGGCTGGCAGTGTGCGTGGCCACCCTCGTCCCCAAGTGGAGCCCGATGCGGATTCGAAAATACTTCGGTTGAAATCCGACGGGAGGGCGGAAGTACCTCCCGCTCGTAATCTTCTTGCGGACGATCGTGACTCTGGTGTAGCGCGGGGATCTGCTGACTTGTGCGTTTTTGGAGCCAATGTCAACAGCTGGTCTACGGCAGACACTTTAGTGAACTGGGTCCGAGATCAAGCAGACGTCGGAGGGTCTGGGGCGGCTTCTTGGGGTTTGGTCCAAAGCAAGTTCCAGGTGGTCACGCTCCAGGAGACAAGGTTGAAGTCCCCCGACAAGATCATTTCGGCCCAGAGTTGGGCCCGCAGGAATGGGTACCAGGTGCCCCTCGGGAAGGCCCTCAGCACTGGCGACGGGCCCCTGCAAAGCTCTGGAGGAGTCGGTATTTTGGTCGCTGGGGAGATTGCCTCGAGGCCCTTGGATCTTCCAGGATTGGGCAGGTTCGACGGGAGGATCGTAGGTCGGGTCATCAATGCGGGGTTCGACCAGGGCCTTGAGATCCACAGTGTCTATCTCGTCAACGACATAGGCGTGACGGGCGAGAATCTAGAGATTTTGGAAGTTTTGGGAGCGCTTCTATTGTGCAGCAAGCGTCCGTGGGTTGTGCAAGGTGATTGGAATTTCACGCCCGCGGCTCTCCAGCTATCAGGTTGGATACAGCATGTGCACGGTGTGCTAGCCGCTACTGGCCAGGCAACCTGCTCGGCCTGCGCTCCCAGGACTGCCATGGGAGAAGATAAGGAGGAGGAGGAGGAGGAGCTGACGGAGCATGACGGAGGAGGAAGGGAGCTTGACTACTTCGTCGTGTCATCGGCTATCAGTTCATGCATCAAAGATGTCCAGGCTATCCGAGGAGCGCCGCTTTTTCCCCATTGCCCTGTGCTGCTTCGGTTGGGGAACCTCTGCCAGACGGCTGCGGTCCAGCAGCAGACGCGTTTCAAGCCGTTCAGCACCGCGCTCATGGGGCCGCTGCCGCAGGAAAGGGACATCCAATGGAGCGACCCTCTAGACTCAGATTTGGACTCGCTAGCTCGGGAGTGGTTCGGGGAAGCCGAAGCTCGCCTGGTTGAAATTCATGGGATAAGTGATTTGAAAGGGTACGTTGGTCGCTCCGCTGGGCCCCAGTCTCGAAAAGTTCCCTTAGCTGCGCTGCTAGAGCGAGATCACCGTCGGCGTTTTTCGAAGCAGACTGTCTGCTGGATCTCGTTCGAGACCCTGCTCAAGAAGGCAAAAGCTATTAGTGCTGGGAACCCAGGCGCCAAGGGGAGAGCTCTTTTGGGATCCTGGAAGCTTAAGCTGTTCGACATTTTGGAGGACCTCCAGCTGACTGAAGAGGGGCCCACCACGGCCCAGCTGCACACCATCGTTATGGCGGCATCGGGAGAAGGATCTTGGAACGACGGCGTCAATGGGGCCATCTGCAAAGAGTGCACTCGTCGCCAGAGGCTGGACGCGGCTTCGCTGCTGGCAAAGTGGAAGGAATGGGCCAAGAGTGCCGTCTCTGGAGGTGGTAAAGCGGCTCATGCCTTCTCCAAGCAACAGGTCTCGAGTGTTTTTTTCGCGAGGTATGTCAGATGATCCTCGGCTTCCAGTGGCTGGTCAGGCCGCAGTGCAAGAGCTTGTCGATGCGTGGCATCCGATGTGGTTTCGAGCTGGCCGCGGGCCCGCACCGAGCTCCTGGGAAGTTCCTGCCGACGAGGCTGCCCTTTCCCCGCTCAGACTGGAGGATTTACACCGAGTTTGCAGGATGTACGGGCCCGGCGGGCCTAGGCTGGGATGGATTTCACCCGAGGTGGGTATTGCAGCTGCCCGAAAGTTACCAGTTTCGGCTTCTGGAGATTTTGACGCTCTTCGAGGTTGACCCTGGGGCCTTCTTGATGTTCCTGACCAATGTGGTTTTCTTGGACAAACCGACGGGAGGGGTCAGGCCGATCGGATTGCTCTGCCTTTTCATGAAGCTCTGGAGCCGTTTGAGGCAGCCGTATTGCCGCTCATGGGAAAAGTCCCACGTGTACGAGTTTTTCTGGGGCGCTGGGCCCGACACTACGTGCGAGAGGGCTGGATGGGTCCACATCTTGCTCGGGGCTCATTGTCGTAAAGCAGGTTTCGAATCAGCGTCGGCTCTCTTGGACTTGGCTAAGTTCTATGAGAATGTTAACCACGGGGACCTACTGATTGCAGCTAAACGGTTTGGCTTTCCAGTTAGGCTGGTCAAAGCTTACTGTACCATCTATGCAGGCTACCGTGTGCTTCTTTACGGGGGGAGCTTCGTCGGCCGTCGTCGAATCGAACGGGGCGGTCGTAGCTGGGTGCTCGGGGGCCACGACTTTCGCCAAGATGTTGCTACTAGGACCGCTCTTGGAGGCCCGTGAGAGCAGGAACTTGTTGTATGTGCGCAATGTGGTGGACGACATCACTGTTCAGTGTTGCGGGCCCAAGCTTCAGGTGGCGGCCCAACTGGCTGGTGGAGTAGAGCCTCTGATCAAGAGCTTCAAGCAGCTGCAGCTTCCTGTGGCGTTTAAGAAGTGTGCCTACCTTTGCTCGAAGGAGGTTGAGGCGCACCTGTCCAAGGCCTGATCCCTTCCCACCTCTTGCCGCACCGACACGGCGCGGAATCTTGGGACCAACGCTACCTTGGGAGGCCTCCGCAGGATTGGAATTCAAAACTCTAGGTTTGCAGGTGCATCGCGCAGGGCCAGGAGGCTCAAGATATTGCAAGGAGCTGGAGCCGACATCGGTATGGTTCACAGGATGGGGCCCGTGGCATCGGCTCTCTGGGGATCCTCGGTCTCTGGGGTGGCCCCCACAAAAATGGCTGGGCTCCGTATTGGTGCTGCTAGTTCCCTAGGCAGGCTCCCTAAAGGTGCTTCGGTTGGGCTCAGGATGTACACGTACGGGCTCGGGGCCAAGGTAGACCCTCTGGTGGTTTACGTGGGGCACGTTCTTTTCATGTGGGCTACTGCAGTTTGGGAAGCTGTCCCTCACGTTCAGGTGCTGGCCAATACCATGAGGGTCTCGATCGCCAAGTTTCAGAATTCAGCTCAGCCCTGGAGGTCAGCGTCTTCCCCCAGCGACGTCGCGCTTTTAACGTTGCGGGGCATAGGCTGGGACTTTGTAGACCAGCACACCATCAAAGATGACCTGAATGTGGTGCATGACTTGTTCAGGCTCTCCCCGATGCAGGTCAGGACTATGATCAGGCAAGGTGCTGGGCGAGCGTCAGATAGACATGCCCTTCACTTGCAGAATGGCCTTGGTGGGCCACCTGTGTACCCTATCTTCTGGGATGGTATTTCCAGGTTGTTCAGGGAGAAGTCTGAAGCCTGGGGGAAGCACCATCAGAGATGTTTAAGAGGTTTGGTTTCGGGAGTTCATTGGCCCCAAGCCAAACTTCATGCTCACAACCTTCACGATGATGATCAGTGTCAAGTGTGCAAGGGGGCCCCAGGTACGTTGTGGCACCGTCAGTACGAGTGCCCTGCGCATGAAGTCCTGCGGCGAGACCATGCGAGTGTTCACTTGTGTAGGTGTGCGCAGAGAGTGAAGCAGTTCGGGCCGCTGATGGCGGAGAGGTTCGCGAGGTGCATCTTTCCTCACCCTCGCTCGCTCTTCGACGTAGAGGAGCCCACGCAAGCTGTTCACTGGCACGAGAGGCCCGAGACGGGGCTATTGACGGGGTTGCTCTTCCTGGACGGGCCGGCTAAATACATGGGCCTCGATGGGCTCACTCGGGCTGGTTGGAGTATCGTGTCGGTCGACAGGTTTGGGGAGTTGATCTCGGCGGCCTACGGTCCAGTTCCTCCGAGTGCGGCCCCGCAGCAAACTAGTAAAGACGGGGAAGACTATGCTGTATATATGCTTACGCAAGTAGGTCTTCCCCCGTTTCAATGCTATATTGATTGCCAGAGCACTCTGGATTCGCTGGCTCGGGGCCCTGGGTTCGCGGAGGGCCCTGGAGCCCCCCGTGGTCATCTGTGGGGCCCCGTGTGGAGCTCGTTTACTCTCAGCGATTTCGAGTGTTACAAGACGCTCGGCCACGCCACTGCGGCCGACGTCGAGGCTGGCAGAAGCAGTGTTTGGGAAAGACGGGCCAATGGGCTCGCAGATAAGTTCGCTAAATTAGGAGCTGAGTGCCACGGGGTCAGCGACGATGAGGCCAGCCTGTACAGAGGCCTCAGGTGCCTCGCCCGCGAGGCCTGCAGGTGGGCTGGATCGGTCGAGGTGCTGATGTCCAATGGGCCCCGTGACTCTACGGGCCTTGTGCCCAGGTCGACAGGCAGCGATGGCCAGTGGCAGCACTCACAAGACGATGATGCCCACGGCCAGGCCCTGGCCGACGATCAAAGGGAGGTGGGAGGTTCTTCGGACTTGGGGGAGGAGTGGCGGTCATTCTCTCGGCAAGTTTTTCGGGCAAACGGTCATGCGTTTTTGGCCTGCCCTGTCTTGGAACCTCCTGGAAACCCCAGGGGTAGGATCCAGTTTTGTTGTCGGTGTGGATCGTTTTTCTCTGGGGCTCCCAATGTTGGAGCTAAAGGCCTGTGCAGGCCCAAATCGGCGACGGGCGGAATTAATGACCAGCTGAGAAGGATTCGGCAGGGCAAGTTTCCCTCGTACAAGAAGGACCTGAAGAATTTAACTCTGGGGGCTCACGTGAGCCTTAGCCTCGCCGAGCGGAGGGTCTTGGCTCAGTCGCTGGAAGAGGATGGCCAGGCCCCCCAGGGTGTTTCAGGTCCCGCAACTGTCGGCTCCGCGGTGGGCTTCGCCCCGCGAGAGCAGGTTTTGGATTCGTTCGGCCTTGCTGAGTCGGATTTACCCTGGGTCAAGGACCTAGGCGCCGCCTCCCTCCGAGCCTCGAACTGCGGTTTCGAGTCAGACTCGGAGGCTTCCGATTTTGGCTGAACGTGGAGGTGATCTGGCTTCAGGCCCGTCCCCAACAACCTCCTCCTACTTCTACTCAGACGACTACTGCGACGACGACTATTACGACTACTACTACTACTACTACTACTACTACTACTACTACTACTACGACTACTACGACTACTACGACTACTACGACTACTACGACTGCAACTACTACTACTACTACTACTACTACTACTACTACTACTGCTACTACTACTACTACTACTTCTACTACTACTACTACTACTACTACTACTACTACTACGACTACGACTACGACTACGATTACCACGACTACTATGACTACTACTACTACTACTACTACTACTACCACGACTACGACTACGACTACGACTACGACTACGACGACTACTACTACTACTACTACTACTACTCTTACTACGGCGACTACTACTACTGCCACTACCACCACCACCACCACCACCACCACTACCACTACCACTACCACTACTACGACTATTACTACTACTACTACTACTACTACTATTACTACGACTACTTCTACTACTACTACGACTACTACGACTACTACGACTACTACGACTACGACTACTACTACTAATACAACTGCTACTGTTACTACTATCACTACCACTACTACTACTACTACTACTACTACTATTACTACTACTACTACTACTACTACTACTACTACTACTACTACTACTACTACTACTGTTGCTGCTACTACTACTACTACTACTACGACTATTC